>CAJQZP010001331.1:2315000-2635000 GCA_907164705.1 Parnassius apollo
CAATTTCAACTTTAAACATTCTTACTACTTTAATTAGCGCGATTTAATTATTTTTAAACATTTGTTTTAATCGATAAGCTATTTATCAAAAAAAAATAACGAACATTTATTTACAATCAGATTATTACGAGAACAATTTTAAAATGAAACAAAAACGAAGCACGTCGTTTATACATGGTAGGTAGGAACCATGCAGTTATATTAGAAGTATAGTTGTAGGACGAATCATAGAAGGAATCGGGAAGGACCACGCTCTCATAGAATATCTGCGTAAAATAGTAGCTTAATGATGCTGTGTTTCGTATAGTGAGTGCAGAGAACCAGAGACCCTTTTTAAAGGAAACGAGGCATTTCATCTTAGTCCTCACGGGTGACAGCGCATCTGCATTTTGATTCGTAATCGAGGATAGATGTAGATGTCTGTGGGCCACAGTAACCACTTACCATCAGGTGAACTGTGTGCTCGTTTTTCACCCTATCCTATAAAAAAACGTCGATTTCTTATTATTTAATCGTGCAATTTTTCGAATCATCATCATCATTACAGCTGTTCGCAAGTCCACTACTGAACATTCTCCTCCACAGACTGCCGCAAAGCATGGTCCTGAGCCACTTTCTCGTCTCTTCATGAGTTTTTCATTTATGTTCTAAGTCATCTCGTCTCGTCATGAGTTTTTCATTTATGTTCTAAGTTATAATTAGTACCTATTATTAAGTCAGTGTTAATTATATTTATTGCTATTGTTTTTGTCTTTCTCAAAAAATAATTAAATTACCAAATAAATTATTAGGTGTTTTTTATATACATCAAATGCCTGATAGAAAAGCAAGTACATGTTTTGCTAAACTTTAAAACCAAAACCCATTTTTAAAACATAGACTAATCGATTATAAGTACTTTAACTTTAAAATAAGTTAATTTGTCATTAAGGGTATTTATTCCAGTTTATGATACATGTAAAGAATAAATAAAGCTAATCGTATATCGTATATCTATTTACACCCCCATTAATATCCACTATTCTTTTATAATTATTTTATAAAAACGTTACCCCCACACTTGGATTTTCTCCTGTATCGCGGAGGCAGCTTACAAACATAAATTGCACAAGGACACACATCCAGACCCGAAACAGTTATTTGTAGGATATACAAATACTTGTTCCGTGTGGGATTCAAACCTGCGGTCCCCGGCACAGCCACTCATTGCTAAGCCACTGCGCCACGGAGCCGTCGTCTAAAATAAAATAAATTCGTCCGTACATTGGCCCGAACCGAAGTAAACTGAACGACCTTCCAACGTGTGGACGTCGTCACCAACTCTCGGCCAATATATTCGCCACTACATTCGCCACTGTGTTGGCCAACGTGTAGAGCCGCCGTAAGCGAGGTCGCATGTCGCGAGCGCTCAGACGTATGATACACGTAGTTGAAACCGCTGGTCACAGCCAGTTATTTACAAATTCTCTGCACTGATTTAAATATAAAGTATGAAAATATTTAATTAATTAAAAGATGTCTTAAATACTATCGTTTGCCCGCGAATTAGCCCGCGTGAACGGCACTAACTACATATTGCCTAAGCAAATTTAATGTCATTTAACATAATAAATGATTTATGGTAAATTGGAAATTAATTAGAACATACGGAGAACAAAACTTCCAGTTATTTTCTACACGATATTATTCAGTTTACTCGTATATCATTTTATATCAAAGGAAACTGCCGCAGTTTCCGTCGTTATTTCTGTTACAAATTTATTGTAAGCGGATATTTAACATTTTACACGCTTTACGTGCGCGATCGAAGTTTCCAATCGCTAAATTCGCGCACACGTTGTTAGTCACTGTCGATAAATTTATTAATAGATGACCACGATTACATCACAACTCTCCATAAAGGAACACTAGCTAAAATTAATCATGCGTTTTGCTACAATTTCTGCCGTTTGTTTAAGTAAAACAATTGAAAGTTAACCTTCGATGTAAAAGTTCCTACTTGTCTGCTAAAGAGAAGAATTTTAATATTGGCTCTGAATGTACTTTTTGAGCATATTAAACGCTTATCATCCGGACTTGTATGGAAACTTTATCACAATACAAATAACACTATAATAATATGGCTGTCTGAATGTGATCCTAGCTTTAACCAGGAGCAGGGTATGCAGTACATTTTGTATATTATACAAAATATACTGCATACTGGAAATTAGAACCAATAAGCTATATTATTTCCCAAGATATTGTTCCGTATGCTTCTTATTAAATTTTAAGTGTGTGTAAATCGACTACGATAAAATAAGTTATAAGACCTGGGGTGTTTAATTATTATAAGTCCTTGAAACATTCGTTAAAAATAAGTTTAAAGAGCATTTAGGTAGCGTAAATCAGTTTCAGCACGCTACGGTGCGGTAGAAAATTTCACAACGCTACTTGAGATGTTTGCCGATAAAAAATTCTCCCGATAATATAAGTAATGTATCCTTTGTCCTTCAAAGAATATGAAATTCAACATAAATTTTACAGTAAAATTTTTATTCTTCTAACTTGGTCGAATTAAACGTTAAAAAGGTTAAGTATCGATCAACAATAAACTACTGCACTTATCGCATAAATTAAAAAATAATTGTCAATGCAAGAAAATTTACGAAAACTACTATAAGGAGTGATTTAAAAATTTGTTATTTCTTCATTATAGAAACATAGTTTTCAGTGCTATGCCAATAATGTTTTTTTTTTCATTACTTTCAGTTGGAATCACAACTACTCATTGAATGAAAGTAATTGTATGTACATAGTCCCGTAATAACTGTGGTTAATATCCCCCCTACAAATCAATCTATAAGGTCAATCTATGTTTAGCAATGAAACTTGATAGCCTGCAATGATGACAATGATTAATAAAACCATAAAATGAAAATAATATAATAAAATTAATGCTACCGAAGTTCTATCAAAAAAAAAACAGAACATTTTGTAAATTTTATACATTCAGTCTACACTAGTATCTGTGGTCAAGTCAAGAAAGTGGTCAAAGTATACCTGCAGTCCCGTATGCAGCATATTTGCAATCGTTTCTACATCAAGTGTGGAATCTTGTGCAGAAATCTTCTTGATGGCTGAGGAAACGATGCAAATATCCCCACGTAACTCGCGCACCAACGCCGTTATTTTCTGAGCGTTGCTAAGAATTTCAACGCTTTGAGTGTAAGGATTGTAACGAACTCCAAAAGGACGCTGTATGCTATCAGCAAAGGCTCTGAAAATAATTGATTTGATTATTTGAATGTAATTAGTTGTAGTCTAAGAATAAATTATAACAATATGTATTATTTTATATCTGATCTGTCGATATCTGGATTCTGCAACACCGCCACCTACCGGGTCTAACTATGCCTATAACCTTGGCGGAAGTGTAAGCAGAGTTAACACAGTTCTACCGAAATCTAATAAACGGTATGTTAGCGTATAAAACAGGAACACACAAATATAAATTTTTATATATATTAGATTATTATATGTATATGAAACATATATTGTAATATTGTTTGTAAAGTTTCTACATAGCTCCACGTTTTAAGGTCCACAGAGTCCGATATCACCAATATGTGTGCCAATGCACATTTACCAACATAAGATTGTACTCACGTAAACTAGGTTATCTAGAGATGCAATCATGACATCTCCAGACCAATTTCATTCGACTCTGAATTGCACAATGAATTTTAAAACGAAGTGAATAATTTAAATAAAAAAATGTTTCATTAGAAAGTACTTACAATAGACGCCGAATGACACACCATTTCTTTTATATATAATCTCTGTGGCATAATTAATAAACAAAGTTATAACAAAATGAATAACTAAATACATATAAAAAACACCACATGATTATTGAATGTTAAAAATTGAAATCAGTAATTACTTTAGGTTTTTATTTTAATTTGAGATTGATGAGATTTAAGAATATTCGATACATGATTAATTTAACGCGGCACACGCCTCATTAGTACATATATTAAAAATTTCTTACTTATGTATGTCCGTGGCGCAGTAGCTTGGCAATGAGTAGCTGCGCTGGGGGTCTTGGGTTCGAATCCCGCACGGAAAAGTATTTGTATGGCCTACAAATAATTGTTTCGAGTCTGGATGTTTGTCCTTGTGCAATTTATGTTTGTTAACTGCCCCCACGATACAGGAGAAAATCTTAGTGTAGGGGTAACGTTTTTTAAAAGAAAAGAAAAGAAAAGAAAAAAAATTATCGCATCTTATTAGAAGCACCTCATTTACCTCATTTTCTCCTTAGCTTCCTCAAATGAATCGGTATAATAATAGGCATTCTGGTATGATGTGATTATACACTCCTCATTTACAGTAACATCGGGGTCAAAACGCTTAATTTTTTCAGGACTTGCAAGAGCATGTTGCAATTCAGCCACAGATGATAGCAAGCCAGCACCGTAAACACGAAAACTACCGTCTGGTTGACGACATAGCCCGAATTCCACAGTGAAGAAATACAACTGAAATATGACAAAATTACTGATTTAAGTAAATTGAAACTTTAAAGTATATGCCCCGTTGATAGTAAACGAGACTGGTGACGTGGTCCTGATTTCGAATCACAAGATCAGTCATTGGATTTTTTCTCTCAAGTAATCCTCATTAGCAGCCCGGAGTCGGGAATTCCACGGTGATTCACCTCTGTGTCTCAGAAAGGACGTAATACTGTTGATCCCGCGTCTGATCTTTCTGCTCTAACGACTATCCGACACGAACGAGTGATAGAGTGTACTTGTAGTTAATCGTACACTTGGGCACTATAATCTCTCCTGCGCACATGCCAAGTATAGGTAGAGACTGACTGCCGTGACCTAAACTTGATCTGGAGAACATTACTATACTTTATAATCCATTTCACAATTATGTCTTATTAAATGAAGTATGTGTAATTATCAAGCAGGGCCGTGCAAGAATATGTATTTACTAGCCTGCGAATGTCGTGTCGTAAGAGGCGACAGAGAAAGCAAAAAAATGGGGTTGAACGCACACGTGCACGCTTACTCTCATACACGCTCGCACACACGCTTACACGCACGTACGTACTTGCTTCCACTTTCATCTCACTAATACTCAATATACGTTATACGGTACGGTATAAGGGATATTACAGTGTAAAATATGTGTTAACATTGCCTAAGAAAAAAATATTTAAACCTGTAAATGGCAAAATTTCACAAAACATATGCGAAACTTACTTATATGTATTGGTAAATTTACAAGCTGTAGATTTTATTTCAATAAAAATAACAAATAAATAAAAGGATATTATAAAGTTAACAATACGCGAGCAACGCAGGTTCGATCACCGCCGGCACCAATGAAATTTTTAATTGCATAATGATTTCTTATATTTACGCGAACACTACACATTGAATAAAATCGCCTTTAATAAACTTATTTTTAATTCCCGACGTTTCGTGGATGACTGAGATGTTTCACGACCCAATGTTTGACGTCCCATAGTTACCCAGGCTACTATTAATTTTTGATCCGATCTACGCAGAATAAGCTTACAGTATCTTGAAGTCTTGCAGTGGTATTGGTTTCGGATTTAATTTTATTAATTATAAGACCCCAAGCAGATGGCGGTACCCATCCATCTCCTATATTGAAATTAAGATGTTTCTTTTTAAATTTCAATAGTCTCGCGTTTTGCTAAGATTTGTGGTCTATCAAATCTGATGTAATGGTGGAGACGATTTTGAACATGTTCACAGACTGCAAACTTCCCGGAGCGTCAGTGCTTTACGTCAGCTATATGTTCTTTCACGCGGGTTTTTATAGATCTTTTTGTTTATCCTATGTAAGAGAGACCACATTCACAATCTAGCTTGTACGCTCCAGCATCTTGTAGAGAGATATTACAGTTAATGACTGGTATTACCATTGTAAATTATATTTAAGAGTTTATGGAGTTATGGCGGTCTAAAAAGCAGTTAATTCATCGGGTGGTAAAATTGTGAAAGTGTCGTCTACGTACCGCTTGTATAATCTTGGACTTAATGGAGTATTAAGAAGGTCTTTCTCCTCAAAGTCCTCCATAAATATGGCGGAAAAAATATAGGTGAGCCCATCGCCACACTGTCTACTTGCTTGTAGAACCCTCCTCCCCACAATAGTAACCAGATGTGAGGCAGTGTTTGAGTAGGTATTTCATATTCTTTAAGCATGTTGTTCTCTTTCAGCTTCCTAGTTACAATTGAGATACAGTCTTTAATAGGTAGGCATGTAAATAGTGACTTAATATCAAAACGTTCCATAGTTCCATTGCTAGCGAGATGTAGGTCTTTTATCTCACAAACAAAATGGTACGTATCCTCTGTTTCTACTCTGGCATTTCCTCTCAGCGGTGATAGTATTTTTGCCAAGCGTTGAGCCAACTTATAGGTCGGTAAGTCAACCTGGCTCACAATGGGAAGTAGTGGCGTTTGGTTTGTGTATGTTCGGTAACCCATACAATCTCGATGGTTTGACACATGATGGTATTATCGAATTAACATCGAGATTTCATTTTTTTTCAGTATTTCTTCATTAAATCGCTAGTTTGTTTAAGCCTATTAGTTGTAGTACAGAATAAATTGGTTCTACGGTATGCTTTGACCTATTTGTATGTACTTACGTCCGATTAAAAGTTATTGTATTTTAAAATTACACTCTGACATGTCTATTATTAACGTAACATTTCCTTTATTTGCGCAGATAATCCTTAGTTTTGGTTTATTCCGTAAGTTATTCTACGCTTTAAATTCCTTTTTAGGAACGTTTGATTTCGACACTAAAATACGATGTACCAAATACGAAATATCTTGACGTATGGCCTCTAAATCCTCTTTACTGATATTATTATTAAACAGACAATCCTAAACACTGCTGATTATTTCTTCGTACGGAATTCTTCGCAGTATCAATGCGAAATTCATGCCTTTCGATAGTACTTTTACTGTCGGTTTGTCCAGTATATGTTTTGATAGATTATAGACCTTGCGTTGTTTATTGTTCGCGTATGTGATAATTCTTAAGTGTTCCTAGATGTTTTAGTCATCCGAAATCCTAATACCAATATTGGTCACACTGTGCATATGAAAAAGACCCAAACCGACCGATATTTAAATGTTAAATCTCACCTTCATCTATCACAGTTAGCTACCGTGTGAATATCTTTGTTACAGAGAGCATATGGGATCAGTGACAGAAAACATCTTATCGCCGCGCTTCGGTACATCAAGCGAGTTTTACAAGACAACAAGCTTCGGGTCCCGCTCCTACGTCACAGTGACCGAGTGAAGCCGGCCACAGTCGACCATGTGCCTGCTGTACTACCATATGTCAGAGGAGTCACAGACAAGGTTGGCTACATCTTGAAGCAAGCTTTTATTAAAACATACTACAAGCCGCCGAAGGAGATTAGTAAACAAGCTAGATTATGAATGTGATCTCTCTTACATAGGACAAACAAAAAGATCTATAAAAACCCGCGTGAAAGAACTTATACCTGACGTGAAGCACCAAGGCTCAGAGAATTTTGCAGTCCGTGAACATGTTCAAGATCATCCCCACCATTACATCTAATTTGGTAGACCACAAATCCTCGCAAATGAATACGAATTCTTACCATGGATAATACGCGAGGCTATTGAAATTAAAAAAAAAACTCCTAATTTCATTAGAGAAGATGGATGGGTGCCGCCATCTGCTTGATATCCTATAATTAACAAAATAAATCCAAACTTAAGTATGCCCCTGCAAGACTTCAAGATGCTGTAAAATCATTCAGCTTAGATCGTTTTCAAAAACTTGAAGGAAGACGGGAACTATGACATTGGGACGTCAAATATCTGTCTTTTTTTTGCTTTAAAAAAAAAGAATATTAACAATGCTATAAACATTACTAATATTCCCCTTAACCACTCGTGGTAAGCTTAAATTGCTTGAGCTACGAGTGGTTCACGCCAGTAGTAGTTAAACGCGATAAAATACGGTTTGCAATTTTAAGTGCTGATTTATCACATGCTTGGCGGAGAAGGAAAACATTGTGAGGAAACCTGCTTGTCTGAGAAATAAGAAAATAATATATTCCGAAGACATGTGAAGTTTGCCAACACGAGGAAGCCTGTGCCCAGCAGTAGAACGTACATAGACTGTAACGTTAATTTTAAATAAAAATATATTTTATTTATTTAACAACCTTTTCCTGGATGCAAATTAATTTTGATTAAATTTATTAATTAACAATCGTGTTTTATAAATAGTATTATGTAAATAAAACACTAAAACGTAAGTATTTACATAGGAGCTTATGTAGTTTTTTTTTTTATTTTGTTCTTCCAATATTTTTTTTAAAATGAATACCTATATTATAAACGATATTAATTTAAAATAAAGGCTGACCATATACACATTCGGATATAAATCAATATTTTAATAGCTGTACTTGATCGTTTTGATAGATCGTATAAACAACACGTACGTTCATCAAAAACAGTTTACACTTCACCAGTTATTTCTCAATGTTCAAGATTGAAATGTATTAACCTTGGATAGATGTTTGTGTGTGTGGCATAGTTTATTGCATATATATATATATATATATATATATCGTCATGATCGTAGAATAATGACGGTTCTAAAAAAAACACGAAATTCACTTTTTACCATATTTGGATACTATATTGCCTAAATATTATTACTACATTAAAGAAAAAATTATATGTATTTCGGATTTCAAAATAATCAGTCGGTAAATAGACGGATTTGATAGGCACTCATAGTAAAATGACGTTTGTATATACTCGTCATTATTCGACGCGCGGGGATCTCCCGCCATCCTCTCCCACTCCCGACGAATCCGCGCAATCGTCACTTTTCGTCGAACTCGCTCACGCGTTGCAGCGGATTAGATTTTTCTTAAACAATTGCACTAGTTTTACTTTATTTGCCTGTTTGTTAGCTATTGCGTGCCTAGTTTTTTTACATATTATATTAAAAGTGTACCACAATGAAAACAGGACGATCAAAGCTTATGTTAAAACTTGTGGAAGAAACAAGCAAAAATTCGAAAAGTACGGGTTTTACTCATGAAGAGCGCATGGATGAGGAGGACTGCATACCAGGGACTCCAGGTAAGTTAATGAATTATGTATTAATATTATAGTATTACTTAATTCTTGTATTTACACATATTTTGCAAAGTAAATAAGTAAAGCGTCGGTTCTGAGTATCCGTCGGTTTTCTACGGAAAATATAAATCAATATAAAATGTAATTTTTATAAAAATAATATTTGCTCGCTGATATTACTACAAGTACTATGTTGAGTTTTTGTTATATTTGAGAATTTAAATTTTCAAGTTGTATGTAACTATATTACATTTTTCTATGGACATGATAGTGACGCGTGGTTACAAACGCCGGTATTTTGTGGACACGCTTTTTTGTCTAACGGTCGTATCTGATCATCCCACTTTTTTCTTTGAACTAAATTCACTTCCGCCATTTTTCTATTGAAAAACTATGATTATTTGTATATATTTAATATATTTTTCTTTAAAAAATAATCGGATTTGAGTAAAAATTTACCTGTATAAATAAAAAGAAGTACTTTTTTATACTTTCTAATCTTTTTATTATGAATAGTCTTACCGTTTTTAGTAAATGTTAACCTGTGATATTAATAATCTATTTATTTTTACATATACTGATATCTTTTCAGAATGCCATTCGCCATTACCTCCAGGAGCACGCAACGTAATAGAAGAGATGAACGACATTTGTGAAGATGTCTTTTCAGATGACGTACACGGAACAAGCGAAATCATAAAATCAACAAATGAAAATATGGACCCGAACATACCATCATCTACTTGTGTTCTTGAAGAAGATCCTTTTATGGCCGTGTATGAAAATGCATCCTCACCATATTTACTCGCGTCAGAAAATCAGCATGGTGTCGTGTCCCTCTTAAATATCACCTCAGCTCTAACCCCTTTAAATACTTCTACCCTGATATCAGACCTGTCACCTTTCCCGCAACCGATTACCTCGACTGTTGACAACAATGGACAAACACCTATGCCATCACCAGTAAAAACTCATGGTGAGGTATGTAATGACTTTTTTTGTTCCACTCACGATGGTGCAGACATAGCAACTGTCAATCAAACAAGCACAGCTGTGTCTTCATACCAGTTGTCTCCAGCGCCTCTTATTCAATGTAGAGGTAAAAAACGTGTCCGAAATTATGACAATTGGGAAGAAATTAAAAGAAAACGCTTAGCAAATGCAGGAAAAGAATACATCTCCAAAAAGGGCGTTATTGTTCAAGCAAAAACGTAGGTAGGCCTTGCACGTGTAGATATAAATGTTACACTATGTTGACTCTCGAAGAAAGACAGGATGCATTTGAAAAGTTTTGGAAGTTAGGTGATCGTGAGAAACAATGGTTGCATGTTGCGAATTATACTACAAAACAGAAGAAGAAAAGGGGCCTTCAAAGAGATTTAAAGCATAACCGTCAATTTACTTACAATTATTTTTTGCCAAAGGGCTCATCAAAAATAGAGGTTTGTAAAACCATGTTTTTAAGTACGTATTCGATTAGCGAAAGGTTAGTTCGGACAGCTTGGAATAAATATGACGGAAGCACTTTAATAGAAAAAGACATGAGGGGGGAAACATAAAAATCATAATCGGGTTGTTGACAATGAAATGGTAAAGTCGGTTTGTGCCCACGTTAATTCATTTGTACCTGTAGAATCTCATTATAACAGAGCAGCGTCCAAACGACTGTATTTAGATGGTGACTTGAGCATCGCTAGGATGTTCAATTTATACAAAGATTGGCCTGAACTTAACTATTATTCAAATACAGCTTCCAGTCTTAGACAGTACAGAGACATAGTTAACAGTCATTTTAATTTGAGTTTTCATCTACCCAAAAAGGATACTTGTGATCAGTGCCATAGTTTTAAACTAACACAAAATCCGCCTGATGAACTTAAAGAACAGTATGCAAAGCATTTAAATAGCAAAAAAGTGTCTAGGATCTTGAAACAGAATGATAAAAATGACGCTGTTAATTCTAATGGACGCATAGTTTGTGCTACCTTTGATTTTCAGAAGGTTTTGTCATGTCCTCACGGGCAAATGAGTGTATTGTATTACAAGCGAAAGCTGTCATGTTATAATTTCACCATATACGATATGATCGGCAAACAAGGTTATTGCTATATGTGGGATGAAAGTGTTGCCAAACGTGGGGCCAACGAAGTAGCCAGTTGCGTTTATGACTTCATAAAGAAGTTTGTATCAAAAGGCGTGAAAGAGTTTCGATTCTGGTCAGACAATTGCGCTGGCCAGAATCGAAATCGCATAGTGTTTATTATGTATGCTCATGTAGCTAAAGAATATGATATAACTATAACACATAGATTCTTTGAAAAAGGCCACACCCAAAACGAGGGGGGATTCTGTCCACAGTGTGATAGAAAGGGCTGCTGAGCATAAAACAATTTATACACCAGATGAATGGAAATTACATGTACGTTGGGCTAAAGTAACAGGTGACTCTTATGAGGTCATAGACGTAAATCAGTCTTTAGTGTTTGACTTTAAAGATCAGCTAAAAAATAAAAACTGGGTAAAAAATACAGTTAACAACAAAGTTACTTGGACAAGCATAAAAGAAGTTTGTGTCGATGGAACTCAGAGCAGTAAAATTCGGTACAAATATGCTTTATCTGATGACTACATGACCCTGGTACTTCGAAAGGAGACTAGACAATACAATAATCCAATCTTACATAAAGCTTACGTGGGGCCAATTCCAATCAGTAATGATAAATATAAGGATCTTATTAGCCTTTGCGATTCTTCAATAATACCTACCAAATATCATAACTATTTCAGAAGTTTACCTCATGGGCGTAATGTTTCTGATAATAACAATGAATCTGATTGAATAATTGTGCTAAAGAATTGTGTTTAATAATCCTAGTTACTTAATTTTTACTGTTTTGATCTCTGAAGTTGTGATTTTTAAGGATTTATTCATTTAATTAACGTTTTTACTACACTATCTACTTATAAAAATGATTGTGATAATATAACTTGGCTAACAAATGGTTAGTGTTTAAGTTTTAGATTAGTAATTTACCAAAAAGGAAGAATTCAGGTCCAAATAGCTTCAACATTATAGTCTTCTTAATCTATGTAGTACAAAATAATGTTGTTTATAATTTCTTAATACAAATTCAGTATAAAGACTAGACCAAATAGTCTGTTTTATTTATAAGATACCCTACCTACCCCAACCTACTTACCTACTGTACTATTTACTTATCGAACACCTGCCTACCTTCTTACTCATGGTCAAACTAGAATATAACAGATAACACATCCGCCAAAATATTATTCGCTAAGTCAGTAGAACATGACTGGAAAGTAACATCCGTCATTCTTTGAACAGTAACTTTCCGAAGAAAAATGTCGGATAATACTATGTGACTGTCTTGACTCCAAAGTAAAATGAAGCACGTGATTTTTCAGGAAAACTGTATAATTAAAAGTTAATGTTTTTATTCCAGTTTAAAATAAACCCCATTTTAAACCGATATGCCAATTTTCATAATTACAGATTTAGAATTAAAAAAGTTATGTCAAAAAATCTAACATAATTATTTGAAATGGCTGCCCTGTAAAGTTTAATAATTGTCAGATCCGTCACTATTCTACGACTATGACGATATATATATATATATATATATATATATATATATATATATATATATATATATATACATATATATATATACATATACATATATATATTATTGGAATATATATATATATATATATATATATATATATATTCCAAGTGTGGAGGATCATACGCCTTCCCTGTTGGACCCTCTGCTGACCTCTTATCCAGACAGATATCAGATCTCCGTCGATACCCCTTTTGGCTGTTCGAATCATTTACTGAATCGGAGTACACTGTCCATCAATTGCTCATTGCAGGCGCGATCTGAATGCTGCCACTATGTATGAAACTATAATTCAGCGGATTAGGATGGTATGAGGGCGTTCTTCTTTGCATCCTACCCATGAGGGTGGATTGACTCTAAAAAAAATTAGTTGCTGAGTCTGTCGCCGATATACATATTACTTCAGGGAGCCCTGTTGATCCCGTCATCCATTGTGTCTACAGGCGGCAGATCCCAGTATTAGTTTGGACGCTCCTGCAAAATTGCGTCGCAGCAAAAGCAGGAGTCTTATATGGCCTTGGCTTACTGGTAGCGGCCCATTCATCCCCCACTAGCGCACCCAAAAAGAAGTACAACTCTGCCTCCAGGTCCTTCACAAGAGCTCGTCGCACAAAGAGCAATTGGGGAGAAACTAGTTAGCCTTCCTTCGAGAACTCGTGCGTTTCTATCCCTCGGCAAGGCTGCCCAAGGGAATTTGTGTAAATCGTCATTACTGTCTGCAAAAGAAGGATGACTTGCCCATGACGCAAATGAGAAAGCCAATCTTTTAAGACCTCTTTTTGCGTCTAACTTGACTCTAGACGGCGGGGGATTATACCCCCCACTATCCCGCACTCCATGCCGGATGTGCTGTTTACACAGTGCTCGGTGCACAAAGCACTTTTGTCCCTGGATGTCCACAAGTCGAGTGGGCCTAATAGAATCCCCCAAATTGTGGTGAAGACGTGTGCTCCAGAGTTGGCATTGGTTCTAATGCGTCTTTTCCGGTTCTCTAAATCTATAGGCGTTTCAGGCTCATGGAACACAAACTTAGTGCACATTATGCCCAAAAAAGGTGAACGCTTGGACCCGTCCAACTACAGTGTTCTCGCTATCACCTCCTTGTTCTCCAAAGTAATGGAATCCATTAATAATTGTAAGCTCATGTGGTACCTTTAAGAGCATCAGCTGATTAGTGACTGTTAATACAGTTTCCGTAGAGGTCGCTCAGTTGATGATATTTTTGTCTCACCGATAACTGATGGGTGTAGGCAGTCGAGACAAGGGAGCCAAGGTGGTTAGTTTTGACATAGCAAAGTCCTTCGATTGGGTGTGGCTCAAAGCACCTCTTTCAAAGTTTCCCTCTTATGGGCTTCCCCAGAAATTATGCACAAGGTCAGCTATATTACTGGTATAGTTGTAGCACGAACGGT
Source organism: Parnassius apollo (assembly GCA_907164705.1). Lineage (NCBI taxonomy): Eukaryota > Metazoa > Arthropoda > Insecta > Lepidoptera > Papilionidae > Parnassius > Parnassius apollo. The sequence goes on from CAJQZP010001331.1 coordinate 2,329,236, forward strand.
TCGGTTCGACCGGGGTAGGACCACGCTCTCACATAATACCAACGTGAAATAGCAGCTCCATGCTGCTGTGTTTCGTATGGTAAATGTTGTGAACCGGTGACCCCTCTTACTGGAAACGATGTATTTCACTTAGTCCTCACGGGTGACAACGCATTTGCATTTTGATTCTTAATCGAGGATAAATGTGGATATATATGGGTCACAGAATCTACTTACCATCGGGTGGATTGTGTGATAGTTTGACAAGCATTTATTGTCTCATGACTATTAACTGCAGTTTTAAACCTCATTTTCGACATTGAACCGTATAAAAATTCATTTAGGGAACACTATGGTCAAGAACGCCTGAATTATCCTGAATTATTGCTACAGAAATAGATACGGATCGTATTATTTATAAATTTGCCCACATGAAATCCATCAAAAGTTACTTTAAAAAGTAATGTAAGAAATAGATAAATAAATACAAAATATATGCATAATTTAAAGACTCCGTTAATATACCTTATTAAAAGTATACTTTGACATATGTACTAAAAACAGTTATTTGTTATTATCGTCAGTTTTAAATTGTTAGTTTCTTATCAAAATCATTCTAAATTACCAGGACAATCTCACGTATGGCTTGCCTTTGTACTGGCCCGAGTCTAACAAGGTCTATAGTAAACTACTGTACTATTAAACACCAACAAATTTTTAGATCGCAAATGAACTTATTGAGTATTGAAATGTTTTTTACCACTTTATATATAAAAATCTATAGCAGATCAAGGGTCCCTCGATATAATTTGCTACGGGCAACGCGTCTGCTTAATTCGGCACTGGACAACAGTATAGTAATTTCGCTTGTGCAATGTTCACAGATTTCTTTATCTCTCATTCTTTATTGAAACCCATAGAACTTTACGACGTGGTTGCAATGTATAGCCTATGTATGTATGTAGTTATGTACTTAAATATGTATACTTTATATTATGCATATTTAGTTATTTCCGCGAGCAATTTAGAGCAACATTAATTTAGAGCAAGAAAATGTCCGCCGCGCTGCCCCAATGCGCATTGGCTGACTACACGTGTCTGAAATATTTTTTCCTTATTTGTCAAAGAAGCAGGTTTCTTCACGATGTTTTCCTTCACCACCGAGCATGTGATAAATCAGTACTTATAAGTGCTATTAATAATTTCATTTGTGCCGGCGGGGATCGAACATGGGTTGCTCGCGTACAATGAAATTTACAGCGAGTGCTTTACCACTAAGCTACCACAGTTTATTCACCATTTATCTTCCTCTAATAATATTTTAACCAAGTCCTTCAAATATAATAAAAATGAGAGGATAAGCTGAATAACTAATGGCTTGTTCCCCACACCCACGAAAACAAAAGGTCCATATATATATATATATATATATATATATATATATATATATATATATATATATATATATATACAAAGACAAGCCATACGTGTTACCAATTACTCTTTGTGCGACGAGCTCTTGTGAAGGACCTGGAGGCAGAGTTGTACTTCTTTTTGGGTGCGCTAGTGGGGGATGAATGGGCCGCTACCAGTAAGCCAAGGCCATATAAGACTCCTGCTTTTGCTGCGACGCAATTTTGCAGGAGCGTCCAAACTAATACTGGGATCTGCCGCCTGTAGCCACAATGGATGACGGAATCAACAGGGCCCCAGGCAATGAGATGCAGTCTTCAACAGGTAAGCATGTAAACAATGACTGCACATCAAAACTGACCATAGTTTCATTGTCTGCCAGATGTAGGTCTTTAATCTCGCTGACAAAATGGTAGGAATCCTTTATGTGTGCTCTTGTATGTCCTCTGAGTGGTGAGAGTATTTTCGCTAAGTGTTGAGCCAATCTGTAAGTTGGTGAATCGATTTGGCTCACTATGGGACGTAATGGAGCATTGGGCTTGTGTATTTTTGGTAACCCATACAATTTTGGTGATTTGGCGCACGTAGGTATTATCCATTTTACGTCCAGATTTAATTTTTCGGAGTGTTTCTTTATGAGGTCACTAGTTGTTTTTAGTGTGCTATTTGTTGGGTTGTTTTTAACCTTTTTATAAGTACTTACATCCGACAAAATTAAATGTACAAGCTTGATTGTGAATGTGGTCTCTCCTACATAGGACAAACTAAAAGATCAATAAAAACCCGCGTTAAAGAACATATAGCTGATGTGAAGAATCGACGCTCCGGGAAGTCTGCAGTTTGTGAACACGTACAGGATCGCCCCCGTCACTACATCAGATTTGATAGACCGCAGATCCTCGCTAAAGAACACCGATTCCTTCCAAGGATGATTCGCGAGGCTATTGAAATCAAAAAACATCCTAATTTCAATAGAGAAGATGGCTGGGTGCTACCATCTGCTTGGGATCCTATAATAAATAAAATTAAATCCCAACCCAAGCATACAACTGCAAGACTTCAAGATACCATAAGTTCATACTGCATAGATCGGAACAAAAGTTAAATTTTAATCTATGGTAACCGCGGTTAACTATGACATATGGACGTTGAACATCTCAGTCCTGCCCGTGACCATGAGTGCTGTAAAGCGTTCGAAACGTCGGGTATTAAAAGTTAAATATACGCGATAAATTCCGTAAAAACTAGTATTATTTCAATGTGTAGTGTTCGCGTAAATATAAGAAATCATTATGTAAACCAGTACGGACTGGTAATTGCAAATAAAATACGCCGATTAGAAGATCTAAAGACCAAGCGCGCAAGATATCTAACAGCCTTAAATTTCTTGAAGAGATGCCGTGACCATAATCTCATTCCTACGTGTGTTAAAATATCAACCAAAAAGGACATTCGAGGAAGCGCTAAGATCTTAAACCAGGCGAGTAAAAAGTTGTTACGGACGGTAATCCAACAAAAATGCTCCGATCTATATGATATAAATAAATCCATAGACACATCATCCAGTGAATTGAAGAAAGTTTTAACGACGTTTGACTATAATTTTTGCATGGAAACATTAAATAAACGCGAAATTAGTAAATATAATGAATGCAAAAACAAACATATAGAAAAATATCAAAAATTAACGAACAAGTCATGTCAAACATCTGAATCAATGCCAGAACCGAAAGCAACCATTGACAAACATAGATCATAGATTAATCGCGTTTTATAATCGTTCCAAACAAACACTGGATGATGCAACAATTAGGGTTTTATCCAAAGGCCTCAACTTTGCAATTACACCCCGCAAATTACCGTACGAAGAAATTATCTGTAGTGTCGAGGACTGTTTATTTAAAAACAATATGCGGAAAGAAGATTTGGAGGCGATACGTCAAGACATCTCGTCTATGTTACGTCGATGTTCAGTGCCTAAACCGAATCTTCCCAAAGACGAATTTATAGCGTTAAAGAACTTACGCAATAAACACGAACTTACGATTCTCCGCGCAGATAAGGGAAACGCCACGGTAGTCATGGATACGTCAGATTATAATTCTATAATACAAGAACTTTTGTCGGATGTAAGTACTTATAAAAAAGGTTAAAAACGACCCAACAAATAGCACACTAAAAACAACTAGTGACCTCATAAAGAAACACTCCGAAAAATTAAATCTGGACGTAAAATGGATAATACCTACGTGCGCCAAATCACCAAAATTGTATGGGTTACCAAAAATACACAAGCCCAATGCTCCATTACGTCCCATAGTGAGCCAAATCGATTCACCAACTTACAGATTGGCTCAACACTTAGCGAAAATACTCTCACCACTCAGAGGACATACAAGAGCACACATAAAGGATTCCTACCATTTTGTCAGCGAGATTAAAGACCTACATCTGGCAGACAATGAAACTATGGTCAGTTTTGATGTGCAGTCATTGTTTACATGCTTACCTGTTGAAGACTGCATCTCAATTGTAACTAGAAGGCTGGAAGAAAACAATATGCCCGTAGAATATGCAGTATTACTCAGACACTGCCTTACATCTGGCTACCTATTGTGGAAGGAGGAGTTCTATAAGCAAGTAGATGGTGTGGCGATGGGCTCACCTGTATCTCCCATTGTCGCCGACATATTCATGGAAGACTTTGAGGAGAAAGACCTGCTTAGTTCTCCCATAAATCCAAGGTTCTACAAGCGGTACGTAGACGACACTTTCACAATTCTACCTTTAGATAAAGTAACTGCATTTTTAGACCATCTTAACTCTATAAATTGTAAAATTCAGTTCACAATGGAGTTAGAGGCAAACAATTCCTTAGCTTTTCTAGATGTGTTAGTAATTCGGAATCCTGATAACACCTTGAGCCATACTGTGTATAGAAAAAAGACCCATACAGATAGATATTTAAACGGTGATTCTCACCACCATCCTTCACAGTTAGCTACCGTGGGTAAATCTTTGTTTCAGAGAGCACGAGGGATCTGTGACAGTAAACACCTGGCTGCAGAGCTCCACCATGTCAAGCAAGTTTTGCATGACAACAAGCTTCGAGTCCCGCGCCTACGTCACAGTGAACGAGTGAAGCCGGCCACAGTCGAGCGTGTACCTGCTGTACTGCCATATGTTAGAGGAGTCACTGACAAGATTGGCTACATCTTGAAGCGCGCTTCCATCAAAACATACTTCAAGCCGCTGAAGAAGATTGGTCAGTTTTTACCATCGGTCAAGTGTAATGTCCCTCTGCAAGATGCAGGAGTGTACAAGCTTGATTGTGAATGTGGTCTCTCCTACATAGGACAAACTAAAAGATCAATAAAAACCCGCGTTAAAGAACATATAGCTGATGTGAAGAATCGACGCTCCGGGAAGTCTGCAGTTTGTGAACACGTACAGGATCGCCCCCGTCACTACATCAGATTTGATAGACCGCAGATCCTCGCTAAAGAACACCGATTCCTTCCAAGGATGATTCGCGAGGCTATTGAAATCAAAAAACATCCTAATTTCAATAGAGAAGATGGCTGGGTGCTACCATCTGCTTGGGATCCTATAATAAATAAAATTAAATCCCAACCCAAGCATACAACTGCAAGACTTCAAGATACCATAAGTTCATACTGCATAGATCGGAACAAAAGTTAAATTTTAATCTATGGTAACCGCGGTTAACTATGACATATGGACGTTGAACATCTCAGTCCTGCCCGTGACCATGAGTGCTGTAAAGCGTTCGAAACGTCGGGTATTAAAAGTTAAATATACGCGATAAATTCCGTAAAAACTTTTCAGTATTATTACGAATACCGATTGTTATTTACAACATTTCACGTTTACATGACATCAAATAAATTAAATATACCATCTTAATAAGTTTTATTTAAAAATTATGCTTAGGCGATGAAGAGATGATTGGATGATTGGATTGGACGCTGGGCCCTCTTTTACGCGGAGCCCGTAGCAATTGGTACTCTTGCTACGTGGTTAATCCGGCACTGCTGTTGTCACAAGTATAAAAGGTATTCACATATTGACCAAAAATTGCAAGTTGTCTTGATAATAGTTTTAATTTATCTTAGGACCGATTTTTCAATCATCGAATAAACGTTATCTATAAAATAAATTATTAATACAACTGTAACTTTTAACTTTTTATGTTAAATTATATCTCCTGATTGAAAAATTGACCCACAGCCTATTAATACGCTATGAAAACTTTCCATTACTTTTTAACTTAACTTCACATTAAATATTAGCAGTTTTATAATTGACTAGCGAAGCGCCCCAGCTTCGTCTGTATCTATTAATGTAACTTCTTTTTATAAGAGAAGGGTGACAAACGAGCACACAGTCCATCTGGTAAATGTTTGCTATGGCCCATAGAAATCTACGTCTAAACTCGATAATCAATATACAGATGCATTGTCAACCCTGAGGACTAAGATGGAATGCCTCCTTTCCATTAAAAAGGATCTCCGATTCTCTACACACACCATACGAAGCACAGGAGCGTTAAGCTGCTATTTTACGATGGTATTCTGTGAGAGCGTGGTCCTTCCCTGGTCGAGCCAACCCATTCGTGCTACAACTATACTACTAATATAGCTGCGGTATGGCTCCACCACGTAAAAAATCGCTGTACGCATTACTTGTTTTTTGCAATCTTGCTTAGTGAGATGGTTAATAATTTTTGGTAAAGAAAACTTTTTAAATTAAACGTCAACATCAAACGAAATCAACACATCAATTTGGAAATTCCATTGATTTAATTTTTTTTTCTGCGTATTGATTGTTAAGGTCAATATTTCATGAGACGCCTGACTAATAAAGAGCCCTACATGCCCGAGCTTTGCTCAAAAATATTATTCTTACAGCATTTAAAATAATACAAAACTGTTATCAAATTAACTTTTGAATACAGAAACAATAATGTATTGTTGGAAGTCAAATAATCCTTAAGCACTATAATTTTAAAAAGTTTGACAAGAATTTATCGCCTAAAATATAAAGATTTATAGTTTATTACCGTTGCTAATTTATCGATATCATCTTCGGATGCTCCAAGGGAAGCTAAACCTAGTTCTTGGGAGAACTGGGCGAAACTTGGATTAGCTAGCAAAGGCATATGCCCCAGAAGTTCATGGCAGCAATCTCTGTAAATAACATATTAATTATAAATTATTCAATAGCTTTCTTAGCTTATTCAATAAGTAGTGGACCTCAGGGATGCATCATATTTAATTTTAAACTAATATTTAAAGGAGGTCTCCCTTTATTATACAAAAACATGAGGAACCTATTCATCGTAAGTAAAACTGTATTCTTAGGAAATATTAGATTTCAAAGATAAGCTGGAGTCCTTTAATTGAATCGGCAATGTAAATTTACGCCATGCCGACAAGGCGTGTAGTGGTGGCGTGAGGGAATTTATTTCTCGACTCGTAAAAGGTGACTATAGGAAATCTCAGGAATAAAGACTTCCAGGTAGATAGACAGTGGTATAACTATCTCCTTTATGCTGGACGTAACATATCTTGACCTGTGAATCTTGTGGCATGTGGGCTGATAATTAGAAGAAATTAAAATACTTTTATGACGCTCTAAACTAAAAAGCCTCTATATTAAAGTAATAAAAATGCTTAATGTGATACATTTCTCAAAGTACATCTTGTTAACGAGCATTAAAGTAACTGTAAGCTGTAAACCTACCACAGGCAATAATTGCATTATGAATAAAACTGTTAAAATATCAAAATAGCCACTACTGAATACTAAAATATTAATGGATTTCGTAAAATTAATATTAATACTCACGGTTCCGGTGTATAAAAAGGATCTGATGAATGGCGTATATACTGCGTGCAATGAAATACGCGGAAAGCTAGACCAGAAAGAAAATCTCTTGGAGAAAGATAGCCTGCTACTGGACGGAGCTGAAAGCCAGTCTTGCGTTTCAGGAATACACTGACATCTTCCAGCTGTAAAAGCAGTATGAAAAAATGTACGACTTTTGTTTATTTTTTGGATTAATCAGTTTTATATAATATATTTATTTCATTGTATATTATATATTTACTTTCAACTGCACGTTTATTTACAAAAGACAGATATCAAATAGACCAAATGTAAAATAAATCTTTTGCCTTAACGTACACTCCAGACCGTAGATTACTGTGTATATACTAGCTCCAGACACTATTTTATAGCTCATTCATTCTAGACCTGTCAATAGTTAGTTTTAGCAACATTTTAAAATTCTTTGGTGACAATTTCTACTCTGTACTACTATTTTACAACAGTAACCAAACACTGTTTTGTGCTTGACATTGGCATTATGAACGTAAACAATTAGTAGTTTATTTTATTTATTTAATGTATATGTAACACATATTTTAAATAGATTTCAGCTTTCTGCACTCGTCCTCTATTAAAAATTAAACCATTTAAATCTCACTCCCACGGCGACATACCATTTATTAGCTTAATTATCAGATCAGTTAACGTAAAAAATTATAACAATAAAGAAAGGTACCCGTCTATCAATTTGTGGTCGAGGTATATATTATCTAAGATATGTTGTTTTGCCTTATCTTACATGCTTGTATTACAAGCTAGATACATTTCAAGGAATTGAAATGAATAATTAACTAATTTGAATAAATAAATAAATCCGCCGATTAGTTACAGTACCATTTACAACATCTGGATGCTTGGCGGTCTATCACTGTGCGTTTTACTAGCAGTTTTCTTCCTCGTATGACTCTTTATGAATCGTCGAACTCTACATAACTTGTTATAATTCTCACATTTGTTAACATTCCATTCACATAAAATAGTTTTGTACGAGTTTCCCAATAACCATATTTTTATACTTTAAATCCATATTTTATTTACAACAAATTTCTAATGCTTTTACGAATTGAGCAATCTAGTGTACTACTTCCCGAAGATATTTGTGTACTTATATGGCGGAATTTCCTTCAATAAATTTCAAGAATCGATATATTATCTTCGAAAGTGATTACTAAATTACTACCTAGGCTGAACTAAAAGTATCGGGAATGGAATATTTCCACTGTTCCTGTCATATTAAAATCTTTTAATTTGAAAACTCCCAGGTTTAAAAATCGAATACCATTTATTTATTTAAAAAAAAAGATTCTCGGTCTTGTCACAAGGTTTTGTCAAACTTGTTTAGTCGTTGAGAAAATAGAATTGACTCGAGAAAATTCAAGAGCGATGATTTATTATGACTTTCGAAGTGGTTTTACACCAAAACAGTGTGTTGACCGGATGATTTCTGCATTTGGTGATGAAGCCCCATCCAAAACCACAATTTTTCGCTGGTTTGCTGAATTTCAACGATAACATGTCAAGCTCAGTGATGATCCTCGTCAAGGTCATCCAAAAACTGCAGTCACCCAAGAAAACGTTGATGCTGTGCGTAAACTGATTGAGGAAGATCGACATGTGACATACCGCGAAATTCAGGCAACTCTACATTAGCATGAGTCAAATACAAATAATCTTGCATGAACAATTAGGTGTAAATAAGTTGTTTTCTCGATGGATACCGCATTCGTTCTGTGAAGAGCAAAAAGCGACTCGCATTACTTGGTGCGTAAGAACTCTCGAAAGATTCCACACAGGATCATCAAATGCTGTATACAACATCGTATTAGGTGACGAATCCTGGATATATGCGTACGAATCCGAAACAAAATACTAGTCACGAGTTTGGGTGTTCGAAAATGAGTTAAAGCCAACAAAAATTGTTCGTTCACTGAGTGTTGCAAAAAAAATGGTGGCCACGTTTTTCTCCAAAACCGGCCATGTTACGACTATTCCTCTTGAGGAACAAAAAACGATTGATCGAGAATGGTATGCTAGCATTAGTTTGCCACAGGTTGTTTTTGAACTCCGTAAAGAGAACTGCAACCGCCGCATCATCCACGACAATGCGAGTTCTCACACCGCACACAGAACAAAAGAGTTTTTAGAGCAAGAAAACATAGAATTATTAGACCATCCGCCGTTCTGCCCCGACCTAAGCTCTAATGATTTCATTACTTTCCCTAAAATAAAGAATAAATTGCGTGGACAGAGATTTTCATCACCTGAAGAAGCTGTGGACGCCTACAAAACGGCCATTTTGGAGACCCCAACTTCCGAATGGAATGGTTGCTTCAATGATTGGTTCCATCGTATGGAAAAATGTGTCAAATTTCGCACAGAAAACTTCGAAAAGCAATAAATAGATTTTTAAATAGTATTGTTGTGTCACTTCCTTGATTCCTGAAATTTTCAGTGCCGCCCTCGTATATAGATTAGTAATTAAAAGTGTTGGTAAAAGTAAATACACCATAAAGATTTACAGTTTTTATGGCAATACTTTAAACTGCTCTCCTAATTATGAAAAGCTCTTTTAAATTCTAGTTTTTTCTCTAGATGAAAAGGTTCTAAAATGAATCTAGACTATGTGCCCCAGTAGACTGAATATATTAATGAACCTTTGAAGGCTGTTGCGGTTCTTCCTAAAATGAAGCATTTCTTGGAATATTTTACAATACTCATTACGCTCGATAGGTGGGTTAGTTAGTAAAGTGCTGATGTGCGATTTGACCTCTCCTGTTGTAAGGGTACATACTTATAAGGACCACGGATTGGAGATCGATAGTCTGGATATCTTATACCTTTGAATGAGCAATTCTTATATATATATATATATATATATATTAGATATATATATATATATATATATATATATATATATATATATATATATATATATATATAATCGTAATCTCGGAAACGGCTCCACAGGACACTAATTTTCATGAAAATTAATGTCCTGCGGGTTTCGGGGGCAATAAATCGAACCAGCTAGGATAATTTTTTATAAAATGTCGTTTTATCCGTGTTATCAGGCAATGAAAAATGCTACAATATCATTAGAATACGAAGGCAAATCAATGTGTTATAGGTTATAATAGCTCAAATGGTATATCGGGCGGTCACGGAATCGTAATATCCTCTTTCGAGTCCAGGTGTCTTCGGTCCCACTTTTTTTCAAGTTCCCTTCTTTTGTGAGAAAATCTATTATTTCGAGTCTAGTATTTTTTAAACACGAAAAATTTAATTAAGCTAATTGCACTCATGATTTCTTATTTATATAACCAGTTCAGATTTTTCTATTATATCGGTAAGATCGAAAAATATTATTCATTTTCATCAGTATGTAATTTGTGAAAAAAAAATACCGAGCAAAGCTCGGTCAACCAGGTACTTTTATATATTAAACGTGATGGTTAAAACACCGGCATTTCTCATAGTCGCCTCTTGCGACACTTTGGGACGAAATAAGGTGACTTGTTTCCTTACGCACACACCTCACGGCAATCAGTTTTTTTTATTAATAATAGTATTTATTATAATCCTAGTTTGATGATTACTCTTATGTCGTTGAGGTTATAACACTATTTGGACCCTAATTAATAAACACTTATTTATTTGTTTAAGAAAAAACTAGTATAAAATACATAATTTAACATATAATATGTATTTGAAATAATGAAAAACACGACATGAAATTTATGGACTTTATATATTATAGTGTCAGAACAGTAGTGTTGCTTGAAAATTGTTAACTTAATATGAAATTGGTCTTTACAAGTACTTGGATTAGCTTTGCCATGCTATTAGTGTTAGAAACTATTCCTATCATACGTGGCAAACTTTGTCGAAACTAGTATAGCAACTAAATTTACCAGTTGCAAGTACCTGGGGCAAGTTATCCTCTCGGTAGCCGCAATATTTAACAAGTTGTGGCCAATTTTCTAGATATTCATCACATGCGTGTTTCTGGTACAGTTTATGCAATTCTCGGAACACGATACCCCTATAACAGAAATTTAAAATAAAATTCATGTAAGTATTGACAAAAATGATAAAATGGTGGCACACTTATGGCGGAGCCCGTTATAGAAATTATTTCAAAATATTTCTAAAATTGTAACATTTTCAATGACAATTTCAATTGATCTTAGACTTTTAATTGAAACAAAAAGCTTATTTGCTAAAAGTGGTTCAAAAAACTTCATTATGATTCCTTTCAATCAAGCCTTTTATTTAAAATTATCAAGCCTTTGGATTATTCTAATAACGTACCACTGGATTTGGAAAAATGGAAAAAAAATTATATACCTTTAATGAAAAAGAAGGAGAATTAAATAAAGTATAATATTTGTAACATTTCCTTAACTAAAAATTTAGATCCACGTAAGTCAAAAAAATCCACTCCAGAATCACTAACCTCTATATATACAAGTACTCTGGACTGGCTATACCCTACAAAATGTTTGCGCCGATTGAAGCACCGCCATCGTTCGTACTGGGACCTAAAATTGACATAATATGCCAAATTCTGATGTGTTGTTTAAGTCTTATACCAAATATGTTTGATTTTAGCTATATAATGAGAATTATTTTTAGTAATAATGGGAGTATGGTTAATTTGCTAAATACGTTACCAAAAGAAAAGCACCCCGCTTCAAACAAGTGGGTAAACATTCTACAAGTAGGTGAATGTACAGCTAATACTTAAAAATTACACTATTTTATGATAAAAGTACTTAAAATTTTGTTACTTATCTCAATATCGTAATTATCAACATGTTTGATTTATATGACAGAGTTTTGATAAACAATAAAATTCAATAAAGTTGTCGAGTTCCTTCTCTGTAATATTTATCCAGGTTCTTTTCTACTCATATCTGTTAACAACTAAAGTCACCGACAACAGATAATTACCAAATGTTACTGTTGTTATTGATTCAACTCTTGGGTAACAATAGCCAGTATTGGCTACTCCTTGTTGGAAAAACGCAAACGAACTTATCTGAGTGTAAGACCAAAGAGTAAAATTATTCGAAGGTAAGTTACTCTGGTGTAACATGGTATTTGGACAAATCAACCCTTAATAAAATATTTTTATTACATAATAAATATATAAATAACTCTGTAATAATAATATGGTATTTGTCCCGTCACGGTTCTTTGAACGATGTCATCTGAAGAGCTCGTGTCTCTATAATTGTTTACTTGGTTTTGAAGCTTTGTAGAGTATATAGAGACGACGGCAGAAGACCCAATTGTATGCGTGAGATATATATATATATATATATATATATATATATATATATATATATAGTTTTAGTGTGAGGTACCACTTATAAAGACGCTTTAGCAGCTTCTTATCGCAGGTGTACTCCGTTTATAGTAGGGGAGCCCTCAGAGGCAACTGAACTAAGTAAGTAGCCCAAATATGTGTATCTGAGAGATGAGTACATATTTGAGCCATTTGATGTAGAGAATTTCGGTCCATGAGGTTCATGTGCAGTGAAGTTTCTAAAAATGTTGATAAGAAGGCTGATTTTCTCGCTCAAAGGCTAAGTATATTCATTCAGAGAAAAAACGCAGCCAGCGTTATTAGCACTACACCGCGGGTAGTAAGACTGTAGGCTAATTTCAGTTTTTAGTTTTTTTATTGTAATTTTTGAACATTGTAATTTAATTTTCGAAAATGAAGTTGTAAATAACTAATAACTATGTAAAAAGTTATAATATATATAATAAAAAAGTTTACATATTTTTTTATGTTGCTTGATAGTAACGACTTGATAGTAACAATACGATAAGCGCGCCACCTAGAGTAAGTTAATTTTACTATGCCCATATGCTGCAAGTGCAAGCAATAATTTGAATAAGTTTTACCGTAATCTGATGAACGGCATGGCAGTGCATAATACGCGAACAAACAAGTTTAAATTTTCGTATATTAGAATATATACTTGATTCTGTTTATAGACAGACCTGTAAATAATTATAATAGGCGTTATTTTAGCAGCTAATTTGTTTTCTATAAATCTAGAACCGAATAAATTATATGCGAAATTATGTTTTTGTTTTTATTTCGTATATACCAGTTAAATATTTTCCAGCACTAATTTAATATTTAAGTCTCGCGAATGAATGAACCAACATACCCAATGTTGAAACTCTGAGCAAAATGTGCAGTTACGAATAAAAACGTAGATAGACCAACGCAGCATCGATTTTGGTTTTATATGAGGTATAAAGCTTGCGTCTAAGGTCCGTTAATTCCGGTTAATTCCGTAGACGTTCACTTCTGCTGTCATCGCCAAAATGGCGAAAATCAAATCGCTTCATTATGTTACGGTGTATAGCCAGTCAATATATAGAGGTCAGTGCTCCAGAATGCAATAAAACCTTATCCGATTAAATCTAGTAGTTACAATATACTCATAAATTATAGTTTTGTATAGAAGTACCCGTTTATATATTTATTATTTATCCTATATTATATATTAAGTAAGTACGTATATTTTTGTTTTATATCTTTATTATTTATTTATGAAGTGATTGATCACACCTGCCACAGTTTCTCAAATCATCCAGGGTTGACTGGCAGAGAATGCCATAAGGCATTAAGTCCGCCCTTTATGTCCCTTTATATATAAGATGTTTAATAAAGATGAAATAAATAAATAAATAAATTAATTATAACAGGCACTCAAATCTCAAAAAGACAAAGAATATAAGAATAAAAAGTCATTATACGACAGCGGAACACTACATTAAATACATACAATATTTGATATGCGTATTTAACACATGGGTAGAACACTTATATTTTATGCCTACTATACATGTTTCTCGTTTCTTTTTCTCCATGATTGATTATAATATAAATGAGTGAAAGTTTGTGTGTACCGAGCAGTATGATGTATTTAGGATTGTACTCAAACCTCAACTCCGACAACGTTTACTATTTAGTATTACCATTTTGGTACCATCAAAGAGATAAAAGAATAGTTGTTAAAACTATTAGACAGAAATATGAAGTAATTATTATTAGGTATAACATAACTTTTAAAATCGGTATGGCAAATAATTCGCGAAGAGGCACTGATATAATAAAACGTACCAAATGGTGGGAGAATTGTACACTCTGTTTAATCTCAACGAATAGTTTTAATCAAATGATTTTAATATGAATCGTACGAATTTCATGACTGAAACCACAAAACACATAACAATCATCATCAGCAGCAGTTATTAAATAGTTCTCACTTGACTATAAACTTTTTTGTTGGAAACTATTCAGAGAGAAAATTTAAACAAATCAATTTAAAATTTTAACGATCAAAGTAAATATCAATAAATTAAAGAAAAATTCGCTTGTGCTTAAAACTGTTAGTTTTGCAAAATAATAGTGTAAATTTTTTTCAATTATGCACGAAACAAAAATAATACGAGAGAAAAGTATCTTACCAAGTTTTGATCTCAGTTTCTGTATACTGTACTCTAGGAATAGGCTGGCCACTGAAATAAAAAAAAACTTAAAACTCTGAATGTGTAATTGTTTTAAACAACGAGTGAAATAATATTTTCTTTGTGGCATATCAAATTCAAAAGATGTGTAAGTATTAACTTCATTCATAAAAAGGGAACTCAAATCAAACATTGATTCTTACTATTTATAATTATTGGCTATTGCAGAGAAATGTTCTCTCCTTTTACGGTAGACGGGATCTTTAAAACCTGGATGATCGGCATCTAACTCCGAGCCATACATGAGAACATTTTGAGCTCGGTCTAAATCAGAAATCTTGCGAGGAAACCAAGGCATTTCTCCATAATCTGAAATTGAATACACAATATTTTACAAGTTTTGGTACAATCGGCCTAAGGGTTTTGTTTGCGATATATTAAAATATTATTTCGGAGATAGAAGTTAAGGTAAATATAAATTTTAGAACTTAATTTTAATATGAAATTTACGAAAACTTAATTTTGAATGTAGCAAAATAAATAAGAGTCTTTAAACGTACACTGCAAGGATTGTTATTATTATTTAAAAACATAGATTTAAAAACACGTTCATTATGGAACAAAGGCCTCCACAGTAGATTGCTCCATAAGGCGAATTTTTCCTAGGCGAAGACTGATTGGAAAAAATGCGGTGGCAGTTTTTTAGTTATTTTGAGTTATTGTCAGTAAAATGCGGCTGCCCTGTTTCTGTTTCCCTTTGTTGCCTCTTACGGACCCACTGGATGACTTGGGGTACTTAATTCTCCTATGCCGCCACTTATTATAAAATTATTTACTCCATATCATTTATTAATAAAATAAAATTAAAATACCAAAACTGGTTGCAGCAGAAAGAGGAGTTGGCGGAGCAAATACTTTTCCGGTCTCCTGTGAAACTAATTCGAACTCCTGAACCTCACGCTTAAGCATACGTTTCAAATGTTCCATTCTGCGAGGGTCACATTCCACGTCTACCAGAATATCAGCCTGCAATTGATAAATGGACAATATTAATTAAAGTTATATCTTACTTATTATTCTAAGCATAAACCAATACAACTTACAGCCGAAATCTCCGTCATAGATTTCCTGGATTCAATGTGAAGTACGTTAATCCCTAAATCTTGAAAAACTGATAGAACTTTTACAAGTCCTCCCACTTGATTCTTTAAAGTGAAAATAACTGATATTTTTTCGCCGTCAAGATGCTGTGCCTCTTGAGGACGAGTAACTTCAAACTTAGAATGTTGATGAGCTTCACCCTTCATTTGCCAGTCTGAACCATTTCTATACAACCACAATCCCAATAGCCCTTTTCCAGAACCGCTCATGATTAACGTTACGCTGATAGCTTTAGACGAGAAAATATTTGATTATAACTAAACTGTTTTAGATATATAATTATTAGTGTGTGTATTAAGTATATAATGTATTTTTATTTTAAAAAATATGCGTTGATGCAAGGATAAAAGCAAACTGCGCCTCGCCCTCTTCTCTCTTCCCTTTATAAAGAGAACAGGCGCGGGAGACTTGACGGAGGGTGGGTATATTTGATTGGCTGAATCAAGTGTTCGGTGTAACTTAGAAAATCTTTTCAGACCGTTAAGTCGCGAACACACTGAAACTGTTATAAATTTTCAGTTAACTATAAAAATGCTTAAATCTACAAAATGTGCATATACTCAAGTCATCGTTAATTCATGATATATGAGACATATAAAAAATTATTTAGAAATTATGCCCTTATTTAATAGAGAATTGCTCCAGATTAAAAATGTAAATAATAGCAACTAACTATATATTTACTGAATTTAATTTCAAAGTCTTTCAAATATAGGCTTATAAGCACTAAGAAATCAAACAATTCTTTAGAGTATAACAAGTTACGGGAAAAATATTATAATCTGCCAATTGATTGAACAGTGACAAAAAAGCACACGGGCCATCTGATGATTAGAGAATGCTGGGGCTCCTAAACACTCAAATCTAATATCGATGAAGCATCAGAATGCATGCAATGATGGATTGCCTTTTAACTAGTCGAAAAGGTCTTCAGTTCTCGATACTTTGGTATTTTAAGCTGGTATTCTGTGCTAATTTGGTCCCTATTCATACTGTATATCTAGCACGTAAGTTGACTACTAATGGGCTAATAGAAATGAGGAGAAAGAAAATTTTAAAGTCAAATAATACTCGTATGCTTTTTTAACCGAGTTTAAAAACGAGGGGGTGCTGTATTTGTCGCGTATGTTTTTTTTTATGTACGTTAACGGATTTCTCGAAAATGGCTGGAATTATTGAATGATTTTCCTTTTGTTGAATCGGCATACTTAAAGATTGTGCCATAAGCTTGAAGAAAAACGTCTAATACTAAGGATGAGAAATAGTGAATGAAGAGTTAAGTATAACTGTTGAGATTTTATTTTATTTGTTAAAAATTCCGTTGCGAAATCGCAACCTTGCTCTGAACGTTCTCAGCTGACATTGCCACACTTGGCAAGCGGGTTGGCAACCGCAGTTTTTTGTTGTAGTCGTTATTAGAAAGACGCTGCTACTAAATTTCCTGATTTATTTCCCTGTGCCGCCTCTTACGACACCGGGTAATGGATATTCTTACACCGACACCACAAGGTTTTTCTTAGCCCGCTCAAAATGGTAATATAAACGTTTTTTAAGTCGTTTGTTTTTTTCTTTTTATTTAAAGTTCGTTTATTATCTACATTAATAAACGAAATGGTCTGATTCCGTGTGTCTGTTATCGTCTCGACACCCACACTTATGCAGTAACTTATAAAGCATAGAATAGAACACAGGGAGAACCTACCTTGTAGCCGGTGCCTGACGGGTGTTAACGCTCGAGTCACTGTATTTATTACCATTGTTTAGCGAAAAGAGCATCCCATGTCATTCATTATCTGATAGACCCTGCCATTTAGTTTTTATCATCTCTTTCACGTTTACTGAATGTCAGTACCGGCAAAAATGGTGAATATTATACAATTGAAAATTATGTGTTCGTTTTCAGTTTTATTTCTAAGATACTTTATCCATATGTTAAGGGTTTGTATTTTGATGCTATTTATGACTTTAATTTATTTTTAACGATGGAGTAACTAACTTATCCCCGCCTCGCGGCGGAGAAGGCGCTATAACGGGATTGCACCAACCAAAACTGCTTAATGTCCCTACATGAGAACGCTCTCGTATATATTCGTAGCCTCACCAGCGACAGTCATCCATGCCAAGCCCCTCCTCAGAAGGTGAATATCATAATTAACTTACTTTACCCGTAAAACCATCACCTGAACCGTCATCCAATAAAATTATTCAGTATATTTGATGCTATACATGTAAAAACTATCAGCTTATATCCGTCCAATACAGAACAGAATACAGAACAACGTTTAACAGTTAGCACATTCTAACTGTTGAACGTTGTTCTAGTGTACTAGTGTATGTTCACAGACCCCAACCAAATAAAGATTTCCGTTTGATGGTTTTCTTTACGGCCAAAGATGTACTAATCATCTCGAAAAAACATTTAATTGACAATTTCTACTCTGCATGCTCCAGTACACTATAAAAACATTACATTGTGCTTATAATATCTCTGGGGTTAGGGAACTCATCATTCCATTACGACCCGTGGGTGTCTAAAATGGCAGTGGGAGAAGCCTAGTCTTAGCCTATAAATGTTCCACTGCTGGGCACAGACTTCTGTTATTTCTAAGTGGATAAAGGGACTTTTCATTTGTCGTGCATCTACAATGCGTAGTGGCATAAAACACATGCCTACATATTTTTATTCCTTAGACATGCAGGTTTATTCACGATGTATTTCATCACCGCCGAACACTATTGCTATTTGCTTATGTTATTATATTTTATTATGCTATTTACCACTTGTTTAATGCGAAAGGTGTCAAACCCGGTATACTTTGGCTGGGAACCCTTGAGTATATCCTTACACATAAATGCCACATGCGAAATATCCAGGCAGATGACGAGAGGCAGTGACAAAGGTATGAACGCCTACTAAACACGGCGGTAATAATATTTCTATGTATTAATTAAACGTAGTCATTAATTATATTTCAAGGTTTAAGGTTCCTTCTTTGAAGGCCTTCGGCAATGGCACTTTTCAGTCTGATGAAAGAAAAACGATATTAATTATTACTTAAGGACTTTGGATAGTACATTAAATACTTTGTGAACAACGTCAGATGGTTTACCAATTTCGAATTTTTACTAGACTTGTAAAATACCCACTCCAGATACGGAAAGCGACGTCAAACGTGTGAAATTTTGTTTGTATGATTGAATTCTAAATGTAATGCATTCTTATTCTATAAAGCTCTATATACAACATGTACAATTTCGCCACCTACGATGAAGGATGATAATGTAATGCAATTAAATAGCAACATTATCAATGTTTTTTTATTACTTAACACAATGTAGCCGTTAGCCAGATGAGCCAAGTCTGAAGAAAGAACCATAATTTACGGTATTTTTTTTTAAATTGATATTTACTTTATGTGGGTTTCTCTTTCTTTACTAAATGATTTGAAAGGAACAGTTATAGAGTAAATTGACATGTAAATATAAACGGAAGTGTATGCCTGTAATAAGACAACTACTGGTTGCGCGGAAATTCGTAAATTCATTCGTAATTTTATTTTTATTCGACGGTATGCTTGCCAAGATTTGTCCTTCTTTCGACCCTTCCTTCACCTGTTGCCCTTCGTACACACCGGGGTGGTGGGGTGAGAGGGGAAAGAAGATGATTCTAGAATATCGCGTGATTTGCAACCAATAAGCAGCGCGCCCCTCCGAGACGCATTGATAAGAGGGCCGAAGTAATATAAGCTAGCACACGGCACTTGCGCGCTCTCTTCCCTTCGCGCACCAGTTGGAACCACACCGCCTAGGACAGTCGAGTCCTAGAGGGCTTTACCCACGCGCACCGCTAGTTCAACCGCATTAGCCCAGAGCAGTCGAGTTCCGGGAGTAACCGCCTCACCTCGTGTGAGAAATAGTCGCGCATTGCTCTCTTCCATCGCATCACCGGACAATAACGCATCTCTGGGACCCCAGAGAATCCGCCAGAAGTCGCACCGCAACAACAAAGCGCCCAAGTCGCAACGAAGCAACACCCCGGTGAGTAACTTCCAGTTATAAGCCCGCTTGACATAATTGTATTTATTAGTTAATCCGCTCCAATTACATTTTCTCCTGGCGTGATCAAGCGGGATTCCTTCATAGACTTTGGCAAGCAATAGTTCGTTTAGGGAAGAGCGAGTGCATTGTCAGGAAAACCGCATGCTATAGTCGCGATTTTATGGAGACGGAAGAAGCCATCCGCTTATGCAATCCATTTGGTGTAACATCTCGCGTAATAGGCTTAAGGCTCGACCGGTAAATTGGAATTCGGTAACCTTAGGCCCGTCGCTCAACCATTTTCTGATCCTTCGGCCGGATTTGGACTGGTGCTTGTAGCCTCACCGTCCATTCAGTCATCGAATTGTTGGATTGATTCCTTAGACAATGCACTCTACTAATTGCACTTAATGTTGAATAGATTCAAATAGTGTTGTTCAGTTTAAATTTAAACTTTGGTTAGTTATTCGCAAATAGAATTCATTCATTTAAATAGTGTTTGTTTAGTTTAAATTTAAACTTTGGTTGGTTATTCGCAAATAGAATCATTCTTTAAAAATAGTTTAATCCCGCACGGTTTATGCGATTACCCAACATTTGAAAAAACATTGAGTTTAGCGAGCGACACGCGTCACCTCGGCCCGTTGTAAAGGCGTTCAATTTAACGACGTAATATGACACGCGTGTCCATCCTCCAGCGTTATGCGATTAATTGTGATTAATCTAATATTAATTATAATAATTTAAAATGGCAGTTGGTGGAAATGAAATTAAACTTAAAACTCTTTACGCCAAGAGGGACGTACTCTTTTCCCGTATACAGTATATTAGTGATCACGTAAAGAACATTAACGTAGAAACAGTGCGGGAAACGTTTTTGTGAACTTGAAACGGTGGACTCTTTGCGGACAGATTATGAAAGGGTATTAGACCAAATTAATAATTTGGAATTACAAATCGACCCTAAATATACAGTAAAGTATCAACCGCTTCTAGCATTTGAAGCTATGTTGTGTCGCATGAAAAAACGGCGAAGCTCTTGCAGTCCCCATCTCTAAGCGAAGCAAAGCCGGAAGCCCAGGTACGCCCACGTGATTCGATTAGGTTGCCCCCAATAGATATTCCGGTATTCAATGGCGATATTAAGACATGGCCCTTCTTCTTCAGTAGTTTTCAAAACAATATACATAATAATCCATCGTTATTGGACGCTGAAAAATTATATTATTTAATTAGTAAACTGAGTGGCAGGGCACAGTCAATTTTCTCGGGTTTCACACCAACAGCAAACAATTATTTGTTGATATTCGAAACGCTTAAAACCAAATATGAAGTTAAGAGAATGTTAGCTTCCGAATATTTAAACCAGATATTCGACCTTAAACCTATATCATCCGCGAACATCAACGGCTTAGAACAGTTTTTAGATAAATTTTTGGCATCGGTGGCTGCACTTAAGAACTTGAAATTTAATGAACTTATGGACGTAGTGTTTCTCCATATTGCACTAAAGAAACTAGACCCCAACACCGTGAGTGCGTTTGAAATGGAGCATCGTAGCTCTAAGATGCCTCCCTTTGATTCATTAGCATCGTTTGTGCGAGACCAAATTAAAGTGATGCAGCGTTCCTCAAACGTTAAACAGGAAGTTAAGAAATGCGTCGACCGTAGACAGACTCAACCATCTAAAACCGCAGGGTCGTTAACGTACGTAACCGCTGCGTCGGTACCACCCCCGAATGCCTGTATCCTATGTAAAGATAAACAACACGGTAATTTACACAGTTGTGCGACCTTTCGTAAACATTCACCCAGCGAACGTTATAGAATAGTAAGGACAAACAACTTATGTCTGAATTGTTTAAGCGATAAGCATTTAGTTGCAAAATGCAATTCTAGTTCCGCGTGTAACAAGTGCGCCAGAAAACATCACACGTTGTTACATTTCGAAAATAGCAACATATCTGCGTCAAGTAAAGCGGACAAGGAATTCACCCCTACTAAAGTCAACGATTCTAGCGGTCGACCTGGTGATGTCGCTCTGTGCTCATTGACAAATATGGGAGCACAGCCTCCTTCAACCGTGTTACTGGATACAGCCTGTATTGTAGTTAGGGATTCGCGTGGAAACGAACAAAGCGTCCGTACACTGCTGGACAGCGGAGCCCAAAATAGCTTTATAACGCGACAATGTTGTCAGCGCTTAGGATTGTCAATAAATAGGGGACCTTCGTGTCCCGTAGTCAAGGGCATCGGAGGTACTAGTAAAGTTACCCAGGGATATATAAATTTAAAATTTTATTCTCGATAGATCGTAATATTAACTTTGATATAAATGCACTAGTAGTAGATAAAGTCACTGAACGTCTGCCAACCGTTTCGGTTGACACCTCGGCAATGATTGAATTTAAAAATTTGACTCTGGTAGACGACACTTACGCCGTTACCGGAAACATAGACATGCTCATTGGAGCATCGCTTTTCCCTCATCTTTTGTTAAACAATAAGGTCAGGGGCAACTCCTCGCATACTGCGCCTTACGCACTAGAAACCGTATTGGGCTACGTTATCATTGGCTCCGCTCCCATCATAGATAGTATTTCGACAACCTCTTATTGTGGTATGGCTGTCGAACCCCTCGAGTCGTTAGTCAGCAAATTTTGGGAGATGGTGGAGGTGAACGTCCCACCCATAGCTAGCTCAGATGACAGGTTATGCGAGGAAATTTACGTCCGCACGACCGTTCGTGATCGCGACGGTAGATATAGTGTAGCGCTACCCTTTAAAGGAGATGTTTTATCTCTCGGCGATTCGAGTCAAATGGCGGAAAAACGTTTCTACAGCTTGGAGCGTAGGATGCTCGCTTCACCCCAGTTAAAGGAAGCTTACGACGGCGTCATTAACGAATATATAAGAGAAGGTTACATATCACTTGTGGCTTCGAAATTAGATAACTACGAAGACACACCGTCGTATTTCATACCACACCACGGGGTCATTAGGGAGGACAAACTACATCTAAGTTACGTGTAGTGCTCGACGCTAGTGCTAAAACTAGCACTCGCCTGTCTCTTAACGATATCCTCTATAGTGGGCAAAATTTACAGGGCAGTTTATTTAATATAATAGCCAATTTTCGTTTGTTTAGTATAGGGAGATGTTTTATCTCTCGGCGATTCGAGTCAAATGGCGGAAAAACGTTTCTACAGCTTGGAGCGTAGGATGCTCGCTTCACCCCAGTTAAAGGAAGCTTACGACGGCGTCATTAACGAATATATAAGAGAAGGTTACATATCACTTGTGGCTTCGAAATTAGATAACTACGAAGACACACCGTCGTATTTCATACCACACCACGGGGTCATTAGGGAGGACAAACTACATCTAAGTTACGTGTAGTGCTCGACGCTAGTGCTAAAACTAGCACTCGCCTGTCTCTTAACGATATCCTCTATAGTGGGCAAAATTTACAGGGCAGTTTATTTAATATAATAGCCAATTTTCGTTTGTTTAGTATAGCACTGTCCGCCGACATTCGCCAAATTTTTCTTTGCATAGGGGTCCGTGAATGCGACCGTAGATTCCAACGCATTTTATATCGTTTCAACCCAAAAGAACCTCTAATGGTGTTTGAATTTAACCGCGTTTGCTTTGGTTTAAAATCGAGCCCATTTCATGCGTTACGCACGGTGAGACAGCTCGCCCACGATGAAGGTCCCTCTTATCCTAAAGCTAAGAGGGCAATTGAAAGTGGATTATATATGGATTATTTTGTATACTCGGTCGATAGCGTGGAGGAGGCCACCCTAACCACCGCCGAGATTATAAAGCTAATGAAAGCGGGTCAATTCGATCTTGTCAAGTGGACTAGTAATTCGCGTCCGGTTTTAGACACAATCCCATTATCACACCGTCTTTCGGCGGTAAGGGAATTCGACGATTTTGATACGCACAAGGTGCTCGGTCTGTGTTGGTCACCAGAGTCCGACGTGTTTAGCCCTAAGGTAAACCCGCCCGTAGAGAAGTGCACAAAGCGCACAATACCGTCACGCGTTGCTAGATTATGGGATGTCATGGGTTTCGTAGCTCCGGTGGTATTATACGCTAAGCTTTTGATTAAACAACTTTGGTTATGTGAATGCGATTGGGATGACCCGCCGCCTGACAGAAATTAAAATACCACGTCATATAAACGTCGATAAAAATAGCGTCATCACGGTCGTTGGGTTTGCAGACGCCAGCGAGAAGGCTTACGGGGGCGTTGTATATTTCCACGTCCAGAATAATATTAGAAATTCGATTAGCCTCATTAGCTCTAAGTCAAGAGTCTCCCGCCGTAAGGTTGTCTCTCTGGCGCGCTTTAAGCTTTGCGCAATACTAGTCCTCACCAAGCTTATTACCGCAGTTATCAGCGCATGTAGGGACAGAGTTCACATAGAAAGGATTTTTGCCATTTCCGACTCCACCGTCGCTTTATGTTGGATTCATTATTCACCCCACCGTTGGCATACGTTTGTCGCGAACCGAGTGGCCAAGATCCAAGACGAGTTAGGAACGCGGAACTATTATCACGTGTCCGGTACGGAAAACCCTGCCAATTGTCTATCCCGTGGACTCACCCGGATGCAAATAATGGACCATCCGCTTTGGTTCCACGGACCTTCTTGGGTTCAATTGGAACCCTCGCAACGGCCAATAATCGATTTCGACCCTTCGTCAGTATCACAACCGCCGGAAGAGAAGAGGCACGCTCTGGTAGCGAGCGTTTCGAGCGAGGTTTCTCCAATCATTGCTTTGGCGAACCGCTTGTCCTCTTGGTCGAAATTATTGCGTAGCGTAATTTACGTTTGTCGATTCGCGAAGCTTTTACCGCGAGGTTCGTATAGCTTAGGGTCCGATTATAACTATGCTGAGTTGCTGGTATTGCGTGAACTTCAACGTGCACATTTTTCCGAAGAAATTACAAGATTACAATCGAAAAGAGCTTGTAGTAGCGCTTTTCAACGACTAAAGACATTATTACAAGATGGGATCGTCAGGGTAGGTGGACGCTTGTCCAACTCGCAGTTGAGTTTCGACCAACGGCACCCTATAGTTTTACCGCGTAAAGACCATAACATGAATTTATTTGTTGATTACCATCATAAATTGAATTCTCAAGCTGGCCCCGACTTGCTGATGTCGATCTTGCGTCAAAATTATTGGATTCTTTCCGCACGTAACTTAATCCGCAATCGGGTGCACAGATGTATAGCTTGCTTTCGGATACGTCCTAAGCCGTCATTTCCGTAAATGCGGACTTTAGGTCTTGTCGAGTAACACAATCTGTTTGTGTCCTTTGCCCATAGTTTAAATTAGCTTTCTAGATTAGAAATGGTAGTTGAAATTTAGGTTTATTCTTAGCGTTAGTTAGTTATTTTGTTAGTTTGATCTTAGCTTTAGTTGTTTTAGTTATTTTTTGAAGGAAATCCTTCAAGATGGTTGCGCGGAAAATCATTCGTAATTTTATTTTTATTCGACTTTATGCTTGCCAAGATTTGTCCTTCCTTCGACCTTTCCTTCACCTGTTGTCCCTCCGTACACACCGGGGTGGTGGAGTGAGAGGGGAAAGAAGATGATTCTAGAATATCGCGTGATTTGCAACCAATAAGCAGCGCGCCCCTCCGAGACGCATTAATAAGAGGGCCGAAGTAATATAAGCTAGCACACGGCACTTGCGCGCTCTCTTCCCTTCGCGCACCAGTTGAAACCACACCGCCTAGGACAGTCGAGTCCTAGAGGGCTTTGCCCACGCGCTCTGCTAGTTCAACCGCATTAGCCCGGAGCAGTCGAGTTCCGGGAGTAATCGCCTCACCTCGTGTGAGAAATAGTCGCGCACCGCTCTCTTCCATCGCATCACCGGACAAGAACGCATCTCTGGGACCCCAAAGAATCCGCCAGAAGTCGCACCGCAGCAACAAAGCGCCCAAGCCGCATCGAAGCAACACCTCGGTGAGTAACTTCCAGTTATAAGCCCGCTTGACATAATTGTATTTATTAGTTAATCCGCTCCAATTTCATTTTCTCCTAGCATGATCAAGCGGGGTTCCTTCATAGACTTTGGCAAGCAATAGTTCGTTTAGGAAAGAGCGAGTGCATTGTCAGGAAAACCGCATGCTATAGTCGCCATTTAGTGGAGACGGAAGAAGCCATCCGCTTATACAGTCCATTTGGTGTAACATCTCGCGCTTAAGGCTCGACCGGGGAATTGGAACTCAACCAACTACATTTATTGAGCCTATGTTATGCTATGTTTAATTTTTTGTCTCTCCGTTCGTCTGTCTGTCTATTCGGGCTGATGATTGGCTGAATCGATTGTGATGAAACTTTATGAATAGATAGATAGCAATGCAAAAAACGATCTAGGTTATGTTTTTTAAAAAAAAAGTGGGTTAATTGAGATCGAAATTGAAAAATTTATAATCTTTTTATTTATGGGCTTTGACGACTATGTCGAAGCCAGCGCGGGTCGCTATTACAATATAAATGATTAGGTATAAGTGGGCCATAAAATCCAGTTGCTCTAAAATTTATAATTTACCATCCAAAACCTTCTAGTTAATCTGGAATAAAGCTGCGGTCGGATTTTTTAATATATTTTATTTTAATAATGCAAACGATGTGTTGATGACTCATTGCTCTTGTACATCCGTCAGGCGCTTCGTGAAGCAAAGTATAATACTGTATTATGTAGCTTTTTATGTTTAATAATTAACTAAGAAATATTTATAATACACTTTTCAGTTTCAAACTAAACATGTTGATATTTTAAGTCCATCGCAATAAGACCATGGGTGAACATAGACCTACCTCAATTCACTTTTACAAACTATAGTATTTAAAACTATTGATGTTTCATTAGGGGGATGAGTCGCTCGCGTCCGTAGGCTTCGACCACCAAACCTTAGGCCCACCACACTACACGTGTCCCCCGGGTGGTGCTAAACGAGCGACAAAGCCGAAAAAAAATTGACTAGGCTTCCCGCCGTGTGGTAGCGGCGTAAAATCTACCACCACCCCTTGTTCCCGGCGTCCCTTTAATGGGACAGGGGTGCGAAGAATCTCCGGGAGAAAAACCGGCGACGATGTTCGCCACCCGTCACGTTCTGTCTCCCGGAGGGGCTGAAAAGTGGATTGCGAAAGCCCGTCTGGCTACGCTGAATGTATGTGGAGCAATGAATGATAAGATGGATGAAGTATGCGAAATGATGAATGACAGAGGAATAGATGTGTTATGTGTAAATGAGACGAAACGAAAGGGAAAGGACGTAAAGGACTGGTGTAGACGAGACCGAACGGGCATGCCAGGGAGTCGGTTTCATCCTTTCAGAAAGAATGGGCCAATGTGTGAAAGAGTATGAATGTGTAAGCCCGAGGCTGCTATGGATACGAATGAAAGTGGGCTTAAAGAAGCTGTTCTTGCTAGGGGTGTACGCCCCAGATATGTCTAAGCCCACTTACATCCGAGAGCAGTTTTGGGACATGGTAAGGATGGTGTTTACAAAATGTAAGGAAAATGAAAATATTATTATGTTAGGAGACTTTAATGGAAGGGTTGGGGTGAAGAGGTGTGGTTATGAAAGGATATTGGGAACGTTTGGTGATGAAAGTATAAATGAGAATGGTGAAGACCTCCTCACCGTATGTGTTGAAAAGAATCTCTTTGTGACGAATTCTTTTTTTTCGTCATAAGAAGATTCACATGTATACATGGGAAAGAGGTGATGATAGAAGCATGATAGATTTCGTAATTGTGGATGAAAAAATGAGGAGCGCAGTCGTAGATACAAGGGTTTACCAGGGGTCCAACGTAGGGACGGATCATTACTTGGTCTTATGTCGAATTAATGGTCTTTTCAAGCGTTGGCGGCATCGGATATCTGTGTCTACCACTGCGTTACAGCGTATAAGAATAGAGAAGTTACAAGATGAAGATGTGAAAGAGAAGTATAAATGTAGACTGAAAGAAAATATTAGGTGTTTGAATGAGTTTTGTATGAATGATTTAGACTTGAATACTGTGTGGGATAATATTAAGAAAGGCTTGGTGGATGCAGCCACCGAAGTATGTGGTGTAAGTAAGAGAACAAATGAAAGGAAAAGGAATACGTTGTGGTGGGATAATGAGGTGCGGGTGGAAGTTGAATCAAAGAAGAAAGCATGGTTAGATTTACTAGCAACTAAAACTGGTAATTCTGGTGGTATGAATGATGAGATTGAAAGAAAAAAGGCAGAATTTAGACGTCTAAATAAGAGGGTAAAAGAAGTAGTTGAAAGTAAAAAGAAAGAAAGAATGGATAAGAATGATAGAAGGATATCTGATAATTTCCAGGCTAATATAAAAATGTTCTGAAAACTCGTAAGAACTGCCAGGGGAAATACAAAACAGCCTATAATTAATGCTATAAGAGACGAGAATGGATGTATTCTGAATAATGAAGTGTCGAATTTAAACAGATGGAAGGAATACTTTGAAAGTGTGTTTATGAGTGAAGAGTCGTCTGAATTAAATGAACAAGAAATTCCGAAAGAAGTGGAAAGGGGTATGGAGATAAGTGTAGATGAAATAATGAAAGCAATGAAAAGCATGAAAGCAGGTAAGGCAGCTGGATATGATAGAGTATCACTCGAGATGCTAAGGGCTGGAGAGGGAGTGGTGGCAGGCCTGCTGTACACCTTGTTTAATTTAAATTGGGAATTAAAACGGGTACCGGATGACTGGTGTAAAGCAGTTATAGTACCAATATATAAAGGAAAAGGGTCACAGCAGGACTGCAAAAACTACCGTGGTATCAGCTTGCTTAGTATTGTGGGTAAACTGTATGCTAAGGTGTTAATTGAAAGAGTTATGAAAGAAACTGATGGAAAAATTTGGGATGTGCAAGCGGGTTTTAGAAAGGGAATGGGGTGTACAGATCAAGTCTTCCATGCGCATGATTGCGGAGAAGTTTTTGGCTAAAAACCAGAAAGTTTTTTGTGCGTTCATGGACTTGGAAAAGGCTTATGACAGAGTGGACAGGAATGTGTTATGGCAAACACTGAACTTATATGGGTTGAGCGCTGGTTTGATACAGGCATTGAGGTCTCTTTATAGGGATTCTAGTGCTTGTGTCAGGATCAATGGAGTCTACTCGGACTGGTTTGGCATCCGAAAGGGTGTCAGACGGGGCTGCGTGGCTTCCCCTTGGCTGTTCAACCTATTTTGGGGACAGGTGTTTGCAAACTTTGAAAGATGAAGAATGTGGGTTAAGAATGGGCGACATAACCGTCAAATGCCTTTTGTATGCCGATGATCAAGTCATATTTGCGTCATCGGCGGCTTAGTTGCAAATGATGGTTACATTAATGAACTGGGCATTAAGAGAAAGGGGAATGAAAGTGAATGAAAGTAAGACGAAAGTAATGGTTTTTGAAAGAGAGAAAAGCAAAACGGTACGTGAAATAAGAATAGAAGGAGAGTTAGTTGAGCAAGTGGATGAGCTTGTGTATTTGGGATGTGTATTTAGCAGGGATGGTAGATATGATAAGGATATAGAATGACGAGTAAATGCAGGGAGTAGAGTGAATGGGGCACTACACTCTATTGTGAAGAACCAGAATGTATCAAAAAAGGCACGGATGGTAATTCATAATGCTGTGTTAGTCCCTACTTTAATGTATGGTAGTGAAAGCTGGGTGTGGCAGAAGAAGCACGAAAGTAGAATAAATGCTGTAGAAATGCGGTCTTTTAGGAGTATACTAGGGTTGAATCTGAATGACAGGATGAGAAATTGCATGACAAGAGATAAATTTGGTATTCAAGATGAAGTTGTGACCAGGATTAAGAAAGGAATGCTTCGGTGGTTTGGTCATGTAGAAAGAATGAATGAGGAAAGAGTTACAAAACAAATTTATATGGCAGATGTGAACGGCAGAGTCGGGAAGGGACGCCCTAGAAAAGTCTATCGACCAAATTGGCGATATTTTGAAAATGGGCCACGTTAAAAGTACCCTTAACCGACGAGCATGTATGCGTAGATATATGGATGTAAAGGAGGCGAAAGAGGTATGTCAAGATCGTGTTAAATGGAAGTCCGTGGTCTCTGCCTACCCCTCTGGGTGAGAGGCGTGAGTGTTTATGCTATTATGATGTTTTATTTTCAAATACCTTGATACGGCTTTAAAAATATAGTAAAAAATTGATAAAATTATTACAATATAATGCAAGGTCTGTAAAAAAGTTTCTTGTATAAAATTGAAGAAAAATCTCTTTGGTTGTTTATATCTGACTGATTTTAATATCAATACATATAGGACATTAAAGAAAATAAATTATAACTTAACACTTTCCTGCTATTTATCAATAGTTTTTCTGTTCGCCAAAATAAGTAAATCTAACGAAGAAATATGATACATTCTGAAGTTTTATTAGAAAAAAGTTAAAAATGCAACTCATACCGGGAAAAATTGTAACGTTTATGGACCTAATGAAGTGTCAGTAACGGTAGCACAAAGTTGGTTCAAGCGTTTTCAATCCGGGAATTTTGAAGCCAAACATGCAGCTCGCTC
Organism: Parnassius apollo; assembly: GCA_907164705.1. Taxonomy (NCBI): domain Eukaryota; kingdom Metazoa; phylum Arthropoda; class Insecta; order Lepidoptera; family Papilionidae; genus Parnassius; species Parnassius apollo. The sequence continues at coordinate 2,359,824 of CAJQZP010001331.1, forward strand.
TGATCGGCCTCATATGGATTAAATGATGCCATTTTTGAAAAAGTGAAACAAGATCGGCATAATAGTAGTAACGACATAGCCGAGGAATTGTGGATTGATCACGAAACGGTTTTGACCCATTCGAAAAAGTAATGCAGTACAATAAAGCTCGATATTTGGATACCACACGAGCTAACTAAAAAAAAACCATTACGAATCGTGGTCTCATTTCCGATTATCTATTGAAACGTAACGAACCCGAACCATTTTTGAAAACATTGATGTGCAAAAAGATCTTTTCAAAGTCAAAAGGTATTCAAGCTAAACAGACTGTAGAGAAACCTGAAATAACACGAAATAAGGTGATGCTACGGGTTTGGTGGGATTGGAAGGGCATAGTTTATTATGATACCACCAGGCAAAACCATCGATTCGGATCTCTTCTGCCCGCAACTAATGAGACTCAAGCAAGAAATTGAGAAAAAAAACGGCCAGAATTAATCAACAGAAAAAGAATAGTCTTTGATCATGGTAACGCTAGACCACACACAGCTTTGGCTGCTCAGCAAATATTGAGAAAGCATAATATAGTTCTGACCTTTCACCCTCAGATTTTTATTTGTTTCTTTCTACTCAGAATTCTTTGGATAGTGTTAGGTCAACATCAAGAGGGGACTGTCACATTTTTTTTTATCAAAAATACCAAGATTTCTACAGCAACGGGTTTATGACACTCTACTAAACACACGCACAAGATGGCTTATCGAAGAAAATGTCACATTTAATACATTATAATTAAATGTAATTAAATTAAAAAAAAATGTCTTTGATTTGTATATAAAATACGAAGAACTTTTTATCCCGACCTATTATATCAAAATGATGGTTTAAAACCAGTGTAATTCAAGTATAATAACGACTTAACGAGGCATGAACGAGGAATGACAGTAACATCAAGCAGTCTTTCTTTTGTGATAGTCACGCTATGCTGACATGAGGGCCATATCAGATTGTAAATTATCTTTTTACTATTTTGTGATGACAGTATTAACTCAGAAATTAATTATTAAAATATAAATTAAATGGTTATTGCTCAAGTACCAAAATTCCAAATGGACTTCTACAACCCCTGTTTGTTCGATATTATACTAACGTTTTTGTATTTGGCATTCATTGTTGTATTAAAAATAAAAAAGTTTTGAAGGACCCATTAATATTTAACAATTTAAACAGCCAATTCTTAGGTTTATAAGCAGGAGTGCTACCAAGCCTGGGCTGACGCATCAACGTCCTGGGATGTAAACACCAGCGCTCTAAAAAAGAAGTATAATTCCACCTCCAGGTCTTTCAAAGGAGTCATTGCCAAGGCAAAGTCAGAACACATAGGCAGAATTGGCGAAAAACTAGTTCGCCTTCCTTCTGGAAGGAAGTCTTCCTTCTTCTTCTCCCGTGTATTCTGGTCTCTTGCCAAGGCTTTCCACGGGAATTTCTGTCAGCCATCTCTTCCATCTCTGCACAGGGCGGACGACTCACTGGCTCATACCGCAATGGATAAAGCCAATCTGCCAGGCTCTTTCTTTGCATCCAACTCGACGGGGTTGTGGGGTCGAAGTACGCCGCCGACCATCCCGTGGTGTGAGTGCTCTATGCAGGAGGTGCAGTTCACACAGTGCTCGGTTCGCAAAGCACTCCTCTCCCTGGACATCCACAAGTCGAGTGGACCTGACGGAATGCCCCCAATTGTGCTGAGGACGTGTGCTCCAGAGTTGGCACCGGTTTTAACGCGTCTTTTCCGGTACTCCTACTCCCTAGGCGTAGTCCCAAAATCAGGAAGACGGCTTTCGTCCACCCGATCCCTAAAAAAGGCGACCGCTAAGACCCATCAAACTACAGGCCTATCGCCATCACCTCCTCGTTCTCCAAAACAATGGAGTCAATTGTAAACTGCCAGCCCATGAGGTACCTTGAGGATCACCAGCTGATTAGTGATCGCCAATACGGATTTCGTCGTGGTCGATCAGCTGGTGATGGGCGGAGGCAGTAGAGTCCAAGGGGGAGGCATTGGCCGTTAGTTTAGACCTTGCGAAGGCCTTCGATCGGGTTTGGCACAAAGCGCTTCTTTCAAAGCTACCTTCCTATGGGCTTCCCGAGAAAGTGTAATTGGATCACCAGCTTTCTTGCATATCGGAGCATCAAGGTCGTTGTAGATGGTGCAAGCTCCGATTACAAGCCTATTAATGCTGATGTTCCACAAGGCTGCGTGCTATCGCCAATGCTGTTTCTTTTGCATATCAATGATATATTGCAAGCCTGTAACATTCATTGCTATGCAGATGACAGCACTGGTGATGCTCTGTACACCGGTCGTGACAATATTTTTCGGGAAATCATCTTCGAGTACTGGGACAAACTTGTGTCTTAAGTCGAGTCTTTGCTGAACAAAGTCTCAGATTTGGGGCGACTAAATCTCGTCCAGTTAAACCCTCAGAAGACACAAGTTTGCACGTTAACCGTTAAAAAGAACCCCTTTGTCGTATCTCCTCAGTTTCAAGGCACTCCCCTTGGTACCTCAGCCAGTATTAGAATCCTCGGCGTCGACATATCGAGTGACTTGCAGTTTCGTGGTCACTTGGAAGAGAAGGCCAAATTAGGCTCAAAAAAGCTTGGCATGCTCAGTAGAGCAGACAGTATTTTATGCCGGCACACCGCCTGCAACTCTACAAAGCGCAGGTTCGGCCGCACATAGCATACTGTTCCCATCTCTGGGCTGGGGCTCCCCAGTGCCAGCTCCTTCCACTTTACTGCATCCAGCACAGAGCGGCTCGAATCGTCGACGATCGAGTGCTTTCCGATTGGCTCGATTCACCGGCGCTGTGAAGAGATGTTGCATCTCTTTGCATTTTCTTTCGCATATACCACGGGGAGTGCTCTGAGGAATTGTTTGGATTAATCCCAGTCGCCAAATTTTCTTGAACGCACTACGCGGTAAATGTCCCGATAAAATACACATCATCTGAATGCTTGGCGGTCGACCACTGTACGTTTCAGAAGGAGTTTTCTTCCGCGTGACCGATGACCTCTCTGTGGAATAGTTTACCACCGGCGATATTTCCGGATCGATACGACCTAGGGACCCTCAAGAAAAGAGCATACTCCTTTCTAAAGGGCCGGCAACGCACCTGCAATTCCCTGGTGTTGCGGTTGATCATGGGCGGCGGTAGTCACCTAACATCAGGTGAGCCGCATGCTCGTTTGCTGCAAACGAGCATGCGGTTTTCTATAAAAAAAAGTCTAAGCTTAGCTCCTGAGGTAACAGTGTTCGTATGGCCGTTCGGCTCGGTATGTTCTGAATATATTTTAGCGACCACCATTCAAGATACTTAAAAACAAAAGTTACCAAGTTTCTAATTAAATTTAGAAAAGGTACTGATTATGAAGATGGTCCGCTCGTTTTTACAACATTATTAATATTATATTTAATTGTGCATGATTTTGATCTTTTGTTGATTGCCTGTTGGTCTATTATTTTTTATTATTGATAAAGATTATTGTATCATAAATCTTTAAAAACGACAAAAACCTAATAAAGTTACCTTCTGCTTTTCTTCTCCGCACAGGTTAACCTCGTTAGAAAACGATATTAGATTAAAAATCATGCGAAACTTTGATGCCATAAATCGAGAAAAAAGTTAATTTATTATTTTCTGTGAAGTGGTGGGTAAGAATAACCACTATCTCGTATCTTCCCATGAGTGTCGTAAGAGGTGACAGAGTGAAATAGCATCTTTCTGATAACAGCAAAAAGCAATAAAAACTGAGGTTGCCAACCCGCTCGCAAGCGTGGCAACAATGGCAATATATCCCCCATGATCAACGACACAAACGGCCTCCAGTCCCCGGCGTTCTGCTATTCCCGGCTACGGTGGCGAGTTGTTGCTAATAATTCCCGGTGGAGGTTCGGCTGCCACCTAAGACGATTCAACCTGGCAACATATATCGCACGCACCCTGACTACTTACAAGAAGATCCTGGAGCTGGAAGAAGAGATAGACTACGCTGGGATATTATAAGATTATGTCCGATATGTATGGTCCGAAGAGAGGAGAGGATACGCTAATCCTCGAATCCGGCAACTTGTATCTTGTATCACTGGGAGGGTGACCACCTATCCCAAGAAGGTCTCGGATTTATCGGTCCACAAATCTTTCGTTAACAACATTGTAAAGTTTGGGAGTGTATCGACGGGGGTTACATATCTTATACAAGTATCACCAAACCGTATTTATACATACGTCATACACTTTTCGATGTTAATGGGAAACAAGAAAGAAAGGTGAGCTGAAATTAGGGAAATTCGGTATACGGTAACGAACCCAAGGGGCCAGCAGCTGGTTGACTTTATGGAGAAAGAGGAATTACTTACGATGAAATCTTTTTGCAAAAGCAGCTCCACAGAAAGTGAACCTGGTCCAGCCCTAACTGTTTGACAAAAATAAGATTGACTTCATTATGACGACCAGACGACAACTGCTCAGTGATGTCTCAATGATTGCAAGGGTAAAAAATGGCAGCGATCACAGAATAGTGAGAGGCACACTGAACTAAAGGTGAATTTGGAGTGGTTACGTCTAATGAAGTCAACGCTCCATCCTCCTCGTGCGTCTAATCCAAAGTCCCGAAAACTTTCAGCTTGCATTGCAATATCGTTTTCAGTGCCTACAAGACTGCAATGAATTGGATGATATGAATGACATGCTTGTGGAAACTGTCTATGTGATCGGAGCTAAGTTCTGTAAGAGCCGTCGCAGAAGAAGAAAACTCTCCAATTACACCCTTAATCGCATCATCAATTGAGAGCTAACAGGCAACTGAATGATCTCCAAATGCAGGAGTCGGAACTTACGCTACTTCAATACAGCTCGTATTGAAGATGCTATTGAACGGAACCAGGACTTCAAAGCCTTTGCTAGAAATCGGTTTACCAGAAAGAACCAAATGTCGAAGCTGAAGACCAAATGAGGCAGTATCACTTTCGGACAACTGAAATTTTCAGTGAGATTGGCAAGTTTTATGGGCTCTGTTCACGTCATCGTTGGAGCCATACGCAAGTGTAAGTTATGATCCAACAGCAAGTCTTATCCGACACTATTCCAGTGACATCCCTGACGTCAGTCTGAGCGAGAAGGAATAGCTCACCTCACTTCGTCTTGCGTATGTGGACCATAAGAAAGCCTTTGTGTTGCAGTTCCTATAGAAGTGCTGAAGTGTTTATACAGTAGGGCTACGATGGCTAAGAGAGTACAGAACTAGACTACAAAAGCTATCCAATTGCAGAGAGGTGTAAGACAGAGTGACTTAATATCTCCGAAACTCTTCACTACTGGACCGGAAAGGTTACGGTTTTAACTTCAATGGAGAGTACACTACTCATCTGTGATTTTCTAACGATATAGTCTTTATAGCAGAATTGCCGGAGGACCTAAGCACCATACTCAATGACCTCAATAGTGTCTCCCAATGGATGGGTCTTTAGATGAACATGGACAAAACAAGTGACGACCTGGTAAGACATGCAGCAAAACGATGAATGCAGTTGGCTTAAGACCGTGCTTTGTCGCATTCCTTGGGGGAGGCCTATGATCAGCAGTGGACTTGCAAAGGGCTGGAATGATGATGAGGAATTCATTTCATTTAAAATTAATATGAATATAGAGTGTACGGAAATTCAGTAAGACTCCCCTATTTATGTCTGACACACCCAAAGTAAACTACGTGTTTCTTATCACAGACAGGCCTTCTACTAAGAATAACACAAATTTTTTTGCGACAGACTTAAGAAAAGTAGTAACAGCATTAATTCACGAGCACACGTTTGTGCACGTCAGTGTCTACTTACATCAAAACTTATACCAATTCATAAAAAAGGAAAAAATATTGGTTTACAATTACATATATTCCGATATGTGAGGCTCTGACAACTGATTGTGAATCTACCCAAGCATTCCAAATCTTATGATATACTGGTGTTGTTCAGAGTATTGATATTAGGCGAATCAACGCTACCAAGCGTGGTATTTGCGGGCAAATGTCCCACTTGACTTTATGTTTGTGTATGTAAATGCAGACTTTATCCTGCTGTGAATTTAAGAGGTTGATTAGGAAAGAAACATTAAAGTATATTGAAGCATATCACGTCTACACAAATATCATATATTCTATTTTCTGCGACCTCATATTTTACAAGATTTTTTTATCTAAACGCTAGTTTGGCAGGCGCCCAGACAATTACATGCATCTGGCAAAAAAGTAACGGCTTACCTACCTAAATTATAGCTATGATAAAATAAATGTTTTTTTCACTTTGATCAAATAATATATTTTAATTTCTACGCATATTTCAAATATTCTGTTTATTACATTAAATGACTTTGTTACAAAAATTAAATAATATGTGAGCGTAATATGGTCATTGGTTAATATGGTCACTTTCTTATAACAAAAACTACAGCCTTGTTTGCATAAATAGATGGCTTTGTGATACGATAGCTCTACATCAGTCAATCAAATAATAAAGAGTCAAAAGGGCACTGCTTTATCGACGTCATTTTGAAAGTTGACAATTTAATAGATGTTTTAATCGATTTTAGTATGGTGTAGTGTAATTAGTTTTTTATGTTCATTTTCGGAAGTGTTCATAATTATTGCCAAAGCATGTTTGTTTTTGTTTTCTTAAAGTATAAGATATAGTATACGACTTTGGGGTTTTGTCTCTGTTCTCCAGCTAGTTTTGGTTTTATAGGGCGATAAAGCTTAAGTTGACCATATTACCCTCATACCTTATTTATATAACAATAAATATTATTAGCATAAAAATATTTAATTATATACGAGAGTGCAAACTGTGTCATAAATTAAATCATGAATGAGTTATGCTCAATACGAAATTTAAACGCCCCATCTTGATTACTAACAGAGCTCTTAATCTAATTTCCTCTGAGATGTCTCCAAGCGCCTTTCAGATATGCAAACAAATACACATTTATTATTATATCACCATTCCCATTAGAACTGTACGTCACTAGATTTTTTTATATTACTTTATATTTCTAGCAAGCGATTTTAGTAAATGCGTACCAAATGTTTGATTTTATTGTTCTTAAATGAAAAACCTTTGAACATTATTAAATAAGAATTAACAAAAATCTATAGTGTTTTTGGCTGTGGTATTATTATGTATGTATGGTAACCACTAGAGATTATATTTGTACAGATCTCTTTTTATATTTTAATCAGGTAACAAATTCAGTTATAATGTTTATAAATAATATAGGAAAATTTTATGTTTTACTTGTCTTTTTTCTTATATCTTATATTTTTATCACACCAATTTACCCTACCCCTGTCATCCTTGTATAATCTTGTCAATTCATTGGTTGTCTGGAAGAAATTACTATCAGCAATAAGACTGTTCATTACATACTTATTTTTTATATACAACATGTAACATAATTAACGCACTTTGAGCAGTTTGTTCAGAATCGTTTACTAAATCGATTCCTATCATTTTTAATATAGGTAATTTTTTATCCCAAAAATAATTAACACTACGTAAATTACAGTCACACTAAATCTGTACAGTCAAAACAAACTGAAATGGACCGTAACTTAAGGCAATAAGACTTTTAATAGTGCAGTTTTATTTGTATTATTACTAATTCTGTCATACAATAAAAATAAAGAAAAATGAATTTTATTTCAAGCACGTTAAAGTCTGCGTTCGTGGATTTGTACTCTGACCACAACATTCTCCCGGAATCAGTATAACTAATTTGATAAATAATCAGTGCATAAAAATGTTTAACTAAAAATTCAGTGTATGTATTATGATTATAACATAATATATTAAATGGGGTGTCTGAGGGTGTGCGTTAATTACGTTACATATAATCTGTATGTATTTTATGGTGTGCAATAAAGCATATTTAATAAATAAATCATTCTTGTCATTTAATCATGCAAATTTCTGAAAATAATAATTTAACTAAAAATGTAGTTTACTTTAATTTTGAAAAAATACCATGAACTGAAGCCACGTGCCGGCAGGCTTAAAGAAGGCGACGCTCACTATACATGGACATCGGCATACGCCATAGTAGGGATGATTTTTCATATAGAAGTGACGGTCACAAACGGGCACGCAATGTACCCGATGTAGCTTAAAATACTCCATTAGGAATCCAAAATGTGGATGTGTGTAACTAAGATAGAAAGCTTGTAGTAAAAAGGGTGTCCGGTTCGGGTCTTGATATTTTGTACAAGCGTGGTCCTTTTACAGTTATCGGTCTGGGCAATGATATGCTGCAGCCTTAATTTACCACGCAAAAAAAGCGTAAATGCCTCGGTTGGCATGCAGTTTGATAATAGCAGCAGTAGTTATTTCGTATAACGTCACTCATGGCCAGACTGGATATTTTGTACATGATTAGAATAGAAGATAGCTATACCAGCAACTATTGGATGTACTGTACTTAAGATGAGAGACGGGTTGATTGTATCTCTCCAGCACAGGGCGAAGTATTGTACTTAAATAACTATAATCAACACCCGAATTACAAATAAAAAATTAGTGTGTATTAAATAAACTGCTTTAATAGACGTTAAAATAGAATTTCAAATAGAAGTGTGTCGGTAGAAAAACGATATTTATTTAAAGTGTACTTCAGAATATATCTTTAGAGTCAGGATGACTATACTCGACAATAGAACGGCTTAGTTTGTTGATTTTGCTCTCACTTCGTGAACTACTGGGGCTTCGATTGATAAAAGAAGGCTGAGATGTTGATACAAAAAACTGTTACGGACAATTTTTAACTATAGTTTATTTAGGAATTTCAGATTAATTCAAAGGTAGATCTTCTTACACATTGGTCTACGAACATACTTAGTAGTAATGATTTTAAAATATATTTTTTTAATTCATTCATCATAAAACTATTACAAAATATAAAATAGTTAAGGCATCACTAATATAATAGGCAACGTGGATGCGTAAGTCGAATTTCATTTTGAAGAATTTCGTTTTTGACGGATTTCCCGCTGATTCATATAATATTTCATCAACAGCGCATGCATTTTTAGGGTTCGTAAATATTCGTACGGGGGCGGTGCAAACGATGCGCACGCAAGATATGGACATGCGCAATATAAGGGAAATTCGTTAGAGCCCCTTAGACTTAATCGATAACTACAATGGGTATGAGTCGCGCATGCGGCACTCTCTATAACCAACAATCAGGTGAATAAGCGACATGGCCGACAGCGAGTTTGAAGAATTTCGTCGAGTATTCGATAAATTACCACAGCATATTAAAGCCCCATCATCATTTTATTCGTAAGTAAATTTTTCTTCAATATTTTAATTGATTATATTCTGCCGCTGTGTGGTTGGAACAGTTATATCGACACTGCTTTAAAATATGATATAAATAAGTGCTAAATAAAATTATTATATGTTTTTTTTTCTATTAAAGATTAGTGCCAAATGTGGGCTTAGAAGATGAATCACCTTCATCTAAAAGTGATGGTTCACCAGAAGAAGACAACGAATGCGTTGGTGATGCCGAAACGGTAAACGCTCCTCCAGCAGGCAGCGATGTGTCGCCAATAAACCAAGATGTTACTGATGCACAACGCAGTCCCAGACATCAAAATTTTAATAATGGAGAAAGAAAGAGAAGAAAACTTCCTGAGATCCCCAAGAATAGAAAGTGTAAGTTTTGCAGATTAATATTTTTATTGGTCTGATATATTTCTATTCTATATATTTTTATTTTCACAAAAGGTTAAACAGATTGCTGGCGTTTGTTTCTGAATTTAATTTCGCATCTGCGCTGTGCGATTTCCGGTACGTGTACGGAATGTGAAACATTATCTGTCTACTATCATTATATGTAAATCTATAATGTAACAACATAACAATGCAACAGCGATTTACTTAAAACAATCAGTCTTTTTATACAATTATTATCATATTTGTTTTAATCAGTTTTTATATTCTTTCATGGCTAAATAATAATGATTTAATATTGTAATGTATTAACGTTGAGCTTGTAACGAGGAATTTTCAAAAAAGAACTATATAATCTCTCTTATGTGGATGTAATTGTTATTTATATATTTTTAAAAAGAAAACACATAAGAAGTTTTACATAACATTAAAGCCAATCACATGTCCACTACTGAAAATAGTACTTTGCCCTATAAATGACTACATTACGGGAATATTTCCTCGTTTGGCAGTCGATTTGGAAACCGCAGCTTTTTGTTATTATTGTGTTATAAGGAACATGCTGCTGAAGATCCCATCTTTCAGTTTTCTTCTGTTGCCTTTAACTTTATCCACGGGATGATATTATAGTGTATTAAATCCTTGTACTCCGCCACTACAAATTTTATAGGTGTACTTATCTAATAAAAGGAAAATATATTAACTAGTGAATACAAAAACTTTATAGAATACTAATTATGACTACTACTTTTTTTTCTTTTTTTTTTGCGCCCGATGCAAATAAGGGCAACCTTCCGGTAAAGGGGGAGGGAGGTGGTGAATGCTCATAGCATATCATGCAACTGGCTGTTTGCCGGTTATGTGGAAACTTTTACCCACTAAACACCACCTTTTTAATAGAAGAGGGGGCAAACGAGCATGCGGCTCACCTGATGTTAAGTGACTACAGCCGCCCATGATCAACCACAACACTAAGGGAATTACAGGTGCGTTGCCGGCCCTTTAGAAAAGAGTAAGCTCTTTTCTTGAAGGTCCCCAGGTCGTATCGGTCCGGAAAAATCGCCGGTGGTAAACTATTCCACAGAGAGGTTGTACGCGGAAGAAAACTCCTTTTGAAACGTACAGTGGTGGATCGCCAAGCATCCAGATGGTGTGGATAGTATCGGGACGTTTACCGCGTAGTGAGTTCACGAAATTTGGCGGCTGGGATTAATTCGAATAATTCCTCAGAGCACTCCCCATGGTATATGCCTAAGAAAATGCAAAGAGATGCAATATCTCTTCGCAGCGCCAGTGAATCGAGCCGATCGGAAAGCACTCGATCGTCGACGATTCGAGCCGCTCTGCGCTGGATGCGGTCAAGTGGAAGGAGCTGGCACTGGGGATCCCCAGCCCAAAGATGGGAACAGTATGGCATGTGCGGCCGAACCTGCGCCTTGTAGAGTTACAGGCAGTGTGTTGGCATGAAATACTGTTCCGTTCTGCTGAAAACACCAAGCTTTTTAGAGGCCAATTTGGCCTTCTCTTCCAAGTGACCACGATACTGCACGTCACTCGATATGTCGACGCCGAGGATTCCGATATTGGCTGAGGCAACAAGGGGAGTGCCTTGAAACTGAGGAGATACGACAAAGGGGTTCTTTTTAGCGGTTAACGCGCAAACTTGTGTCTTATTGGGGTTAAACTGGACTAGATTTAGTCGCCCCGAATCCGAGACTCTGTTCAGCAAAGACTCGACTTAAGACACAAGTTTGTCCCGGTACTCGAAGATGTTTTCCCGAGAAATATTGGCACGGCCGGTGTATAGAGCATCACCAGTGCTGTCATCTGGATAGCAATAAATGTTACGGGTTTGCGACACATCATTGATATACAAAAGAAACAGCATTGGCGATAGCACGCAGCCTTGTGTAACACCAGCATTAATAGGCTTGTAATCGGAGCTTGCATCGTCTACAACGACCTTGATGCTCCAATCTGCAAGAAAGCTGGTAATCCAATCGCATAATTTCTCGGGAAGCCCATAGGAAGGGAGCTTTGAAAGAAGCGCTTTGTGCCAAACCCGATCGAAGGCCTTCGCTATGTCCAAACTAACGGCCAATGCCTCCCTCTTGGACTCTACTGCCTCCGCCCATCTGTGAGTTAGGTAGACCAGAAGATCACCTGCTGACCGACCACGGTGAAAACCGTATTGGCGATCACTAATCAGCTAGTGATCCTCATGGTACCTCATGAGCTGGCACCTTTTGGGATTGGCTTAATGATCTAACGAGAGATCTTTAAGCCGTAAACGGACGCGACCCTCCTTGAGTGAAAGGACGGCGCAGACTACTACTTTACGATTAACTACACTAAATAGTCAAATTATAAGTTCATGACAGTAAAAAAGTAGTTCATAACAGTATTCGAAAGACGGACGTATTTGTGGAACAGTTTGTACTTTTAAGCGTTACTGTACTGCACACACACCGTATTATACATATATTTTCTAAACTTTGTTACATTTTTTTTAAATAAATTAAATGTTCATAAATATCTATACTGCTATTTCCGAGAATCAAAGTTACGACCCGCAGCGCCACAGGCAAACCCTTATTTATTGCACTATCGAGCTACAAAATATTTAAAGAGCATATTTTCTATACATGTTATAAAAATCCTATTGTTCCCCTTAATTGCGTTATCAGAATCAGTATTCAAATATATAGAAGTTTTTTTTTTAAAGAAAAGTCGACCAATAAAAAATTACATTTAATTAAAATAAAATATTCATTTGCCAATAGTATGTGGTTTTATTTCCTCTAACTGACACAAGTATCGGTAAAACAGGGTCTTTGATAATCCTCTTACTCCCCGGAAAATGCAGAGATACTTAAACCACATACAATTTGCAAGTTAAGTGCGCAGCAAGTTAGTGCTTTTCTGAAAAAGTAATTTCTATATATTTGAATATATATATATATATATATATATATATCGTCGATCGTAGTATATTAGACAGAAAATAATTAAACTTACGTATTACACCGTTTATAATTAGTGGAGCACTTGCGTGGGGCTACGGTACTTATGTAATAAAAGTAAAATACGATAAAACATAAATACGAAGGAAAAGCGTACATATATCATATACCGACAAACGGCGCGTAAGTCGGTAAACGTAAATCAGATCAAGTGTTAATTCACGTTTACCGACTTTGACATTGACACTTTGGATGCTTACAAAAACCCTGTGGTTTGTGTTAAGTGCGCTTTCAGAATAAGTATTCAAACATGTATGCGTGTATGGGTATATATATATATATATATATATATATATATATATATATATACCCATTAATTGCGTTATCAGAATCAGTATTCAAATATATAGAAGTTTTTTTTTTCAAGAAAAGTCGACCAATGAAAAATTAAATTTAATTAAAATAAAATTTTCATTTGCCAATAGTATGTGGTTTTATTTCCTCTAACTGACACAAGTATCGGTAAAACAGGGTCTTTGATAATCCTCTTACTCCCCGGAAAATGCAGAGATACTTAAACCACATACAATTTGCAAGTTAAGTGCGCAGCAAGTTAGTGCTTTTCTGAATAAGTAATTTCTATATATTTGAATATATATATATATATATATATATATATATATATATATATATTTGAATTAATTTCTTTATGTTTGAATTTAATTTTTCATTGGTCGACTTTTCTTGGAAAAAAAAAACTTCTATATATTTGAATACTGATTCTGATAACGCAATTAATGGGTATATATATATATATATATATATATACCCATACACGCATACATGTTTGAATACTTATTCTGAAAGCGCACTTAACACTAACCACAGGGTTTTTGTAAGCATCCAAAGTGTCAATGTCAAAGTCGGTAAACGTGAATTAATTGATCTGATTTACGTTTACCGACTTACGCGCCGTTTGTCGGTATATGATATATGTACGCTTTTCCTTCGTATTTATGTTTTATCGTATTTTACTTTTATTACATAAGTACCGTAGCCCCACGCATCATAGGTGCGTGAAAGCACCCGTAACGTAGGGAATCAAAACTCATTTAAATAATAATAATAATAATAAAAAAGTTGATTTTGGCAGTCAATTTTTATCATAATTACGCAATGTAGATATATTAATAAAGTTCCAATGTATGTTATGTAGGTTAATGTATTGCATGATGATTAGGATGTTTCGTAAATGGTTCAGTTAAAAACAGACAAGGACAGCAGTTTTTTCAGTCTTTAAAATTATTATTTGTTACTAGTTTTTGTAACATAAATATTATTGATCGTAGTATATTAGACAGAAAATAATTAAACTTACGTATTACACCGTTTATAATTAGTGGAGCACTTGCGTGGGGCTACGGTACTTATTAAATAAAAGTAAAATACGATAAAACATAAATACGAAGGAAAAGCGTACATATATCATATACCGACAAACGCCGCGTTTATTTTACTTTAGTACTTGCAACACTGAATCCGTCCATCAAGCATCCAAAGTGTCAATGTCAAAGTCGGTAAACGTGAATCAACACTTGATCTGATTTACGTTTACCGACTCGAGCCGTTTGTCGGTATATGATATATGTACTCTTTTCCTTCGTATTTATGTTTTATCGTATTTTACTTTTATTTAATAAGTACTGTAGCCCCACGCGAGTGATCCACTAATTATAAACGGTGTAATACGTAAGTTTAATTATTTTCTGTCTAATATACTACGATCAATAATAGTTATGTTACAAAAACTAGTTACAAATAATAATTTTAAAGACTGAAAAAACTGCTGTCCTTGTCTGTTTTTAACTAAACCTGTTACGAAACATCCTAATCATCATGCAATACATTAACCTACATAACACTCATACATTGGAACTTTATTAATATATCTACATTGCGTGATTATGATAAAAAACGACTGCCAAAATCAACTTTTTTTAAATCTTCATAACTTTTGTCCACTACTGCGTAGCTACATGCATTTTTTTAATTCTTTATATTGAAGATTTGTACATTCAAATGACATAGATTTCATCTCTGTAGAGTCTGGGGCACAGGTTCATACAATCTTTGGCCATCTCCTTTACAAAAATTGGTATCATCATAAGTATAACCTTTTAAATTTTAAAAGGTCAGTAGTATATTACAATTATATAATGATTTCTTATATTTACGCGAACACTACACGTTGATTAAAACTACTTTCACGGATTTTTCGCGTTTGATTTAAATGAATTTTAATTACCGACGTTTTGGGTTCTTTCCAACAACTATGATCACGGGGGACTGAGGTGACTGACGTCCCGATGACGAAATTAAAAAATAATTTAAATTAAACGCGAAAAAATCCGTAAAAGTATTTTTAGTCAAAGTTATAATTATAACTAACTCCAATTCGTGAAAAACCTTTATAAAATCATTAAGCCCAATGAACGACTTGTATATTTATAATGATGATTTCTAAATGTTTAAATAGATTGTCGTATTTTAAATATAAAATCAAAAAATTATTTAATTAACTTGTTACGTTTTTACGTTGAAATCCGAGTATAAATTGTTTATTTTACTGATCCTCTATTTCATCGAAACTTCTAGCTTTTAATATTATGCTTTATCATCAATACAGCAATTTTTTCTAAACTGACTTTTCTTTGGAATAGAACAAGAATAAAATGAACATACTATATTCGATTGTTTATTTGAAAATAATAATATATTTGTGTTTTTAATTTATAATTGTAGTCCAATTGTAGTGTAATTGAAACAGATTTACTGTTTCAATTTACAAAATACAACAGTAAGTCTGTTTAAATTTACAAAATGATTGAATCTCATAACACTATTAGCAGTCATCGTAAAAGTAAACTTGGCGAAGGCAGAGCTACGTTGACAATGGAGCTCAGCATATCTAACGCCAGACCTATCTAGGACTAATGTCGCGAAACAGAAATAACAAAATCTGGACCCTTTTCCACTATGATTGAGTACCTTATGTATACATTCATTTAAAGCTATTAACATTTTTTTATGAAAGTAGGATGCACCGCGTTCAGGTAGAGATTTGAGGAATAAAAAAATGCTCATAATCATAGTTACATAGTTATAGACTTTTTATATTTATTTCCGTTAATCTTACATTTTAATATGTTATATATTTTTATGTAAGTAATTGACACAAGTTTCTTGTTAGTTTCGCCTGTCTATTTCACTACGTACATTATCAATACCCTGGCGGTCTCATGAGAACGCGGCCATATTGCGTCAAATCCCTAGCGGTCGCATGAGACCGCACCCACCCACAGCACTTTAACCTATAAAAACGTATATATAGAGACTACTTTTTTATGAAGAAGTTTTCTGTTCTCTAGTGCAATAAAAACAGTTATACAACGGATATTTATTTATAATCTACGTTCATTTCGTTCGCCATTTTCGAGTGAATGTTATTGTTGTTAGTGCTTTAGTATAGTGTTTTTATAAAATTGTAACGAAAGTTTTTATGTGAATATAATTTGTCTTTTTACTTCAATAATTTCGAGTAATATATATTGAAATAATTGTGATTTTCACGCTGCCGAGATTCTTGGTATGTTTTTTTTAATCAAAATACAATAAAATCTTTTTGTAATGAAGTAAAACCTGACTTTTGTTTAAACCACAGTAGAGAATTTTGTTATAGAGTTTAAAATGCCAAATTTCTTCATAAAAAAGCAGTCTCTAAATATAAGTTTTAATGGTTTAAATATTGTAGGTGGGTGCCGTCGCATGCGATCGCTCGGGATTTGCCGGGCGCATGCGATTGCATACAATTTTATTTCGATTGAAGGGTAAATAAAACACAATATAATTTTTCATTTATAAACTATAGTACAGGATCAAAATGCAGATATAATGCCAAAAGCATTCTCTGACAATCAACCTTTACAACGATTGACTTATTATGGGAGTAATTATAAAAACATTTCAGCTACCGTCGTGTCTTGCAATCAACCTGCTTCCTTGGCGGACGAATTAGGCGCTCTCGCTGGCCTCCTAATACGACCAGGGTCCCAAGGCCGGCCCTTATTGGTACTCAAGTGTGGATACCTTCTTGATGAAGACTCCAGTCCAGACTCAGATCGACTTCAAAGTCTTGGTGACGTAGACAGTGGTCATAGTACATCACACTCACCTATAGATACCGGCCCAAAGAGTATATCGCCAACGCCACTTCAACAGAATGGTTAGTGTTAAGTAACCTCCTCTTTTTATGTTGGTTAAGATTAATTTAACTATAGGGACTTCAGAATATTCTTTATTTTTAGACAAATTATAATAATTTCAGTGCAATTCGTGGATGCTTTACAATTTTCTTCAACTTGGGGTATATGACAATCAATTCTATTTCTAAAGCTTTACGCAAATTTCAAATACCATTAAATACAAATTATTTGGGCCTTAAATCAATTATAATTGAAACTTCAGTAAAAAATCTTCGAATTAATGATGTAACATTTTGAAAGCACGCTTTGCTTAAATTTTTAGTATAAAAACACTTCAGCTGTGGTTGCATGTTACTGCGTGCATTATTAAAGCTGTAATACGACTTAGTGTTTTAAATTATGAGAGAAAATGCTTCCAGCTAATATACAGTCACCTTTTATATTCTGTTTCATTATTAGATGTTAATTGCTTTTGTACGAAAATGGTTCAAAAACATGATGTGTTATTTATGTGAAACTATTTACAGTTTCGCCAACGTCAAGTTGTAGTATCAGTGGTATTAATTATTCTGGAAACATGACAACGGTTCCTCATAGTCAACTAGAGATGTTAGAAGCAACACATAGAGGATTACATAAATTTAATCCAAGACATCACGATGAGCTTGAAGTTGAAATTGGTGATCCCATTTATGTACAAAAAGAAGCTGAAGATCTGTGGTGTGAAGGTATATAAAATAATAAATAATTTTCGATACATAAAAAATAATTTTAGAGGTACTGAAAAAGAAATAACGTTCGTTTTCAGGGGTCAACTTGAGAACAGGTCAACAGGGAATATTTCCATCAGCTTATGCTGTGGATATGGAATATAACGATTTTGATCCGGCGAATGCCAAAATCAAGCGAGAGCGATATCTTTTAGGGTTCGTCAAAATAACACAAGATTTTGAAATGCGTTTAAATTTAATTCTGACTAATTTTTTCAACTCTGAACTAGGTATATGGGATCGGTGGAAACTCTTGCACATAAAGGAACAGGTGTTGTATGTCAAGCTGTAAAGAAAATAGTCGGAGAATGCGCTGGAGAACCAGGTGCACAACCATGTATTTTAGAAGTATCAGATCAAGGTCTACGTATGGTTGATCGTTCGAAACCAGAGGTGGGTATTGGATATAATAAAACATTATATTTTAGACGAAAGTCAAAATAAAAAGTAGTACATAAAATCCATTTACTCGTTTGTTCCCGCCAAAACTTGTTGCTGTTCAAAACTCTTATATTTGTAATTATAATGAGATGGGGAGATGACGCTTGTGTTCAGCAGTTACTTGGCTCCGACAGAATATCAGCGCAGAGGTTATTTTGTTACTGTAGCATAATGCTGGGTATGCAATGGTCCTTTTGTTGCTGCAATCCATAACTTAATTATCAACGTTCTTTATTTCAGTAGGACCTATGTAGATTGTAACAATACTTTTATAACATACCTGTCAGGATATCTATATCAATCTGGACATAATATGTACATATAATATATGACATTTAAATAATACTAGTTCTTACGGATTTTATCGCGTTCGCGTATATTAACTTTTTTATATTCCCGACGTTTCAACCATCTTACAGTACCCTTGGTCACGGGGGAACTAAGTTTTTCAACGTCCAGAAGATGTCATATTTAACCACGGTTACCACAAATTAAAATAATTATTTTTAGTTCCAATCTACGCAGTATGAACTTATACTTCAATTTTATTAGTTATAGAGTCCCAAGCAGATGGCTCAAATTCATCTTCTTTATTGAAATTAGGATGTTTTTTTGATTTCAATAGCCTCGCGAGTCATCGATTTGTGGTCTATCAAATCGGATGTAGTGACGGGGGCGATCCTGTACGTGTTCACGGACTGCAGACTTCCCGAAGCGTCGATTCTTCACATCAGCTATATGTTCTTTAACGCCGATTTTAATTAGTCTTTTAGTTTGTCCTATGTAAGGGATATCACATTTACAATCAAGCTTGCACACTCCTGCATCTTTTAAGCTCTCTTGATTACACTTGACTGATGATAAAAACTGACCAATCTTCTTGGGTGGCTTGTTTTAATGAAAGCGCGCTTCAAGATGTAGCCAATCTTGTCAGTGACTCCTCTGACATATGGCAGTACAGCAAGTACACGCTCGACTGTGGCCGGCTTCACTCGTTCACTGTGACGTAGGCGTGGGACCCGAAGCTTGTTGTCATGCAAAACTTTGTTGTCGTGTTGAAGCTCGGCATCCAGGTGTTTACTATCAAAGATCCCTCGTGCTTTCTGAAACAAAGATTTACCTTTGGTAGCTAACTTTCAAGGCCTACATCCAACAAAATCAGACAAAATCCGACGGATGTAAGCATTTAAAAAACCGACCCAACCGATAGCATACTTAAAACAACTACGCTATTTACAACTTTTGCCTCGTGTTATTATTTATAATATTTTCACTCAAAGTGGCCTAATGTAGTGTATCACAGTTAATTATTCCGTGTATTCGAGTGCAACTAAGTTTGTAAATCTCGCGCCCGCTGCTGGTCGAATCTGCGGCGTACCTCACCCCCGCAAGATAGTAATGCAAATGCTATTTTGCGTCCTTATCTTCTGCAGTCTGAGAAAATACTATTTATCGTTTGTGTGCGCTTGTTATATATGCAATGGCACTTCTGCACTCACCGACCAGTACAGTCGATCAGGTACCTCGCCGCATTCGGTCGCCTGCGACCCAACCGTTGTGCTATTGTTCGGTCGAGCCTATGCGCTCCCAGTGCAGTTATAAGAAGAAAGAAGACAAGAACAGGACATTTTACCTGCGTGCGCGAGTGCTTCGGTGTCGTTGTGCTCCGTTACGGCCGCCAGGTGCATCGGGCCGCCGGCCCATTGTTCTGTTTCGTGTAGTGCTAGTGTAGTGCCCCACGTTCTCCGGATTTCCAGTAAAAACTGTAAGTAGTTTTTATTACACACCCGCTGCCTCAGAGGCAGCTATTCTATTTTTAAATTTCTGTGTTCGCTTGTCGCACTAGGCGACAGCTAGGTACACACCCTAGCGTACCAACGCGCTAGTTGTATAAGTGTTCGTTTAGGCACACACCTCCCCCGCCGAAAGGTGGGGGGGCTTGATACACAAGTGTTTTAACCACTGACAAGATGGCGGCTATAACTATAGCCGAACTCGCCGACTTCTTCGGACAAGTGTGCCCCGACGCTTGGGCTAAATTCTTAGCCCAACGTAACTCGTCCACCGCTGAACGCCCAGTAGTTCGTATTGACGATCCCGCTTCACCGAGCTCCGGCCGCTCGACCCCTGTGTCTATCGACACAGTCTACGACGCCGCGTCCCCTGCGCCTTCTGCGCTCTCCACCCGCGGTCCTACACCGTTGTTTTCGGACGCCGAATCAGGCTCCGAAATGGACATCGAAATTCACCGTCCTATTAAACCCGAAGACGAAGGCTTCACCCTAGTCTCGGGTAAAAAGCGTAAGCGCACCGCCGCGAAAAAGGGAAACGAGCCTTACTCGGCCCCTACGTCGCCTAACGCCACTCCGGCAAAAAAAGTCGCGCCTTCCGCGCGCAAAATTACCGCGATTAAAGCCGCGAAACCGACTCAGGCCGAACCTAGAAAGGAGAAGCCGCCGCCGCCTATAATTTTACAGGACAAGTCGCGCTGGAGCAACCTATCCAAGTGGATAGACTCCAAGAAAATTTTCTGCCCCAAAGTCCACAATGGACCACAAGGCATCCGCATCCACGTCGCAACGACGGACGATTTCCGCGCTTTAACTGCGCATTTAAAAGCTCAAAACTTGAGCTTCCATACCTACTCGCTCGCGGAGGACCGTAACCTCCGTGTTGTAGTTCGCGGACTCCCTAAAGAGCTCGACACCGAATCCATTTTAAGCGATCTTAAATCGCAAAACTTGCCTGTTAGAGAAGTGCATAGGATGCACCACCCTACAGATAAGAAAAGATACTTCGATCTCTGTCTTGTCATACTGGACCTGTCTCCAGAGGGCAAACAAATATATAACATTAATAGAATATGCAATCTTACGGGGATTGTAGTAGAGTCTCCGCGTAATAGGGGCATCGTTGGCCAGTGCCACCGATGCCAGTTATACGGCCACTCGGCTAAGAATTGTTTCGCCAGGCCTAGGTGCGTCAAGTGCTTAGGCGATCATGGCACTACTGAGTGCCCCCGAACGCCCGAGACGGAGGGCCCTCCAAGCTGTGTTCTATGCGGCGAAGAGGGACACCCAGCGAGCTATCGCGGGTGTTCCAAAGCGCCGCGTAGGAAGCAGAATGGAGGAGCTATCCGGCGCGGACGTGCGGGCAACCCCAGTAGGTCGCGCCCACGGCATTCTGCCCCATTGATCGCACCAATCTCGGTGCCGCAACCCGCGCCCGCTCAGGCTACAGCCAAGCCCGCCCCCGTTAAAGGGACTTCCGAGCAAAGCCCAAGCCTTCCGGTGCCTTCAGCACCTAAGCCCAACGCATGGGTTAAGCCTCCGGCGATAGTCAGCGCTGCCGCCTCACGGCCAGTGCCTCCTCGCCAGGCCCAAAAGCCCAAACCCGCCCCTCAGGCACCGTCAAACATCAACACTGACCTTTCGTTAGTGTTCAACTTCGCTAGCAGCTTTAATGTTGCCGAAGTCACAACTCTAGCCCGCAAACTTCGCGAAGCTAAATCGATACAGGATAGGCTCAATGCTACCATTGAGCATCTTAGTCTTATCCAAGCGATAGGTTCGTTCCAGTGCGCCTAAGCGACTCTTTTCTTTATTTTTAACTAAAATGGAAGTTAGACCTGTAGGTAGAACCAAGCCTAGGTCTCTGACTGTCGCGTACTTTAATGCAAACGGTGTCAGAGATCAAAAGGAAGAGATCATGTATTTTTTACGCGACCATGATATCGACATCATGCTAGTGCAAGAGACCTTCTTGAAACCTAGTTTGAGCGATCCCAAAATAGCCAATTATACCCTAGTTAGAAATGATAGGTTGACCGGACCTAAAGGCGGCACCTTGATCTACTATAAAAGGTCCTTGCAATGTGTACCGATAGATACTCCGCCGCTTACTAACTTAGAAGCGTCGGTCTGTAGGATAGCACTTACGGGCCATCCGCCATTAATAATTGCATCAGCATACTTATCTCCCGTAAAAAGTATATTAGATTCCGACATATCGGCTCTGTTAAACCTAGGCCCTAGCGTATTAATCGCAGGAGACCTAAATAGTAAACACGTTAGCTGGAATTCTAACGTTAACAACCCTAACGGTATAATACTAAGAGACCTCACGGAGAGACTTAACTTCGATGTTATCGCTCCCGAGAGTCCAACTCGTTATCCTTTTTCAAATAACCAACATCCGGATGTTCTAGACATAGCATTACTAAAAGACATCCGACTTAGTATTAATTCGATAGAGACTATTATCGAGCTAGTCTCAGACCACAGGCCGGTCGTTTTACAACTGGGCCGGCCGGCAGGTGAGGTCCCTCAGACCAAAACTATTGTCGACTGGCGTAAACTTGAGGTCAAACTTAAGTCTACGAACTCCCAGCATTTGGACACTATACCTGACAAGATAGACTCGCTGGAGGAGGCCGATAGGGCGATTAGCGCCCTTTCGACTCACCTCACATCAGTGGTCGAAGATTGCTCCCGTAAGGTTCGTGTATCGAGCGATCAATACACGAAACTTCCGGCGGATGTTCGACGGCTGATTAGAGCGAAGAATACCGCGCTTAAAACTTACGACCGCTATCGCACGGAAACCAATAAACTTCGGGTACGTTCTCTACAAAACGAGATTAAACAACGAGTAGCCGAGTTTAGAAATGATAACTGGGATTACCTCTTAGAAGGTATCGAACCATCCCAAGACTCCTTCTGGAGACTAACAAGAGCTCTTAAAGCCGACAAATCCGCACCGATGCCGCCTCTCGTGAGGCTGGACCACCCCGATCTCGCCCTTGATGATCTCGAAAAAGCCGAATGCCTAGCAGACAGTCTAGAGTACCAGTGCACGCCATTCACCGCACCAATAGATCCCGCTCACCTATTAAAGGTTGAAACGGAAGTAGAACGTAGGTCCGCGCTGCCACCAGCGGGTGAACCTCTCGATCCTGTGACAGTAGATGAAGTCACCGAAACCATTAAAAGTCTTAAAAATAGATCAGCCCCTGGGCCAGACGGCATCAGCAACAAGGTTATCAAATCCCTTTCGGCGCCACTTATTTGCCTCCTTGTAGGAATATTTAACACCTTTCTCACGAACTGCTCCTTCCCGGACATCTGGAAAGAAGCAGACGTAATAGGGATCCCAAAACCGGGTAAACCGCGTAATCGTCCCTCTAGCTACAGACCCATTAGCCTGCCTGCTAATGTATTGAACATTGGCCAAACTATATGAGCGCATTATTCATAAGCGTCTCCGTCATTTCACCGAAACTAACGGACTCCTCCCAGACGAACAGTTCGGCTTTAGAGCCAATCACTCATGCACTCACCAGATTCATCGCCTAACAGAATACATTCTGTCTGGCTTCAGCCAAACCCCGTTAAGAAAAAAGTCTCGAAACACGGGAGCCCTCTTCTTCGACGTCGCGAAGGCGTTTGACAAGGTCTGGCACGACGGCTTGATATACAAGCTGTACAAACTAAAAGTGCCTGATAGGCTCGTGCACATCATACGAGCTTTCCTTTCGAACCGCTCTTTTCGATATCGAGTGGAGGGAACTCGTTCTTCGAAACGTTTTCTCAAAGCCGGGGTTCCACAGGGCTCCGTACTATCCCCACTCCTTTTCACACTCTTCACGAGTGATATCCCAAAAGACCCCGTAGTGAACACCGCTCTCTTTGCCGACGATACGGCACTCTTTGTGTCAGACTCCAACAAAAATAGACTCGCTATAAAGCTCCAAAAAGCGACCAATCGCCTTGGTGAATGGTTCCGCCTATGGAGAATTGACGTGAATCCCGAAAAAAGTGTAGCAGTATACTTTCAACGGAATTCTACAGGAGGTTCTAAACCCAAAACAATCGCGTTATACGACCGCCCCATCCCTTGGGAAAAATCGGCCAAATATCTAGGCGTCACTTTCGACTCCCGCATGAGTTTCAAGACGCACATAAGTGTAGTACGCAACAAAGCCAAGTCAATAATTGGCCGTCTACACCCCCCTCGTTAATAGCAAGAGTAAACTGTCCCTAAGACACAAACTCCGACTATACAAAACCTGCATTAGACCAGTTATGTCCTATGCAAGTGTAGCTTTCGCCCATACATATAAGACCCATATTGTAAAACTCCAAAGAGTACAAAATTTTTTCATCCGGAAAGCCACCGGCGCACGGTGGTATCAACGGAACTCTGACTTACACAATGATTGTGAACTACCATCTATCTCCGAATATTTTAAGGAGATGTCCCAACGCTACTTCGATAAAGTAGAAACCCACCCTAACCCGCTAGTGGCAAACGCAGCTAACTACGTTCCGATAGCAAACGTCGCGCCCTATCTCCGTAGACCGCGAAATGTTTTAATAGAACCACCTATATCGCTCGATCCAGTCGACCCAAGCGTCGCAGGCACATCACACAACGACACTACACCCACACTACCGCAGACGGGCACGACGCGTTCCAGCTCACACCGCGTACACACCGTACACCCGCGTTCCTGGACGGTTCTCACCGCCCAGACCATCGACCGACGAGCTGAGCAGTCAGAGACGGGGGTCCGCACACCCCCCTCGGACTGCGGTTAGATAGCTCAAGGAAAAACGCCTAAAAGGTGACATGATGATTGATAACAATATCAAATCATAAATCATTCATCATCATTTCACCTCATTGCCTTTCCCTTTTTTAATTAGCTCGCGGCCTTGCAGGCCGCGAGCCCTGTGACAAGATGAAGCTGTAAGAGTCGTATAGACTAACAGCATTAACATCAAGATAATAGACTCACCGACCAACAAATTCTCTTCGAATCTTGATATATCTGATTCGGTAGACAAAGAACTTTTGGTAAATATACGCAAATGTAAGCAACCTGAATGTGAAATTGGAGAAGATGCGTTCGCGAGTTAGGAGCGTAGATTCGAACAACAAAAAAAATTATGGGACAATAAAATTCGAAACAGTCATATATAAAATTCAGAAGCTGTCAACTCGGTATTAACCAGTTAGCTGTTAAATATTACCTCAAACTTATTCCAGATTAATAGTAGTTTACAGAAATTGAGAAACGATAACAACATAATGAAGAAATCACTGCCTGATACAAATGTAGATCGTACGGAAATGGAAAAGTCTTTTAGCTGTTCCTCTCAGATACAGGACCTATTTGATAGTCATTTACAAGCACTAGAAGTTTGTAGTTCTCAAAATAACTAATTATTCACTCAAAGAAAATCTCGAAAACAAATTCAGTATATGGAACAGCAGGAATAATATTATTTTGTAAATTCCTGCTATTTTGAACAAGTTTTAAACTTGTAACATACTCCAATAATAACAACCGTCAGAAAATAAATATTTATATTTAGTCTTAATTAATCGTTAATTATTTATTAAATTCTTCAAATTAAACAGTATTGTATGTGAGGTCGAAACGGCACCTTGTAAAGATGCAAGCGAACCGCCATGAAATACTGACCCGCTCTGCTGAGCACGCCAAGCTTTTTAGAGATCATTTTGGCCTACTCTTCCAACTGACCACAAAACTGCACGTAATTTAATATGTTGACGCCGAGGATTCCAATATTGACTGAGGCAACAAGGATAGTACTCTGAAACTGAGAAGATACGAGGCAGGAGTTATTTTTAGCGGTAAATGCGCAAATTTGTGTCTTCTGGGGATTGAGCTTTAGTCGCTCTCAGTCCGAGACTGTTTAGCAAAGACTCGATTTCAGTCACAAGTTTATTCCGTTACTCGGCGACTTTTTCCAGAGAAATGTTGGTACGGTCGGTGTATAAAGTACAGAGAAATCGTAATTATTACTATTTCTGTGATAAAGCACTACCAGTACTGTCGTCAGCATAGCAATAAACGTTACCGGGTTGCAACATATAATTGATATGGTGTAGAAACAGTGTTAACAACGGAATTAATAGACTCGTCATCGAAACACTCAACATCTACTACAACCTAGATACTCCGATCTGCAAGAAAACTGTTGATCTGTTTGCACAATTCCTTGGTAAGCCCATAAGAAGGAAGTTTCTAAATAAACGCTTTGTACTAAGTCCGATCGAAGGCCTTCGCTATGTCCAAACTAGAGGCCTCCTCCTTAGACTTTACCACCTCCGCCCACCTATGAGTTGGTTAGACTAGAAGATCACCAGCTGATCCACCGAACTGACGAAAATCGTACTGGCGATCACTAGTCAGCTTATGATCTTCAGGGTACCTCAGGAGCTGACAGTTTATAACGGATTCCATTATTTTGGAGAACAAGGTGGTGTATTTAGATGGGTCTGAGCGGTCACCGTTTTAGCGCTCAGGTGGGCCAAAACTGTTTTTCATGAATTCAGAACAACGTCTTTGGATTACAAGTAAAAAAAAGAAGAGAGAAAAAACGGAAAAGATGTATTAAAACCGGCGTCAACTCAGGAGCACATGTCTTTAGCACAGTAGGAGAGTTTCCAACAGGACGACTCAACTTGTTAATTTCTAGAGATGGAAGTGCTTTGCGCACCGAGAGCTGTATAAACAGCACATTCTGCACGGAGCACGCGTACTACGGCATGATCGGCGGTGTTCCGCGTCATCGAGATTCACGTTGCACGAAGAGGGAGAGCCTAGCAGATCGGAAGTATAGAAGATAAGGTATAGCAGAAAAGACGCAATATCGTTAGTTACAACTATATATTTTATTAGAACAGAAGAATAATATAACAGAGTTTAATTTAGTAATAAAGTAAGATACGATAAGATAATTTATCTTACTTTATTACTAAATTAAACTCTGTTCTACTCATTGTAATTAATTTCACGCTTTGCCATTACCATACAAAATAATAACACAACACCGAAATTTATCAAAAATCGCAGTATCGCTGGAGGGCCTAAGCACTATGCTCAATGATCTCAATAGTGCCTTCCAAATCAAAGATCATGTGTAACGTCTATGTCACACCTAAGCTAGTAGTTTTCCGAAGTTTTTTGACGAGTATGTTTACCTGGGACAAATAGTCCGACTAGGTAAGCTCAACTTCGACCGAGAGGTCAATCAATGGATTCAACTCGATTGGCCAGCGTGCGGGAAATTACGACACATCTTCTCGTCAGGTATACCTCAAAACTTGAAAGCGGGTCTGTACATCCAGTATATATTGCTAATGTTAAATTATGCATCTGAGACGCGGTCCTTCACTGCTGGCCGTATGAGAAAGCTCTAGGTTGCTCTGTTATTGTATTTAGGGTTCACTTTGCTCTGACTATAGATTTTGTAAATAAAATAACGTCTTGCTCTGAGGAGTGTTTATTGCAAACTGATTCTATACAAAGTACTATGTGACTAATTCATTACAAACATATTTTACACGACACCTAGAAAATGTATGTATGCATAATTGTAAACACAACATACCGCCCATCAAAACTAGTTAACTAAGGAAATACAAGGATATTAAATTACAAATGAAAGTATAAACAACGTAAAGTAAATTACAATTAAACAATTCAGTAATTTCCATATCATATTATGAATTGATTTTATTCCTGAGATATAGGCAGATAAACAATCACCATAGTTTATTTTAAACAAACATTAATCATAACCATTAACTGGAAGCAAACTTAACTTAGCAACAGGTCTTTTAACAATTGTATCTCTACATTTTAAACTATAAACACGACATATATTATCCGGTCCAGGATGCTTTTGTACAATACGCCCTAAAGACCACTTTCCAGGAGGAAGATTTTCTTCGTTAATAAGTACAATGTCACCGATTTTAAGCTGTTGGGTTTGCTTTAACTATTTTGGTCTTTGTTGCAGCTTAGACAAATATTCATTCTGCCATCTTTGCCAAAAATCCTGTAACAATCTCTGGAATACTGCCAATGTATTTATTGTTTTGTTAATGTATTAAAATCACTTTTAATATTCGACATGTCCTATAACTTTTTGAATGGCTCGGAATGTGTCTGAGAGCGCCTAATAGCATAAAATACAAACAATTGCAGCTCCCCTTTTAAATTATGTTGAGTGTATGGGACATCTATTTATCTATATAACACAAAAATGTTTCTACTTAGGTCAGTTATATACTTTGATACCATCCAACCGATTTTAATGAAATTTTTGTGTGTTTAAATTTGCCTTAAGTCCGGTTCTGGAATGTTAATTGGAGCATCAGCAATTAAAAAATGTTCTGGAGTGAGTATCTCCAAAGAATCAATGTCTGTTGTATCTATTGGACACAAAGGTCTAGGTTGTCAAACACAAAGGTTGTATCTATTTGACACAGAGTGAAATCCTCTTTAGGTGGTATTTAATGGACTTCACGCCTCCCTCACGAAGGCCACCAAAATTTGGACTGTATGGTGGATTGAAGTGCCATTGTTTGCCATCTTCTGCGAGTATATCTGATAAAAATCCAGGAATTTCTAATCTTGCCTGTTGCCATAAATCATTCAACTTCCTGTTAGCTCCTATAAAATTTCACCCCTGGTCACTCCAAATATAGCTACATTTACCTCTTCTTGCTACAAATCTTTTGAAGGCCCCTAAAATGCGTTGGTACTCATATCTCCAACCTGCTCCAAGTGAATTGCTTTTGTAGCCATATAGATGAAGATGCAAGTATATGCCTTATCAGTTTTGATTCCTCCACCTCTTGTGATGAGAATTTGCAGCGGACCAGCGAAATCGACTCCCGCATGTAAGAAAGGCCGCGACGGTGTAACTCTTACTTCCTGTAAGTCACCCATAATTTGGAATCTAGTGTTAGCTCGTTGTTTGACACAAATAAGACACTTATGAATTGTGGATGTTATCAGTGACTTAACTCTTACTATCCAGAAGTGAGACCTTACATAGTTCATGGTTAGTTGAACACCTCCATGTAGGGTTTTTTTATGAGCATCGCGTACAATCAATACAGCCAAGTTATTTTGGTGACTTAATATCTTTGGATATTTCATGTTCTACGATATTGACACATGTTTGAGTCTGCCGCCCACCCTCAGAATATTCTTAATATCGAGAAAATGATTTAAATTCTTTATGTAACTCTTGCTACTAATGCGTTTTCTTCCTTTAAGACATGTAATTTCATTGAATAAAACTATTATTTACGAATTTTATCGCGTTTAATTACTTTAATTTATTTTTATTATTATCCCGCCGTTTCGGGTGCATTACAGCACCCATGGTCACGGGGGGGGACTGAGATGTTTGACGTCCCAATGTCATAGTTAGTCCGGCTACCTTCAGTTTTTTTTAATATTAATATTTGGTCCGATTTACGCAAAACGAGCTTACTGCAAGATATCATGAAAGTCTTGCAGTGGTATGCTTGGGTTTGGGTTTAATTTTGTTAATTATAGGATCCCAAGCAGATGGTAGCACCCAACCATCTTCTCTATTGAAATTTGGATGTTTTTTAATTTCAATAGCCTCGCGTATCATCCTTGGTAGGAATCGGTGTTCTTTTGCGAGAATTTGTGGTTTATCAAATCTAATGTAATGGTGGGGACGATCTTGAACATGTTCGCAGACTGCAGACTTCCCGGAGCGTCGGTGCTTCACATCAGCTATATGTTCCTTCACGCGGGTTTTTATAGATCTCTTTGTTTGACCTATGTAAGAGAGACCACATTGATCTCTTTTACAAAAAAAAAAACTGAAGGTAGCCGGACTAACTATGACATTGGGACGTCAAACATCTCAGTCCCCCCCCGTGACCATGGGTGCTGTAAAGCACCCGAAACGTCGGGATAATAATAAAAATAATTTAAAGTAATTAAACGCGATAAAATCCGTAAATAATAGTTTTATTCAATGTGTAGTGTTCGCGTAAATTTAAGAAATCATTATGTAATTTCATCTGTAAAATATTCTTCTTGAGCAATTCTTACACCAATTTCTACGGCAAGATTTATTTCTTCTGTTGAAATAAACTGTGTTATATCACTTATTTTTTGCTTCTTAAAATTTAAAAATATTTTGTAGTAACTTAATGTCCTTAACAATTCACTTAAATTATTAAACTATCCAAAACGGCTAGACCATGAACATCCTTTTAAAGGTAATTTATGTTCTTTCTTAAGATTGGAGTTGATAATTATTTTCTTTTCTATGTCTGTTTCTTTGGTACTTGATGTTTTCATTATCAAATAAATATCTTCCCGTTTTAACCACTCTGGGCCTTGCCACCACAACTTACACCCGTATAATTCAGGTAATAGTAATCCACGAGAAGCAATGTCGGCTGGATTCTCCTTGGATTGGACGTGATACCATTGGTCTCCACTGTTCTCCAAAATAGTAACGACACGACTTTTTACAAAAGTTTGCCATCTAGATGGATCACCTTGCAGCCATGATAAAACGATTGTTGAGTCAATCCAGGCATGAATCTGTGAATAGCTTCACTTATTTGTTTTAGTAATTTTGACAACAGTAGCGCGCCACACAACGTTCGTCGTGGAAGCGAAAGTGGCTTTACCGGTGCTACACGACTTTTTGCAGCAATAAGGTTAGTAGTGATAGTATTGTTTGTATGTTTAACTCTTAAATAAGTAACTGCTCCGTACGCTCTTGTTGATGCATCGCAAAAACCATGTATCATGACATTTTTTATTTTTTCTCTGTAGTACCAAGCCACCTAGGTATTTTAATCTCATTTAGTTGATTTAAGCTATTTCTTTTTTTTTATTTCAGGTTCAACGGCATCATCCCAGGAGACTTTATTTAGCCACAACTTCTGCATTATTATTTTTCCAGGGAGGAGAGTTGGAGTTAACCGGCCGAGTGGATCAAACAACCGTTGGATTTCTGCAAGTATGATTCTTTTAGTAATGGTGTCAGAGGGCGTTGGTAAATTAATATTGTACTCCAGTATATCCTTCTCTATTTTCCAGGATAAACCAAGTGCTCTCAACGTCCCATGTACATCAAAATCAATATTGACTAGAGAGCTTCGTTCGTCGGATTCGAATTCCTTCAAAAAATCCAAATATTAGACGCCCATTTTTGTAATTTAAAACCACCCTTTTGTAAAATATAGGAAACTTCTTTTGCAGTTCTTATTGCATTTGTGATATTATCTTGACCAGGCATTAAATCATCCATATGAAAATCTTCTTTTATTGTTTTAGCAGCAACTGGGTGATCCTTGCCTTCGTCTTCAGCTACTTGTTGGAGGGTTTTCACGGCAAGGTAAGGTGCCGAGGCGGTGCCAAATGTAACCCTCAATAAGCGGTAGTCTTTGATACAGTCCATGGGATTATTACGCCACAAAATACGCCAGTAGTCTGCGTCCTCCTTTTTTACTAAGATTTGGCGATACATTATCTCTATATCAGCCACAAAACATATTTTCCTAAGCCGCCACCGCATCTTGAATGATCTCATATCTTCCTGAAGTTGAGGTCCAACAAGTAGTTCGTCATTAAGAGAAACATTATTTGTTCCAGGAGCTGAGGCCTTAAATACTATTTGAATCTTAGTTGTTTCACTCGTTTCTTTGACTACTGGATGATGTGGAAGATACACTGCGGCATTTTTTATATCATTTAGTGGGACTTCTTCCATATGATGTAATTTTAAATATTCTTCCATGACCTTAACATATTCCTCTTTCAATTTTGGTTTTCTGACAAATTGCCTTTCTAATTGTAGTAGTCGAGTTTTTGCTATATCCTAGTTATAGTATAGTTTTTGTTATCATTTTTGAATGGCAGCTTAACTATATACCTCCCGTCTTCATTCCTGCTTCTTTCATTCCAACATTCTTTATATAATCGTTCACAGGTTACTCCGTAAGTTTTTTAGAAGTTTCAGGTTCTATTTCCCACAATGTTTGCAGCATATCATCAAGAATGACGTGGTGATACATTACCAGTATCTCATCCCGTAAATTGTTGTCTTGAACAGTCCCAAAAAGGATCCAGCCTAGGTTTGTCTCTTGCGCACATGAAGAACCAGGGGGTCCTTTGATTATATTATTCTTTATTATTGGGGCGTATACTTCAACTCCGAGCAGCAAATCTACTCGTCATGGCTGGTTAAATCTAGGATCGGCCAAGTCCAAGTCCTTGTAGATGCGGCCAGGTTTGCTCGAGACAAGTGATAAAACTTGATGGTAGCAGAGTGGTTAAGCGTGTAGACATGACATAGGCGTTTATACGAAGCTTGAACTGGTGGTCATATTTAGAAAGAAGCTCGAGATGTACTTCATGTTTAACCCTTGTTTGAGTTGAACCAACTCCTGTGATGACTACATTACCCATTACAGCCGTTTTTTTTACACCTCAGAATTGTACCGCTCTTTCAGTTATGAAGTGTGCCTGCGATCCTTGGTTAATTAAA
Organism: Parnassius apollo; assembly: GCA_907164705.1. Lineage (NCBI taxonomy): Eukaryota > Metazoa > Arthropoda > Insecta > Lepidoptera > Papilionidae > Parnassius > Parnassius apollo. The sequence goes on from CAJQZP010001331.1 coordinate 2,392,401, forward strand.
TCGCGTAACATGATCGTATGCCCATTCTCATCTCTTACAGGTACTAATGCAGTAGCCAATAACGATGTGGATTTTCTTGTTGCTAAGTGTGATGATAATGCTACCTCATCCTCCTTTACAGCCTTGTCGTTCTCAAGGGGTTCCATGTAATTAAGGTGAGCTTGTATATTGTTTGGCTTGTTAACATTCTTTAGTTGGTGTAGTAATGAATGGTTTTGGCGATGGCATATCTTACAGAATACTTGAAGACGATATTTCATTGTAGCATGTCCTGGAGCCAAACAATTTTAACATAAGTTTTTAATTCTTACAAAATCAGGCTTCTTACAGAATCGGGTGTCAATTTTGCAAAATCTTTACAATGACTTATAATAGTGTGTTCTTCATTACATCTTATGCAAGTTCTAGTCGTAAATACAGCAGACGTATGGAATGACCTTTCCTTTGTTGTTTTCGATTACCGTGAAATGGATGAAGATGGCGTTATTAATTCTAATGTGCGGAACTTTTACCAAAAAACTTCTTAAATCCTTCCAGGTAGGTTCTGGTTAGTTTTGTAGGCATGCTCTTCCCATGCTTTATGTGAATCTGGGTCCAATTTCCGTACGACGAGAAATATAATTAATGGATCCCAAGAATCGGTAGACAACTGAAGGTTATTTAAACTATTTAAGCATTCCGTAGTTGTATCTAGTAATAAATTTATTTGAAAAGTTGTTTGTGCAATTACCTTTTTTTTGTCCAAATAACCTTTTCATTATTGACTTAACGTTAAGCCTTTTATTTCTATACCTATCCTTTAATAAACACCATGCGTGTTCATAGTTGTCTTCTGTACCTAATTTTAATATATTTTAATAACGCTTTCGCTACTCCGACGATGCTTGATTTTAAATAATGCAACTTTTGAACCATACTGAGTGAACTGTTATCATGTACCAGCGATGAAAACAAATCATTAATTACCTCCCTCCAAACGAATGTAACTGTATTCGAGGTAGTTTTACTTTAGGCTGTGACGCCTGAACTCCGGTCGTGCCCATGGTGTCCTTAGATTCCGACTTTCTAGGTGGTATTGCGCTTAACATGTCCTTCAAGTCACCCTAACACAAGTACAAATCCTCGATGATAAAATAATCGTCGTTAACAAAATATGATATATTTGGCCTTTGTTCTTCGGGTACATATTTAACCAAGTCCTCGTGCGTCGACTTAAACGTTTGTCAATATTCTTCGATGCACTGTATTCTCGTTTCAATATAACCTTTTGTTAATCGTTGTTTCGGACACTTTTTTACGATTACTTGTGTCTTTTGTAAAAGACCTGGCGTTTCTTCTAATAAATTTAATAATTTTTCACTCATTTTCACGTTTTGTAATAGAATAAAGCAATTAAATATAGAACGTTAACGATGTTAATAATATTGCACTTTACAAATTTAATATCTTTAGCGAGGGCCTTGGAATGTAGTCACTATTGTTCTTAGTTGCCGGTCGCTCGATGTAGTAAACTACTATTTATCCGGCTCTGATTCGACCATATGTTATTTTATTTAGGGTTCACTTTGCACTGACTATAGATTTTGTAAATAAAATAACGTCTTGCTCTGAGGAGTGTTTATTGCAAACTGATTTGGTCCTTCGAGCCGGAGCATACCTGGCCGCATCATATGTTATTGTATTTAGGGTTCACTTTGCACTGACTATAGATTTTGTAAATAAAATAACGTCTTGCTCTGAGGAGTGTTCTGAGCAAACAGATTCTATACAAAGTACTCTGTTACTGATTCATTACAAACATATTTTATACAACGCATAGGAAATGTATGTATGTATAATTGTAAACACAACAGGCTCAGCGAGTTATGCTGGTAATTTTTTCTACGTGATTAACTTAGAAATGAGAATATATGAACATAAAGGCTTCAAAATACACTTGTTCAAGCGAAGTTGCTTGACTGAAGGCGAATTAAGGACAACGTACGATAACGCTGTAGAATTATTTAAAAAAAAACAACTAATCACGAAGGAATATCATGAGTTTTATAATATTCAACGTTTATACGTGGTAGAGCTACGCGGAAGCCGTATTATCGCTGTAGTACGGATGGGCCGGCTCTGCCGGTCTGCCGGGTTTCGTATGGTGAATGTAGAGAACCGGACAACCTTTTTAACGAGGTGTCTTAGTCCACAAAGATGACAATGCATGTCTATGGGCCACAAAGATGACAATGCATGTCTATCAGGTGGGCTGTGTGCTCGTTCCAAAAAAATATGACACAAGATATCTGTCGTAAGGTAATTGCATTTCTTACATATGTAATAGCTTTATAATTTAGCAATAATCTAATTCAAAACGAATATGTTACAATCGTCTTTAATAGCAACCCCATATCTGCACAGAATTTCCTCAGAATGTTTTAATATAATAATTGGTATTGATGATAAAAACTATTAGCCAATTGATTATACACATTTAACGCATACTTCTTAGTAATACATTTAAAAACTAATTTTGCAAAAGATATAAGTAGCGTTTATAACAATTTTGTATCAAATATATTATAACCCGATTGAGTAAAAAAATGAAACAAATTGACTATTTTATTCATATGACTGTAATGTACGTATTTTATACTATGAATACATTTTACTTGATAATTAAAAAATCAGCCCATAATGCCATATCCCAAAACGCAATAATACTAATAGTATGGTAATAATTTAATTTAATTTAAAAATAAATTACCAAAGTACTTACTAAAAGTTATTTTAGTTTGAAAATTTTGTTCGCATACTTTATTCGTAAAATATGACAAATTTAATTATTATGAAAATTTTATTTTCTATATCACAAGTTTATATCAATCTAGTCGTTAATTGCTTAATAGTGTATGAAGTAATCTGTGGGGATGCGTATGTTCAGCCACTCCTGCCTACTCCATGGATTACGTTTACTAACTTTAATAGGCTGTAACGGTCCTAAATGAACTAGAATACATTAAAATTATATACAAAATATACTAAGTATATTAATCCTGTCGATATGCCACACCTGCAGGACGAATTATAGTGATTCTCATACATCTTACTAATTTAACTTAAAACTTTAGTCTTTAAAACACATAACGCTGTCTATAACAGTTATGAAGTCATTCGGCTGGATATAGCAGGCAACATTACAGAATCATTCCGTTAATTTTCTCTATGATAACTTTAGATTGAGGTTTTAACTATTCTTAATTAATTATGTACTTTATGTAGTTATAGGTTATTAAAATATTTTGCAATGAATAATTAAAGTATTTGTCATTGACTTAGTAGTAAATCAATGAATGTTCGTGGTAGCTCAGGGGCTAAATGCTCTTTGTAAATTTCACAGTACGCAAGTAATCGGGTTCGATTCCCGCAGTCACCAATGAAATTCTTAATTGCAATTGTAAGTGATGATTTACCACGTGCCAAGCGATGAAAAAAACAATGTGCAGAAATCTGCATGTCTGAGAAACAAAAAAATATGTCCAAAACATGTAAAGTTTGTCATCACCTAATACGTGATGATAAACTTTACATGTTTTCGACATATTTTTTTTTTTTTTGGTATCGTGGCGAACATTTTCTTGCCCTAAAACTCTCTCAGCTATGAGAAGAGGCATGTGTCCGCCAGTAGGACCAATTTAGGCTGTAAATTTAATTTACAATGCATAATGTACCTACTAAAATTTGTTTACAATTCTACAGAAAAGGCGCAATGGGCCGTGTATTGACTACTTCTATTCGTTGAAAAACGTATCCTTCTGCGCTTTTCATCCTCGTGATCATAGATACCTTGGATTCATAACCAAACACCCAACATTACAACGGTTTGCATGTCACGTGTTCAGAGGACAAGAGTCTACCAGACCTGTTGCTGAAGCTGTAGGGTACGTAATTCAGAGATAGTTTTTAGACTTGCTAAAGGATTCCTTTAAAATTTAATAATTATGTAATATTTAGCATTCTTGAAAAATTGAATTATTGACTTATTTGATACTAAAAATCTAAACCTGTTTATTATTCCGTTTAGGACATACGTAAAGATTTCTTTAAAAAATTTACCTAACAACATATGAAAAATAAAAAATTTACATAAAGTTATTAAAATTTAACCTCCGTCTTCTTTGATAGAATCAGGCGTTACTTTGCGGAAATCCATTATAATAAAAAATAAAAATATAAATTTCTTTGCAACTTTCCGCTAAACATATAAAATGATGTGTCTTACCTGGATTGAAGCGCACCTCCCGCCCTCCCTCAATTGCATACACTAACTCCGTCACCACTAGACCAAGCACCACTACTCTCAACACCACTATTCCAGGCAAGACCCACCATCGACGATAATACGACACGTGTTTCGCCTCTACACGAGGCATCCTCGGGTAATATAGACTCTATGGCGGCTGACCGCTAAGTCACTTAAATGACCGCTAAGTCACTAGCGGTCAGCCCCCTGATGGTGTGTCTTGCCTGGAATAGTGGTGTTGAGAGTAGTGGTGCTTGGTCTAGTGGTGACGGAGTTAGTGTATGCAATTGAGGGAGGGCGGGAGGTGCGCTTCAATCCAGGTAAGACACATCATTTTATATGTTTAGCGGAAAGTTGCAAAGAAATTTATATTTTTATTTTTTATTACTCCGTCTTCTTTGCCAAAATTAGCTTCCTTAACTTAATCTACCTAATAATATGTAAATACGTAAAATTAACAAATTTCCGTATAATGTCACGTAGTTCGCGCAATATACAAATGAACGTTTTGTAAAATTTCAGGAGGGCATTCCAAAGATTCTACCAAAAGTTTATAGAGACGGCATATCCAGTCGAGGACATCTACATAGAATAAATTTAAATTCGTATAACGTGTGTCACCACAGCATCATAACAAGCTTTTACGTTGAGATTTTCACACACCCTAGGCGTGGAACCTGATAGCATAAAAAAAGCATGTCGAAAAAATTTAAGGAGAAGAACACTTTATTTTACATTAAACTCAAATAATTATTAGTGTGTACAGATATTATAACTGGCTATTTATGAATTAAGAAAGTACTTAAAATATTCTAAATCATATCTCTTGCTATAACTGAATATGACCAGTACGCTAAGTGTCTGTGTAAAACGAGGGCTTTAACTTCAAAACTTTAAACTCGTTGTCGATAGCTATGTCGCCTTTAAAGAATATTTTTTTTAATGAAATATCACATTCACATTTGAATAATTTTGAAGAGAGAAAGCATAATTGAGCATTGAATTGCGCCTTGCTTGTTAAGGTATTAGGGAGTTAGGATAAAATCAGTTAATAATGTTGTATAAAATAATATAAAAAATGTTATGCGAGAACTTTGTATAATATGTACCACTACTTTTCAAAAAATTTTACTTATAAAAGACAAGGTTGAAAGTGTGTTTTTGTAAACTTGGCAATACTTGACTGCTTTCTAAATCTTCAATATAATATTATATTTCAGTCAACTTCAAACACACCACTCGGATGTATGTTTTTTTTTTAACCAAAAAATTACAGTTGCTGTGAGTTTTATCTGATGGTATCGATATGACCCGTTAAGTGCTGCCAAGTGTATCGTAAGAAAATATCAATTGAATCTCGTATACTGTGATATGGAACCCTTTGATTTTTTCATATAAAAGTAGAATTATTTATTTTAAGGTTACCAATAGCTTAATATATTATTTCGAAAGTTCGAAGTTTATACTAGCTTCATACAACGTACATTCATAAAAACATGTGTTACGTAATTAACAAAACCAAAAGAAATATATTATTGTGATTGGTAGTTACTGTGTTAGACAAAAATATTAATTTTAATTTTACATAAGCTAAATATTTTTTGAATTTCTATTATTTGTTCTAGAGACTTATTTAATTTATTTTAATCCTCTACTTACAATCCTCTAATTACAGATATCACTTTTTTCCATAAAGATGAAGCACTACCAAATTGTACATACGTATAACTAACGTTCCGGCTCATTTAGCACTGCGAAGGAATCACTAAAAACTTGCTTTTCTTAAAAATAATGATTACAAGGCGGTAACTCACATTTATGGAATACAAATATGGAATAATACTTTATTCATTATAGTGTATTATTGTAGCTTGATTTTTTCGCAATGTAAATGTGACGCAAATTTTGTAAATATGACTTATGAGAGATCTACAGCAGGATTTTTCAAAGGAGATTACGGATAGTCAACAAAGCTAAAAAAAACTGTGACTCCTACCGAATAATGAATATTATAGTATTATTTATTTTTCCAACACTATCGTTACTTATGGAAATAGAATTGCATAAGACATTAAAGTAAATCTGTATTATGTGGGACTGAAACTACGTGTTTTATTTTACTTCACAATAATAGCCCTAATGCAAAAACATTTTTATGGTTTAATACTACTCATAAATTCAATTCCCGACCTTTTAAATATCTGAGGGCTACCTTCAACTTTTAAGTATATATTTTAAAGTTTAAGATATCTACCAAAATCGTAATTAAACGAGATAAAATGCGTTACGTTGATTTACGTAGGCGTATTGTCTTTGAAAAACAAAATTTTAATGACAGCTCGATACTCCATTTTTATTATTTTCATAAAAACGCTCACATCGACTTACTCAAACTGTTAAATTACTGAAATTTGCGCAACTGTCAAAAGATGCACAACTACATTCACTAGCTTGTTATGACGAGTACCATCTTCCCGTTGAGGTCAGAAACTTTATAGACCACCCTGGTAATTATTTTTATTTAATGTCAGAAACTCTCTACTTTTCCAAATATTTGCCACGAGACAAAATTCATCACCTAAATGAGTTTAGAAATCGTCTCAGGTGTTGGATAAGTTTTGTTATTGATTTTCCAAAAGTTGCAAGATTTAAAACAGGAAGTAGCCTAATTTAAATCTTGCTCAGCATACCTATCGTGTTTAAGACATAAACACGATGTACTTGGCGTAGCATTGTGAGCCAAATACATCAGCTTATGACTTACATATAAAAACCACGACCGCTTCGTCCAAAGTGTACAGTGGTGGTACATTTATGTGATTATCATTACACCACATCGCCTTACTCAATCGACTATGGAATAAAAACTTCGAAAATGACTGAAATTTGCACAACTGTCAAAAGATGCACAACTACATTCACTACCAAGGAGTTCGAGAGTAGGCATAGTTCGAAAAGGATTTATCACGAACTCTATCTACCCCCTCGGCAATTATAGGCGTTACGTTATGTATGTACGAGTATTATTTGATTATATGTAATTGATTATTATGATATTAATTGATTATTATGATATTAATTGATTATTTATAACAAAGCAGTTTTACATTTATTAACAATTTTCTAATCTGATATTAAATGATGTTGCAGCAGAAGACAATGAAAACTGATTTAGTTTAAGCAGTCTTTACACTCTTGCCTCGCATATAATCAAATTTCCTATTTCATAATCAACCGAGAAACACTCTGATCTACCTTACTATATTACATATTGTGGCGACCCATATAAACATATTCAGAAATCATATAATACTCGTACATACATAACGTAACGCCTATAATTGCCGAGGGGGTAGATAGAGTCCGTGATAAATCCTTTTCGAACTATGCTTACTATCGAACTCTTCGGACTATACTTAGCCAAAAAACATGGATTTATATGGAAAATTCTGAAACATGTGACAGATGGCTAACAAATCGTCTCCACAATCATAAACCCATATTTGCCTTTATTTACATGTAAAATATCTAACACAGTTGGCCCATACATATTATTATAACCATCAAATACTATTTTTATAATACACATATAACTTCAACATAAACATAAGACCCAAACTATTATAAATCATAAGGTGACACGGAACCAATGGCAAAATAATGGGCAGAGTGTAAGCAATATGTGGAATTGAGCTAATCAAGAAGGTTAAAGACCATTCTAACTATTAATATACATTACAACCTAATGAAAACTGGACATAGGTCTCCCCATAAATTGCTTCATAAGGTTGAATATGATTATATATAAATTATTTTGTAATAAATAATTTACCGTGATTACACGGCAAATTATTTCTAAATCATTGCGAAGCGATTACGCTTCGCAAGATAATCCACATGTCTTAGTCATCGCGTGGGTGTAGTGGATTGTGGTGTAAGTCATCCCGTGGGTGTTTTATACGTGGTAGAGCCTCGCTACAGTTATATTATTGTTGGAGTATGAAGGTCGGCTAAGCCGGGGTAGGACCACGATCTCACAGAATACCAGCGTAAAATTGCTGGATAACACTGGAGCTGTTTTCCATTCATTCCATCTTATTTCTCAAGGGTGACGCATTTGCATTTTGTTTCTAATTTGAGAAATAAATTTTGCAGGTGTCTATGATCTACAGCGTCCACTTACCATTAATTGGATTTTGTGACTCATTTGTCACACTTATCTATTAAATAAAACATTAAATATTTCCCCTATGAGGCAATATATTACATCGTGAACTGTAAACTTTTGATAGGATATATTGAATGAACGAATGTAATTTATTTACAGATACGAGCTTTAAATGAAACCATTATTTTAATGATTGTATTTTTTCGTATTAATGAAAGTCACCAATTTTTAACTAGATGGAGCTTTCTCGCCCTGAATTGAGTAATTTGTAGATGTGGTTAATACCAATAGGATTACACATAGACTTAGGATAGTAATAGACGAACATACTCGTAGTGTGCAAGTGAGAAGAAAATCACTTATGGCAATATAAAGTAGAAAAGGATAGCAAATCCCATGACTTTTTCCATGGAGGTTAGAGAACAGGAGAACGATCTCCGTAGAAAATAGTGGCCCAAAAATATGGACACCATAAGTGCGGCGCTGCGATCGCTCTGTAAAAGTCATTTTCAGTCTATTTTTCCGATCATATGCTAAACTACTTCACATCCACGCACAATAAAATATTTCTCCATTTTTTAATATTTCTTTTTGTCGAAAATTAAAAATTACGAAGCATGAAAATTTTCTCACCAATGACGCGAAGAAAATTTGTACATTATTCAACTAACTTCATCTACTTGTACTCATAACTCTCAAAACTCAGCCACTACTCACCGTCGGCAGTGCCGCTATAAATTCTACAAATTTTCAAGGACTAGCGGGCTATACTTTAGTACGTAGTGATCGTTCTCCTGTTCCCTAACCTTCATGACTTTTTCGATTTTGAATGACAGATCGGCATAAGTCGACACGCAAGAAATGAGAACACAACAATTTGCAGCAAACATTTTGTGGAGAAATATAAAAGAAAAAGTAGAATAAAACTAATTTTATTAAAAAGAGTCATTTCTACATTATTTTAAGCCTTTAAAAAATTTATCTTTTAATAAACATAAAGATAGATTTTTATACATAATAAGACTGTAGTACATTAAAGATGTAGGTATCTGTTTATCAACCAAAAAATATATAAACTGCTGAAGCGCCGCTGGACGCCCGTGCATGAGACGCGTGGCAGTTCTGTGTGCCAAGGTACTATAAATTTCGAAGCAATTGATATTTAGGGCTTCATAGTGTGGTTCATCACGTCGTAAAGAGGAGGAACGCGTGGTTAAAATAATAACTGCGCGGTTTAATAGATCTGCGATCAAAAGCTGCACTTGCCGCGGTCAGTCCATGGATGGGTGACCGTTTTCTTAACATGCATATAATATACATATAACATATATTAAAAAATAAATCGTACATGTTATGTATCCTCAGACTCTTGCTGCACTTTAATATCTTCTGCGTATTTGGCTATTCTCTGTAATTTTGATGACCCGCGGCAGCTTTGCTGTTAAACGTATGGGCGGGCGGCAAACTGGGGTGGTACCACGACCTCACAGAATTCCGGCGTGAAGTGGAAGCTCAGCTTCCGTGAGTGTAGGTCCCCCAATTAGGTCCCCAATCCCCCCCCCCCCTCTTAACATGGTAGCGGAATTAAGTAAAGATCTACCCCAGGAGGATACCAGCACCCCTGAAGAATCGATCGCCGAGCATCCACGACCAAATTAACTCCACTCCTGAGCGTGGGTGCTCAGGCTGCCCCACGTAATCTGGGGGGGGTTTAATTCTGCTCAAGGCAATAACTGCTCGGAGCAAACTGAGCAACAAGACCAAGGCGACCCCTGCCACGCTATCCGTGAATTTCCGCAATATCAGGGGACTTCACTCTAAACTAAACGCCGTCCACTACCATCTCGAGACGGCGAGGCTGGCTCTGCTCTTTCTGACCGAGACGCAGGTGTCCTCTCCGGCGGATGCTTCGTATCGCTCTTGCCCGGGGTAGAAACTGGAACACTCCTTTTTTATAGCAGAGGGGGCAAACGAGCATACGGTTCACATGATGTTAAGTGACTACCGCAACCCACGAACAACTGCAACACTAGGGGAATTGCAGGTTTCAGATGTCAAGAAATTTGTGAGATATTGCTATGCCGATAGACAAACAACATTTTCAACTAATGATCTTCTCTCTAAATCACAGTTTTGTTAGTCATTTTGCTTAAAGTAACAATTATGAGAAATCATCCGGGCAGTGGCCACCGGTCTGGATATTTAAAGTCTGGCAATTTTTGATGCTGCAACAGTAAGTATTTATAGAATTTTCTTTGATCAGTTAATCTTTTTTTATAGGATAGGATAACAAATGAGTACAGTCTACATGATTCTAAGTGGTTGCTGCGGCCCATAGACATCTACATCTATCCTTGATTACAAATCAGAATGCAGATGCGTTGCCACCTGTGAGGACTAGGATGGAATCCCTCGTTTCCAGTAAAAGGGGTCTCCGGTTCTCTACACTCCCCATACGAAACACAGCAGCATTAAGCTACTATTTTATGCTGGTATTCTGTAAGAGAGTGGTCCTTCCCCGGTCGAGCCGACCCATTCGTGCTACAACATACTACTAATATAAATGCAGCATGGCTCTAACACGTATAAAGAACTTTTAAAGGAAGGAAAATACTTAACCCTCCTTTTTCAGTGTCGTAATCGGATATTCGATAGATTTTTCATTGAAATCTGTTCAGTATTTTTGGCGTGAATCGTAAATATGCAGACCGACAGACAGACAAAACACTAAAAACCACGAATTAGGCTTCAGAGCCCTTTATTTAGTCGCCTGGACTTGTTTTTTTTTTTCAGAAAATATTATAATTACGGACAGACTAGGCTTTTAGAATAGAATAGAATTATTTTTATTCAATATAGTACTACAAGCACTGGTTCGAAGAAAACTTCTGTTCAGGGAGGAATAAGTGAGAAATATTTCTTTTAAGTAGAATTAATTAACCTTTATTCAACTATGAATTACACAGATAACATCCGATGAGTCGAGGATGTGCTGGCAGCGGAATACATGTTCATCGTGATACGCCAGAGCCAAAACTCCCTTAACGGCACGGCGACTGCTATGTCCGTTTTATACCAGGAAAACAATTAGCCACACGGTCGCCATTGCAGGAGCAACAAGCAGTTGTGTGGTACACGTACTATTTACAAGAATTCTGGCTAGCCGGAAAGCCTAGGCGTCGTCACGGCCATGCTGACATGCGTACGTTCTCGCACCATCTAGTGAGGGGTCGCCCTATACTTCAAAGTTAGGCCAGGAGTAAGTTCATGCCGAATTTTTTGCTCGTACCTCCTGGTGCGTCAAGAAATAGTACCCTCCGGCCTCCAATACTTGTGCGCTGCAAAATCGATTTAAGCACGTGCCAACTTTGTTCACATGGATTTCTAAGTCCTAAGTGTTGTAATTGAGCTCCCTTCGCTAACCATCTCTGACGGCTATTGGGAAATATATTTTATAAATGCATATAGCAAATGTTTGGCATAATTGCCACGATTAGCGAGTGGATTGCTAACCGCAGTTTTATATTTATTTTGAATTGTTATCAAGTAGATGCTGCATATGCATCATCTCCTGTTTTACTTTCCCTCTTGTGACGTATATGATATTAATGAGTAGTGTTCTCTTGTGAGGAAATCCATCGGTGATGCCTGTGGTCGACGGTAGCTTTTGATAAGCTGTAACTGTAACGAAACGGGTTCCAACCAGCTCTGATGAACCACTCACACCACAAACATTTTATTTACCTGGAGTAATTAACAGCATATTATTAATGTTCGTAATAGTGCCCGTTTTTTTTTTAAATTATGATATAATGATAATAAGAATTAATAAAGTTACTAACGTAACATCCATCTAAATAAAATTGTTCCTTAGAAATTTAATGAGTTTTTATGACAAACTATATTTAACAACGTGATGAAAAGAAAATTATACCATGCTTTTTAAACAAAATTGGTGATTGAAATTGTAAAGGCCTTCCTCTTACGTCTTTCCTCTTTGCTTTCACACTCATTTTTGTAGACATGAAAACTTGATTTGCGTGTCAAATACTAGCTTAAATACTTTATTTAATTATATACTCTTTTTTTTGGGAGATTTTGCATTATAATCTGGTGAATAAAAGTTAAAGAAAACAATACTGATCGATCATATAATTTATTGGATCACAGAACTAAATTTCGTACAATGTAACTACATATTTTAAAGTTATTCAGTTTGAGCAACATCATTAATCACACCAACACCATACAATTTTAGTAACGCTTCAAGTAAGATATGGAGACTACAGATAAAACACAATATACAAATTAATGCATCTAAATTAACAGCCTCAAATATCTACATTTCACGTTGTACTCAGAAACAAAGCGTATACATAAATTGTTCATCCACACGAAAACATGCCAAAGGGACAGCAGCGTAATGCTAATAAAATATGTTTATTAAGTTAAATAATAACTGTACTGGAAATTATGCCTCAACTCCCACTGATTACAGTGGTATAATAATTAATTATACTTAATTTTTTTTAAGTATATGAGACTAACCTTTGGAGAGATTTTACAGTTAATACGATACAATTTAAAAAATTTTAAAAACAGCACATATATTATATACCAAATATATTTATTCTAAAATCAAACAAAAATTAAAATAATTTTATTTTTTACTGATACTAACATACAAGGACATAATATGTTACATGACGGTTAAATTTAAGTACCTGGTTAAAGCTACAAGATTTTAGTGACGCGTTATTTACTGGCGTCCGTGGGTCATTCGATTACAAAAAGACGGTGTGAATGCTATTTTATTAACTCCATAAAAAGCTGTAGACATCACACGTTTTACATGAAAAATTTTACACGGTATTCCGTAATTTCATAACGATTTTCGTATTTATAAATTAAAGGAACCAAAAAAATTAAGAAAAGTTATACGATTTACTGAAGTCCTTTTCAAAGAAAACTACATTTATTATAGGCTATTATATTAAAAAATATTACGTGAAAAAATTCATTTTTAGCAGACGATAAATTTGCTTGCAATAATAATAGAACAATTTATTAAAATAAACTATTTATTAAATAATGTCCTTAACTTTGTCTATAAAATAATAAAATATTTTGTAGGATATTTTGTCAAATACAATAGTATGAAGATGAATACTGTTTATTGTTTTAACGACTCAGTAATTAATAACTCATCAGATTGGAATACATACATACTTTAAAAAACATTATCTTTATTGTTGGTAACTATCATGTAAAAATTAAGGAAAAATTCGAATAGTTCAAATTTTGATAAAAGGTAAACAGACTTCAATGTAGTAGTAATAAGACTCGATTTCATAAGCTGTTATTTGAAAGTTATCTTATTATTTTTTAGTTTTTTAAGTTGTTTTAATTTTAAATTAACTATTTTTTCTTTTTGTCCTCTTGGGTGATCTAAAAATATCGCAAGTCAAATTAATAACTTTATTCAAGATAATGAATGCCGTTAAAATGTTTACATTAAAATCTTCATACTCTTTTTTCCACCCTTAGAGAGATTATTTTCATTGATATCGACCACCTCTAATGAGCAATACAAAACAAATGAAGGCTCAAAATAAAATATTCTATTTTTTGAAATTCGGTTAAAACACTGCTGTCTTTATCACACACATAAGATGCAGTCAAACGGCATGTTTGGACTTGTATGTATCTTCCGTAACAATTTACCTTCGATTTCAAAGATATCCGTTTCCCATATATTGATCTGCCGCAGCCGCGTATACACTATCGATATTTATAATAATAAGTCCAATACTTAAAACCATATAAAAATTTAAATTAGAAAAAGCGACTCATAGTTGCGAAATAATAATAACGAAACATTAAGTAAACCACTTCAGTAAACTTAACTTTAAAGTTTTATTGAGCAAAATTTAAGAATAAAATAGTAAATTTATGAATAAGAATTTAAAAATACAATATTAAAAACCAACAAACTAAATTAAAGCTGGTACCTTAAAAGGATTTCAATTAAATCTTAAAAAAAATACTTATTAGAAATAAAGTAAACACTTAAACCGTGTAGTATTACTACTTTAGTTCTTTTTATAAAAATTAAATATCTAAAGTTTAATTCGCGACTCATTACAATAATAATTTAGCAGAACAATAACAACTAAAACTATATAAAAACTTACATTTCAGTATTTGGCACCATTCAGGTAAAGAAATTCTTCAATGACAAATTTACAACATATTAAGCTGAAAGGTATTCTAAGTAAAACGTAATGTTTACAAAGTAATATATCCGAAAGATGCTAATAGATTTACAGGCTAGTCTCGAAATGTATTACTTATATACGTGAAATATAATTGTCAAAATTTTATACACAAATGGCATTGTGGTGCAGTGTGCTTTTTGCAGGTCTTAAACTTCAATAAACAGCAAATAATAATAATTCTTCCTTCCTTTCTTTTGATTAGTATAATCTCTATAGTATAAACTTGTGGGATTCGTGAGAAAATATCAAGTGTATGTGATCGATGTCGCTTTGAGAGTTGGTAATTTAGATATTTTTATCAATTCTGACTAATTAGGGCAAATTTATTTACACGTCACATTCCATTATTATATTGTTGTTTTTCAGTCCCTTCATCAAATCTAAACACTGACGGTCACTTGTTTAATACACGTTGTATAATCCTATTCATTCAGCCTCCTAAACTTCCCTTTTATGATCCGCTTTTTATTTATTAGCTGCATTACTATCCGAAATATATTAAATATATTATTATTATTATTATTATTTAATTGTCAGCTGATACCTATTTTTAGTATTAATTTAATTTGTCTAATTCAATTTATTTCACAATATAATTTGTTTAAATATTACTAGACTTTATTTTCAAGTGATTTAGAATTTGGTTTCGTCAGCGAGGTTTACGGGCGAGAAGCGTCAGGCATGATGTACCTACCTACATACGAAGTATTTTAACCATTTCACTGTCCCATGAGTCATATATGAACATTTCGATTGTTTAACTATTTTGTCTACTTCGCGGACAAGGAAGTTGTTAATTTGTTTTCCAAATGGCATTGTATTTATTTCGCTTCTCACCCGCTCCCACGCGGAGTTAAAACTACGCTACTTCCTTAATACTAGGTGCAATATAATACGAATTCGCATCTTAAAATATTATTTTACTTTCATAATATACGTTTATTTGTGAATAAACTATTTCAAATTGAGTAATAATAACAACAAAATAATATGCAATTACATTGGTTTTTCACTACATATTATAGTAATATAACAATATTAAATTTCCTCTTAATTCAAAACACAAACTTAACATTGGCTTTGATAACAATTGATCACCATTATAAATTCTCTAAACCACGGTCTTTTAGATTTTGGAGATAAGAATGTTCGGACTTGTAGTTAGATTCCTTTAACACGATTAATTATAGTATCAATTTAAATATATATTAAAAAAACACGCGCACAAAAAAGTCACGCTGTGTATGTGTGATTACAATGCTTTTGCCAATTGCAAACGTGTTTTATTTGACAACGAAACAACAGGTTTTATTGAGTCAATATTGTCTGGGTTGAAATTATTAATTGAAATTTGCTCACGTTTCGTAACAGAATTGAAATTACGTTATGTTTACGTTTGCAATGTTGAAATTTGATTGTTAGGGCTTTGTTAGTTTTTAAGAGGCTAAGCCTAAAGAAAGAAAGAGGAAAGTGACTTATCTTCATAATTTTACTGTGTATCATTTACGTGTTAAAAATAACTTATTAAATATTTAATTTAAAGATATTAACTTATATAAGTACATATTCTAAAAAAAATAAACAACTTCAACCATGTACTTTTTCTTTTTTATGACTTTTAATTGAATCGTTTGCAAAAAGAAAAAATACGCCGTAACGATAATTACAAAATATTTACTTAAAACTAATCCAACTTTACCAAAACTAAATGCCTACAAGGTCTACGGTATAACTATACAGCCATTTTTGTTTATATTCTTAAGTTTTACGTCTGTTAATAATATAGGGGTCAGACGATAGGTATCATATAGTATATGTATATACCACAGAAATCTAAATAATAATTACCTTATTATTTAGATTTCTGTGGTTTCTTTTTAATACAGATTCTAAGTGAATATTTCAATTGAATTTATTATTAATGTCTATTATTTTCTTTAAAATATATTGAGCAAATTCAGAAAAAATTGAAATATTATTTATTTTATGGCTAACATCTTCAACGTGATCTCAAATCAATTTAACGCATTTAAAATTTCAGAAAGAATATATCGCAATCTAAGAGATAACTTCTCATTATCCCTTTTAACATAAAATAACTGACATAGTCAAGAATAAATATGTATTAAAATTTAAATTATTTTCGTAACGATTTAATTAAATAAAAGTTACTTTTACTGCATTGTGTATATACATTTGAAATTTGAAATTAATTGTATATATAAAAATTGTATATATAAATATATAAATAAACGTGCAAACGAGGAAATAAAAATACTTCTTACCGCTTATAAATCTAGAGAAAAAAGTCACAGCGCTATTTCGTTAATTATATATATATATATGTATATTTATTATAATATTTAATATCAGCATTAATAATTACTTTTACGAAATTGATTACATATTGATTAATTATTTTTTGTTTATAAAAGCATAAAAAATTACATAATTTGAAGGAACGGAAATATTGAAAACATATTTATCAATTCTATCAATTAATAAGGTATTTTAGAAAATATAGAAAAACGACATAAAAAACTAATTAATATTAACAAAATGAGGTCGACTGAGGTAAGTATAAATTTAATGTTTCACATTCTAAAATTTTACTTTAGTGATCAACTCATTTAAGTAAATTTCATTGTGCTCATTTCAAGTACATACATAATTTTAAATTATCTTAATATTTTCTTATTTTATTTCGTTTCGTTTCGTCTTGTTTTTCGCAACTCTCATGTAGCTTAAGAGAGTATATATATATATATATATATATATATATATATATATATATATAAATATATATATATATATATATATATTGTTTACAAAAAAGTATATAGGTATGTTTGTTGAATTATTAAAATGAATCATTCATAATATCAATTAGATACACATATATACGAAATTTTTTAACTTGTATATACACGTAAATTGTTTAGTGCACTAGAATATTATTGACGTGTTATTAGTTATTACCCGTGTATATTTTAAATGAAACATAAGATTTTTTAAGCTAGGGTAGTTCATGTTTGTATATATCCTAATTACATTGTGTATAAATATTTACAATAGAATATTTACTTACATACCCATGGTCTTTAGTACTCTATCAAGTTATTTTCATATTGTTATCCATTTTTTTATTTTGCTAGAATGCTTGGACCGAGAATAACTATTGACTGAGTATACAGTTGCTAATATGTACTGAGATAAGAGGCACTAATATTTTAATTAACATCTGGATTCATAAAATGCGAAGAACTACCTACCCCTATCATATTATATTTAACTTCAAATTCTTAAGATAAATTATTGAGTTATTATTAGAAACAATTTGGTTGTGACAACCATGCTATCGAATTTAAAGTATTTCATATATAAATATAATTTTAAATTATACTTCAATACATAATACTAGCAAATTGAAGACATACTAAAATTTTGTCTTAATAATGTTTTGACAATAGTATTCGCTAATTATCTATATCTAAATATGCTCATATTATGTGTACTATAGTATATTTGTGTTTTAGTATTATATTATCATATTATACTAATAAAGTCTTGGTTTTAAGTAAAGATCAATAAATTAAATATAAGAAGCAAATAATATCATAACGTAACTAACAATATAAGCTTTATATAAGCTTTGATGTCAATATTACGCTTTAGTATCTATAATGCATCCAATTACGAGTAATATATGTTAGGTCGAGTACACATTAGGCGATTTTAAACGCGCGCTTTGGTAACGCGCGTTTTAAAAACCATCTAGTCCGTTACATCCGTGCACATACCAACACGCGTAATTTCTATTCCGGCGCGCGTCAGACGTGCGCTATAAGATTTTGGTCAAAACACTCGTTGCGCGCCTACCATTTTCTTGTACATTTGATCGCGCGCTTTCTTGTAGAGTGGACGCACGTTGACTAGAATGGAGATTGGGCATTTAGATACGGATTTTATATCGATGAAATCCAAGAGCGACCAGCTATTAGGACCCGTCTCGCTACGCGCACAGTTAACGCTCGTTAAACGCCATGCTGAGCGCGGTGTTACGCGCGCCGAACGCAACGGCACCCAATGTGTACTAGCTCTTAATATTAATATTACCAACTGTCATGAGTTGTCAACATATCAAGAATTCAGTTACTATTAATTTTTTTTAACCGATGTTTTATTGTTGCATTACACAAATGGTTTCAATTTTAGTGTTACTACTTTAACAGAAATCATAAAAGTATTTCTTAAATAAATGAAAACGACGGTTAACAAAATGTCTTACATTCATGAATTTCCACGCTGACGTAACTATCGTTTAATTTTCCTCGCCGAGTAAAACCAGATCATCAGCCACTACATCGGAAACGTGAAGATAAATGATCCAATACATAAGATTAAAGCATACGAAGCAAACCGGAAACACGATGCGTGAGTACTTGTCGATGTCCGAAGGTGTGGTGCCCAGCAGTTTGTTGATTCCCTGTAAAAATGTATTTGCCTTGACTTCTACCATTAATATGTTACGTAAGCTTGACAAATAAACACCATATATTTCGCTACAACAATTGCATAAAAAGGGGAAATCGCGTTGCGGTCAATGAATATAATTTCGCCTTGCGAATATTTAAATAGTATGTTGGGTTAAATCAAAATATTCGCCCAATATTTTAATGCCATGTTTTTTATACAAACCTTGGAAGCATGAATAAGGTGTGGCGGTGGACCAGCTTCTTCATCAGCTGGCGGCGGGGCAGGAGCTGCTGTCGCACTACGGGCACCATTAATGGTATTTTCCAAAGTTCCGCCTTTAGAGTATGCCTTCGGATCATGCACCTTAAATCGGACTTCCTGTGTATGAGGATTATATGACTACAGTTTAGGTAGAAAAACGTTCTTTAAAAAAATAAAATAGACTCAAAAATATATATTATAATAGAAATTACCGAAGAACGACTTGGGGGCAACGGTCTTGTTAGCGTGCTGGTCCGCGGTGGTGGTAAAGGTTCCGAAGTCCCAGGTGGTCCGTCCATTTGCATTTTCTTCTCAGCAGCCATTTTTTGAACAGCAGTAAACCTTTGTTTTCTCATTTGTATTCTCTTAGCCATATAACCGACAGTAGCATACTCTGAAAGAAAAAAATATTGTTAAAACGTGTATATTTTACCAAAACCGCAAAGCACTTTACCATCTTAGTTATATAGGTACTTAATACACATTATTGATGATTATTTTCAATAATATAAATAAAAACGCTTCATTTGTCCCTCTACAAATTTGCATACAATATCATATTAGTCGTTGTATTAACGAATTCTAGGTACTTAGATCTTGCTGGCGGAATTTGAAAATTATTAACCTTATATTTTAGCACAAGTAAAAAAATTTAAAAATTTATATCCTAGCATTAAAACTCATAATCCTCTATCGTTACCTAATAAACTCGCGAAGACCATGACGAAGCAGGTACCCAGGTAAACATCAATAGATTTGACGTAAGAAATCTTAGGTAATGCAGCATTCGTAGAGGACATAAGTGTAGTCATAGTTAACACGGTGGTAACTCCTAGGGAAACTCTTGCTGGTGTTGCGTTTCGATTCAGCCAAAAGGAAACCCAAGATATAATGACAATAAGACCAGAAGGAATGTAAATCTGAATCAAGTAGTAACCCATTGATCGGACAAACTGAATCTCGCACGCCAATCGGGAATAATTTCCTGTAAAAAAACAAAATGTCTTTTATTTCTCGAAATCGAGCACATGAAATTATATTGTCTAATCATTTCGTATAGTAAGCAGGTAATTTAATGGCTTGCTGATAAGCTAGTGAGTTGCATGCTAGTAAATATCACGCAAATGCATGTAGTATTAATGATTGAAGCTAAATATATATTTTAAGTTAACGATATTTGCATAGGTGCTTGATACCTGTAGTAAGTGAGATCTCCATATCTCGCTGTCGATGCCCAAGCACCTTGAACTGCGGTAGTGACACCTCGCTCGACACACCCACAGAGTTGGGCCCCTCGTTCCACTTATATCGGATGTCCCGCATGGTGTAGCCAACTGTACCATGCAGAGATATGTAACGATAAAAAAGCACCCATCGCACTGGGTTTTTATAAACATTTGTAGTAGTGAATGAACCGATTAACTACCAAAAGTGAAGTGTATAAAAATGATAACGCCGCGTTGGTTAAGAAGAAACATAATATTAAGCATTTAATTTTTTTAACCTTTCTACGTAACAATGAAGCCTTTGGGGACTGCACACGCAAAGATTAATAAATATTGCATGTTGATTTAAATTGTGAAACACATTATTATTTATAATGTTATTTTATTCAAGCCAGGAATTGACAGACGAGAAAAATCAGTATCAAAATTTGTAACTATGATAAGCAAAATAGTAAGCGTACGCTGTATTTAAATTACTTACAACTTTCGATCTCAATGTTGCATAATTGACGATCCATTGGAAAGTATTGCAGATCCATCGGACAGGAAGCGGTGATAGTCAGTCTAGAAACAATTCGTTATATTAAGCATTTAGAATTTTTGTGAAAAATTTAAAAATTGACTATATTCTATTTAGCCAAATATCGCCTTACAATCATGTTAATATATTATTATCTTTGCTATCATATACAAGACATACAATTTTCAAGTTCATATACAAGTTTTTATTAAATAAACTAGACCAGACAGGCGGTCGGCTTTTATAAAAAAATGCACATGTAAAATGTGTTTCTCACCTTATACTTCGTGTAATAGAACCAGAATGATGAATACGGATAAATTCGTTGCTCGTAGTAGCGATATGGAAATAAGATTGTTTTTCATTAACAAAGAATGTATCGGGTACCCATATATTTCGTATGAACTCCGATCCCACAGAGAGCGTTTCAACTCCTGGCCTCTTTTTATAGGCAAGTCTTGGGTCCGTCCAAAACTGTCGGAAGTAGAAATCCAAGGTAAAGTCCTGAAAATGGGACGGTGTTAAAAAAGGAACACAGATGTATTTGAGTTACAACTCACTGTTATTAATAGATTCAAAACGTTTACAACATATTTGAAAACTGCGTTGAAAGAATAATTTGGCATTATAAATAACAATATAATTTTCATAACGCTGTCCAATATTCATAACATAATTTCATAAGTCCACCTTAAATACAGAATATCCGAAATCTTATTTATCTCTGTACATTTTTAGAATATCGTAACATATTAAAATTATTCTTTCGTATTATTAATTATGAGATATCATTTAAATATTTTATAATATTCATGTCTAAAGCACACGTAGTAAGAGTTGTTAGTGCTTTGAATAAAAGGATAATAAAACATGTTCTATTTAAATTGACACAAGTTGAACACGAAAAATGCTGTATCTCTATTAATCTTAGATAATATATTTGTCAGTACTATGCTTACACGTGTACCTTAAAGCATATTATAGTTAAGATATATTTTCTAAATTCTGGATGACGGTCACGTCTTGATGTGACTTTAATTGTCCCCTTGATTTGGTTTCCACTAGGGGTCATACACCCTGGTCTTAAGTTCAAAATTATTATGCTTTGGAACCGTTATCAAGGGTATAATCACGTCGTTTAATATTAAAACACATCACGTTCCGATCTAAGCATATTTGTCGCGACGGAAATTGTAGCTTTTGTAAATAAAATGATATTTTATAACATACGATTTTGAAAATAAAATTATTTCTCTGTATGTTTCAATTAAAATGAAAATATGAAACAAATAAATAAAAAATAATGTAACAAAATTATTTAAGAGTCCTCGTCAAAACGGAACTCTCTGGACAACGTTACAAACATTTAAATACATTCATAGCAATACTACCAAATATGAGTAAATATAAGGCGGGTGGCGAATTTGAAGTGTTATACGCCAATCCAAGGGATAATATTTCACAGTCACAACAAATACCTAATCCAAAACATAAAAAGCTTGAAACAAGAGAACAACAATGGAGCAAAATTATGACAGTATCTTGTTTGGAAAGATGCTTTTGGAAAAAACATTTTATTAGTTATTCCTTTATTTATAGACACACCCGGATAAGTGCACCACTGTAACCAATAGATCCTTACTTTCAATTTTTATTTTAAAAGAAATTTCGCAAAGAGAGTGAAAGCTAGTGGTGCTCCGACCGGATCGTCTGCTCCATAACGCCGGCATGCTCGCAGCCTCGTATCTGGGGCTGCTCGGTCGCAGCGGCTGAGACCGCAGCGACCGAGACAAGCGTGAGCTGACAGTGGCGAGTACCATGAGCACTTCGGAGACGGAGCTGATAGAGAGCACAAACATGGTGACGCCCACCTCCACTGGCGGACCTGCAATCAAGCCCAATCGTGAGTCGCGCGCGCGTCTCGCCGTGAAAACCAAACCAGAGGACCTTAAGGTAATGCCCAGGTTCCCTCGATCGGACGAGGAATTAAAAACGTATATCATAATTATAAAGTCTCATCGCTCGACCGAGGGTGGCTAACCTAAAGTCTGTTCTTCCTATCTCGCATTAATTGACCATCTACGTAAAAGTAGTCATTAAATACCATTTTGACTTCAGATAAGGAGCTGATGGATAGCACGTACATGGTGACTCCCACGTCCACGGGTGGTCCTGAAACGTTACATCGGTTACATAACCTGAAATCATCTCTGTTTTTTTTATATGCTTCCATCACTTATGACCTCTTGTTTTTACACCGATGACTTTTAAAATAGTACTGGTATCAAAATACTAAAATTTCAACATTTTATATTAATATTTTTGATTATGTATATGTTGGATATTGTTTGATACTGGCCAGGTTGTTGTGAATAATTTTAAACAAATTGTACAACACATGTACATGTGTCAATGCATGTGTTAATCTAAATCACAAAAGAAACTGAAGTTAATTTAGTTTCAACAATTTGCAAGTCAGAGTATATTGTAAATTTAATTTAAATAATAGTGAAACTCATTTCCCGTTAAATTGTAATTTGTTCTGAAATCCCCATGTGTCGAATCCTTTGCAACATCAATGATCGAGAGTGGTGGTATTATATGGTAGAGCCATGCAGCAGCTATATAGCTATACCACGAATGGTTTGGCTCAACCGGGGAAGGCCCACGCTCTCTCAGACTGTCAGCGTATAATGTTTCGTATGATGAGTGTAGAGTACCGGAGACCTTTTTGTCTGGAAACGAGGCATTCTATCTTAGACCTGAAGAGCGATAACCTATATGCATTTCGATTCTCAATCGCAAATAGATGTAGACGTATATGGGCCAAAACATCCACTTACAACCGTAAGAAGAAGAAGAAGAAGCAATATTCAACATGCTCATATTACTAAGGTTAACCCTCGCTGCATTCAACTATTAACTAAATTTTTACGCAGAATTGGCTTGCAATATTATATTAAATATTTAATGTAGTATTGCATTTATTTGTTTATTTTGTTAACGCTGGGATCACAAAGAGATGCCAGCACACCGCTGGCTTCTCTAATAAAATTAATTAGGCATACACATTTATGACATACGAATCATTATTTATTTGAAGATTTGTAAACCTATCAAATAAGCAGGATTCTCCAAATTGACTGTATACAATCATTAATGCTAATAATAAAAATGAATTAAATTAACTTTAGTAAATGTAATTTTAATGTTTTCTGTTAGGCTAACCCATAGAGCAATATGAGCAACCAACGCACCGGAGGCGAGTAACTATGTAGTTTTATCCCGATACAGTCAGAATCTCCGAGCAGTTCTATCTTTTTTTGCGGAGGGAAATCTGCTTAGACAATAACAATCGTCTGTCGCTACGATACTCACATATAACAATTAAAACAATAAGTATAAAAAAGTAAGTGTATTTTCACACACACGTAGATACATAATAACAGTATCGCTCGGTGACAGTGACAACTACTACTAAGTACTAAGTAGCTTCAACATCACACGCGATCGTACGCGCTAATAGACGTGTTGTTGCTTCGAGTACAAAAAAATTGTGGTGCATAGTAGCCGTATAATAAAGTGAATATCTAATTGAATAGTGCAATCTAAGTAAAACTTTATATTTGTTTTAAATGTGGAACACGTTAAACTTAATTTTTTTTTAATTTGAGCAATATAAGTAATTGCTATATCTATAGAAAAATATCAAAGTACCGACCTAATAATATCCCGTAGTAACAGTTTTTAAGTAAACGCGTAAGTGATACGATTTACACGGCGCTTACGATCTTTTGGCTAATGCTCTTACTTATCGACATATAATGTTAATTACTGAATAATTGTAGATTACTATTGCTTATTATTAAGTGAATAACTGGGGCACGCTTATTTTTTCATTTTGTTTTCTTTATTTAATGTACTAAATATTAATTATGTTGCGATTTCCACCTACAACATACTCTTCGAGCCCAAATTTAATGTGTGAATAAGAGCAAAAGAGTTATTGGATAACACAAAGAAAGCGAAAGCAGCCTGATTGCGAACTCATGCAAAGTATTATTGCTATTAGATCGGATTTAAAAGCGCTCTTTCAGAGTTTAGCTGCAACCTGGATTCAAAGTTGGAAAAAATAACAGAAATATTTATAATGTAAGAACAGATCTCGATTCTTTTACGACGGAAATGAGAAAATAAATAAATCTGTAACGTTTGGGGAATTCGAATATTTCGGATTTGTTGAAAACTAATATTTAGGATTTGACTCGTGAAGTTGAACAATTGCAAAAAAAGTCCTTACAGTTTTCAGACGCGTTTCTCAAGAAGCGTTTCGATAAAATTATCACTGTATCCCATGCTACAAATAAAGGCGGTGCCATATTGTTGCTAGAGGAAAAATTTGACAATATAGAATAACAAGCAAGACAGTGTATTTTAGAGATTTCTAATGTTTCTGAAGAGAAAGATGAGAACCTTTTTGCCTTATTGGAGACCATTGCCAAAATAGTTAGTTAATTGTACTATAGTGCAAAAAGAAATTGTATATGTTTACCGTGTACCCACCCATAAAGAAAATATTATATAGATAGGAGTATTATCGTCAAACATACGTCCCGCACGCTACGCAATAATATCTTGAATGCATCCCCTCTATATAAAGATTCAACTTCGAATCAATTGGTAATACAGGGACGTACTTACACTATTTATATGAATGAGCGCCTTACATTAAAAAACAAAAAGCTGTTTCGCGAGGTCAGAGATTTGGCTAAACAAAAGAACTTACACTTTAAATTAAACACGCCACTATACTCGTTCGAAAATCATATAACTCAGCAGGTGTTTGCTATACGTAGTTCGAATGACCTACACCATCTTTTATTTATTCTGTGCCTATACAAAATCCAATCCCATACCAGTTCGAGTGCCTCAAGATAATACCATTTAAGTGTTCCCATTATTCATATCGTTCTGTAGGTTCTTTTTTCGTTATTATTTTTAGGGTTTTTTGCTTTTCTCTTATATTTCTGTTTTTTTTTTAATGTAACAAAAATAACCTTAATCACATTTTTAGCTATACCGTAGAATTGATAATACACTGATTAATAAATTGTAAATTACTTTATTTATTCGTTGTAAAGATTGGGAGTGTGTCGACGAGTGTCGCGTACCTGATACTCAGAATCACCAAACGGTATTCGCTGAAGGTCATACAGGTTTACGCACCAACCTCGGCACATCCCGATGAGGAGGTGGAGGAAATGTATGAGAAATGTATTTCCAGAGCCATGCTTTCCTCCAAAACCCACTACACGGTGTTGATGGAAGACTTCAACGCAAAACTAGGCACATGAGAAAGCGGTGAGCTGAAGCTGGAGAAATTTGGAGTAGGGTAACGGAACCGAAGGGGCCAGCAGCTGGCCGACTTTATGGAGAAAGAGGGACTCTTTATGATGAACTCTTTCTTCCAGAAGAGGCCCCACAGGAAGTGGACCTGGTCGAGCCCCGATGGTTCGACAAAAAATGAGATTGACTTCATTATGACGACCAGACGCCAACTGTTCAGTGATGTCTCAGTGATCGGAGGGGTGAAAACTAGCAGCGATCACCGAATGGTTAGAGGCACACTGAACCTAAATGTTAAGTTGGAGAGGTCTCGTCTAATGAAGTCAACGCTCCGTCCCCCTCGTGCTCTAATCCCGAAACCTTCCAGCTCGAGTTACAAAACCGCTTTCAGTGCGTAGAGGATTGCAATGCAGTGGACGATATGAATGACAAGCTCGTGGAAACTGTCCATGCGGTCGGAGCTAAGTTCTGCAAGACCCGCCGCAGAAGAACACAAAAACTCTCCGATGACACTCTTAATATCATGGCTGTTAGACGGGAGATGAGGCTGCAATCGTCAACAGATTTGACAGCATACAGGCAACTGAACAGACAGATCTCCAAATGCATGCGGCGAGACTTACGCAACTTTAATACTGCTCGTATTAAAGAAGCGATCGAGCGGAACCAGGACTACAAAGTCTTTGCCAGAGATCTGTCTGCCAGAAAAAGCCAACTGTCAAGGCTGAAGACTGAGTGTGGCAACATCGTTTCCGGGACAACTGAGATTCTGAGTGAGATTGAGAGGTTCTATGGGCAGCTGTACACATCATCGTTGGAGCCACACGCAAGTGTAAGTAACGATCCAAGAGCAAGTCTTATCCGATACTATTCCGATGATATCTCGGACGTCAGTCTGAGCGAGATTAGAATGGCTCTCCACCACCTTAAAAACGGCAAGGCCCCGGGCGAGGATGGAATTACAGCGGAGCTTCTGAAAGCGGGTGGAACACCGGTACTTGAAGTCCTTCAGAAGCTCTTCAATTCCGTCCTCCATGGTGGCACTACTCCGGAGGCGTGGAGCAGAAGCGCGGTGGTCTTGTTCTTTAAGAAAGGGGACAACGCCCTCTTAAAGAACTACAGACCGATTTCCCTTCTGAGCCGCGTCTACGTGCTATTTTCGAGAGTCATTACGAATTGTCTCGCACGCAGACTCGACGACTTCCAGCCTTCCGAACAAGCCGGTTTCCGAAAAGGCTTCAGTACCATAGACCACATACATACCCTTCGGCAAATTGTACAGAAGTCCGAAGAGTACAATCTGCCACTTTGCCTGGGGTATGTGGACTATGAGAAAGCCTTTGATTCCATCGAAATTTGGGCGGTGCTACAGTCTCTTCAGCGGTGCCTAGTACACTGTCGGTATATTGAAGTGCTGAAGTGTTTGTACTAACTAAGGGCTACGATGGCTATCCGCGAACCGAGTACGAAACCTATCCAACTGCTGAGAGGTGTAAGACAGGGTGATGTTATATCCCCGAAACTCTTCACCGCTGCGTTGGAAGACGTTTTCAAGCTACTGGACTGGTAAGGATCATCACTCACCTTCGATTTTCCGACGATATAGTCCTTATGGCAGAATCGCTGGAGGACCTTAGCACTATGCTCAATGACCTCAATGGTGTCTCCCAACGGATAAGAAAAATCCGTCTCTTAAGATGAACATGGCCAAAACAAAGATCATGTTTAATGTCCATGTCACACCTATGCCGGTAGGCACACCGAAGTTGTTGACGAGTACGTTTACCTGGGACAAATAGTCCGACTAGGTAAGTCCAACTTCGACCGAGAGGTCAATCGGCGGATTCAACTCGGCTGGGCAGCGTTCGGGAAATTACGACACATCTTCTCGTCAGGTATACCTCAATCTCTGAAAACTAAAGTGTATAACCAGTACGTGTTGCCAGTGATGACTTACGGATCTGAGACGTGGTCCTTCACCGCTGGCCGTATGAGGACGCTCAAGGTCGCTCAGCGAGCTATGGAGAGGGCTATGCTCGGAGTTTCACTGCGTGATAGACTCAGAAATGAGGATATCCGCAGTAAAACCAGAGTGACCGATATAGCCCAACGGATTAGTAAGCTGAAGTGGCAATGGGCCGGCCATATAGCTCGAAGAACCGATAACCGATGGGGAAGAAAGGTTCTCGAGTGGCAGCCTCGTACCGGTAGGCGTAGTGTAGGGCGACCCCCCACTAGATGGAGTGACGACCTGGTAAGACATGCAGGAAGTCGATGGATGCAGGTGGCTCAGGGCCGTGCTTTGTGGCATTACTTGG
This sequence comes from Parnassius apollo, assembly GCA_907164705.1. NCBI lineage: Eukaryota > Metazoa > Arthropoda > Insecta > Lepidoptera > Papilionidae > Parnassius > Parnassius apollo. Next base: position 2,421,279 of record CAJQZP010001331.1, read on the forward strand.
GGGAGGGCTTATGTTCAGCAGTGGACTTGTGAAGGGCTGTAATATGATGATGATGATGATGATTATTTATTCGGTATAAAGTGTCGTTTTTGATTGTATTTTACATCTCTGATTCATTTATGTGAAAATGTTTACTTTACTAACATTTTTAGTGATACTATAGGATAGATAAAGGCAAAATAAATTATAAAATAATTTTATAAAACATCTAAAATAAATTTAAATAAAAATTAAGTGCTTAACTACCTTCTTTTAAGATCAAAGTGTAGTGCTTAAATAACCATTCAGTATACATAAAAAGGTAATATACGATGTATGACAATATTTGTATTTATAATCAAAACCGCAGAGGTTTACGTACAAAATTATACAGATTTATACATGAATATTCTTAGTAACTGTTACGATATTATAGTATTAACAGAAACCTAGCTTACCTCTAAATGTAATAATGAATTTATTTACGCATAGTGTCTAGTGCATCTTAAGTAATAATATTATGGTGATGGTGTACTGATAGTTAGCTAAAGTACTCATCCAGTTTGTGTATAATAACTCGATAGTGAATGTTGCATTTCCTTTCTACAACTCTGATAGTAAAATGAAACATATTATTGGTGCTGCTTATTTACCACCTAATCTTGATAAAGTAATATATGAATTGCATCTGAATACGATTCAAAATATATATGCAGATTCTCAATTTGATAATTTCTATGTACTGGGTGATTACAACTTACCTGAAGTTGATTGGATCCCTAATGACACTGGGCAGGGATTAGTTTGTACTCGTACATCATCTACTTGCTTACAAATGAGTTGTTTTCTATCTTTTTTTAAATGATTTACAATTCAATACTTTTCGAAACTCTAAACACAAAATTTTAGACTTGTTTATCTTGAATAAGCAGTGTTCTGTGCTACTACACGTTACCAAGCTATTACTGTTTTGTGTTGTTAATTGTAACATACATAAGCTATTATTTGAAAAAAAAATCCTGCTGTGTTTCTTGCTGGTGCTTCTCAGGACAGAGGTTTTTTTTTGCAAACCAGTGGTAAATGAAAAAAGTGACTTTTAATAAGTATTGTTTATAATCTATATTGAATAAAATTGTTTCTGTTTCTGTTTCTGTTACTAATCCAAGATACTTGTAGTACAACGGGTAGATGATTATCATGCACCATTTTGCGCTTTTATTCCCCTTGAAAGTAAGATTTCCTCTATGAAACGTTGCCAATATCGCAAATATAACCATCATAAGGCAAATTATGAATTAATTAATTCTAGTTTAAAAAAATATTAATTGGGAACAGTTACTTTGCCCACTCTCGTTAGAACAAGCTACAAGTACTTTTTACAAAATTATATATGGGATTGTTAAAGAGCTTATACCACTCTCCGTATCAAGACCACCAAAATATCCTAAATGGTTTTCACCTTCTGTAATTCATATCTTTAAAGGTAAAAAGAAGGCATAGGCTAAATGGAAAAAATAAAAGAACATATCTTTTCGTGACCAGTGCTAAAAATTACATGTTGAATATATGGAATCACTTGAGGATACTATTCCTCAAAATTTAAAATATTTTTGCACTTTTTTATCTCATAATAGAGGTACGACAGGTATTCCTTCATGTATGATTTTTAGGGGCAAGTCTTGCTCTTCAACCTCTTTATAAATGCCATAAACGAATGTTTTAAACACTCAAACTTTTTATTTTGAATATGAATATGAATATGAATAATGATTCGAAAGTATAAAACTATAAAAAGTGTAAATGATTGTTTACTATTTCAAGAAGATCTTAATAATTTAAGTTTGTACTGTTTAAAAAATAAACTTTATACAAAGTTTCTTACATTATCTTTTACTAAAAATAAAAAAGTGGTTAAATTCAACTATACCCTCAGTGACAAACTATTGCGTACTATTGCTACTATTGTTTCGTTTGCATTTAACCTAGCTCGTCTATGTGAGTATATAATTTTTAAACAAAGCTCATAAACCAACCTCTGTAAGTACAAATATAACCCAATAAAAACTCCTTAACTTAAACCCAAGCTTAAACCCTTAGTAAGTAAAAACCTCAATAACTCAAATTATTTAACGTTTCCCTTGGTCGTTATCTTATCGAGGTTCTACTGTATTAAAAAAGGGCCGAACTAAGTAATCTAACTCACCGACGAGCATGTATGCGTAGGTTTATGAATGTGGAGGAGGCGAGAGAGGTGTGTCAGGATCGTGTTAAATGTAAGTCTGTAGTCTCTGCCTATCCCTCTTGGTGACAGGCGTGAGTGCTTATGTATGTATGTTAGATATAACTATTGGGTAACACTGGTTTTTAAAATTATTTATACATTAAGATTAATTCTTAAATGATATGTAATTAAAGTAGTAATAAATATAGTCCTATCTTTATTATAATTACCTTTTCATCGATAATGCATATCGACAGTTGTTATACGGTTGTATGCAATTTGTCAACGTAGTTGCGTCATTTCATTACACAGAATGTATCTATGTGTATGTGAAATTATATATTTTTTTTTAATTTTTATGTCTGTGTTTTGTAGTGACAAACGAATATTAATATTGTGGAAGTCTGAGAAAGTGAGCTTAACGCAGATTTCGCCCCCCAAATAATGACAGACATGTTGATATCGGATAATAACGCTATGACTTCTCCCCTCCTGTGTTGCTCTTTAATATCCGAAATAAAAAAAGATTCATGTCAGCCAATAAACGTTGTAAACTAAGTAACTTTTACCCGCGTCTCCGCTCGAGAATAATTTGAAGCAAACAAACTGTTTAAATTGCTTATTACTTAAATAAAACTTAAAAACGCTCTACTGCAATACACTTAATAGGCTACATTAAATGATTTGTATCGCTCAGCGAAAACGCCCAGGTTTTGGGTCTTAGTAACACTTTAGCAAGCAACGTTAAGCTTACCATGGAAAAACATTCCATAACAAAATGAATCTTTCTAGGTTTAAGTCCGGGATTTTTGTTATTGCATGACTCTTTAAATTGAATTGTCATCTTTCAAAATAAATGGTAGGTTGTTTGGTACAAAGGGAATACGTGGTATCAGCACAGTATTTCCCACACTTAGAAAGTTTCCCAGACTCTGCGACGCAATATAGCTCTAAACAATATAATCTCTTTTGCGGTAGCAAAGCGACGGGTACCAGCTAGTTAGCTATAAAATAATATTCTTTGTAAATTACAGTTTTTTAATTTATGGTGATAAACCAATCTCAAGTTTTATTATAAAGATTTTTATTTGGAGACATTTCGTCATTCGCTTATCTTCCAAATGTGTCGTTAAATCAAAATTATTATAAATATTTGTTATTTTCATAAACAAATGTTTCTACAAGGCCACCGTTCTAGTACTACAGTTAAAATATTCATCACTTATGTTTTACGGTCAAAATTTGGCCTAATAAATAATAAAATAACAGCATTCAGCAAAAGATAAAGAAATACTAACCTCCGTAGTTCGGTCTTACTCTCTTATCGTAGCTTACACTCAGCGAATCCAAAATAGCAGAAATATTAACATCGCCAAACATCCCTCCTCCGCCCGCTCCCCTAAAAAACAAACAAAAATTTACGTTATTACTGGTATATATTTTTTTACATATTATGAAAAAAGTATTTGACCACAATCCCACCTGGTGGTAAGTGGTGATGCAGCACTAGGTGGTAAATAACACTGTCTTAGCCTAACAAAAGCCTATTCCACTCTTGCCTTGAAGGCGCCTAGATTGCATTTGGACGAATAGATAGACGCTGGAAAATTTTTCCTCCCCATCTTGTACGCATTATAAAAGAAGAAGCAATGTGTTTGGTTCTAATTCGTGGAATATCGACAACAAAGGCGTGAAGACCCGCGGACTGCCTGGATGTCCGATCATGGAAAGGAGAGGGAAGAATTATACTCACCGAAATGCATCCTTTAGAATACTGAGAGGCTGTGTTCGAGGCTGACAAAATTGGTTTCAACCAAATCAAGGTTTCCAATGAGCCTCTTAGCACGTCACTTCACTGAGTCCAACGCTGCTAGTAGCCATTTTGCAGCACCAGCCCATAAGTGACAGCAGTACTCCGTGCACGACCGGACTTGCTCTTTATATAAGGTAAGAAGCTGGCCCGGCGTGAAGTACCAAGAAGTAGTAGTAATAATAAGCTTAATATGATTAATTTGGTTAGGGGCGTAAGAGAATTTATTACCTAAATTGGTACCATAGGTGACGTGAATGACAACGATGCAAAATACCAAAGAACCCTTATGATTTCAGATACATGACAGTGTAACCGGCGACAGACAGTAGCGTCAAATGTGCCAGATCACTGGTACTGCGGTCGGTAGTACACCTGGAAAGCATGAACAACGGATAGTGGATCATGAACAATATGGTGTTGTATCACAGAAATCGACAATTTGTTATCAGATGTAGGATTTAAAAAGAAACGATGCAGGAAGAGTCTAAAGGAGATGTATACTTGTAAAATTGGGTGCCTGACATACACAACGTACGTACCTACGTACGTACGTAACAGTTTTACAGAATATTATGTAGGTAATAAAACGATAAATTGGATAAATCGTCTTTATTTCTGTAATATTAAATTATAATACAATATCAAATTAAAAAAAAAACATTATTAACAATACTACAATAAAACATTATTTTAAACTGAAAAACGTAAGTTAGATTAGAATTTACTGTAGCAGAATGAAAGGCTTTTAAATATGTTCTATATTTGTCTATGGCAAAAGATAATGAAGGATATTTTTTGTTGTCAACGTGTGTTGACGATACTTGATCTATTGACCTATTTAAAAATTTATGAAAAAAATCATAATAATGAAACATTGAGGCAAATCCGTACAGATTATTGAATAAAAGAAATTATCTATTTAGAAAAACGATTGAATAGGCTATGTAATTAAACTAAAAGAAAAAAACATTAGAATATTATATGATACGTTTGAATAGGCTGTATAGTAAAAGCCGTGATGATTAAAAATATCTGCGAAAGCACACGAACGAAAGCACAATGCTGCGCATGACGATAGCCGAGAGGCTTCGAAACTGGTTCAGGTTAGTAATTACTTATAATTATTTCGCACACGCAACACCTTGAGGGTTCCGGGTGGAAGTTAATTTCAAAAATGCAGTCAATAATAGAACTTACGGACATGTTAGCAAATTGGCATCAGTAATTATGACGTTACCATTTTCTAATGCAGTTGTGGAAAGAGCCTTCTCCCAAGTAGCTATTATTAAATACAAACTTCGAAACAAATCCATCCATATTGCCAAATCCATCTTGAGAATAAAATATATATTCCCAAAAGATTTAAATCAGGAAAAATGTACGGAACTGGTTGTTGTAATGTCTATTGAAACCTATTGATGAAATAGTTTTAAATTGTATTTCATTAGTAAATAAATATTCTGCATTTTGTGTGAGTTTCTTTCTTCATAACTTGAATTTAGGGAGGATTACGGGCAACACTGTATGGCATTGTGGCTCTGTTTGTGGATAGATGTCGTGTTTTTACGTTCATGGATTTATTTAAATTGACCCTTAGCTTTTATCTCGGTATACAGGCGGTAGTTTGTTGCGCCCACATAATCATAATAATGTGGTACTTGTGTTATGAGAGGAATAGAACAGATAATTTACAGCCTCCGGCAGCTTTTCTAGATGAAATTTTAATAATAATTGCGGAAAATAATAATTAAACAATTTAATAAGGTTTACTCTTATTTTACTTTATTTAATAATATCTTCAAACTGCATTATTTTGTGTCTTTTTATAATTTATTCAAACAACTTGTCATAAACCAAATAAAAACAAAACCCCAGGTCCTGCAAAAATACGAATTTTTGATATAAGTAGCTAATGTTTAAATCTTCAAAATAAGTTATATTTGAACTTTGTTCACTCCGGGCTCAAGTTTGTATGGAACCAACTTCGTCTCCTTCCAGAGTATTTTTGATTCTCAAAATACTGGAGAAAATACTATAAAAAATAAGTAACCGTTAAATATATTCCGAGAATTTGAAATGCTGCAACTACAAATGATAGATGGTTAAAGTAATTTAAAAAAAAACCAGTAAGTACCAGCGAAAACAATGATTAAGGGTTATTCCTTCTACCTAGTTTTTATTTCATCACCCGACCATAGTAATTCCTAGTAATCATAAGAGTTTATGGTAGAAATTTCTAAAAGATTATTAGTTATGTTGGTGTTGGTTTCAGTATCCAACTATACAATTTCTGTGTTCTGTGTTCCCTTCACGTCCTTTTTAGGCAAACATATTATGTAGTTTACAAGAAATTATTTTTAAAAGTTTTAGGCATGTTAATCTTATCGATTAATCGATTATTCGGCGTAAAGTAATTGGTTTTTAGATCGCTTTGAAATACCGGGTCGTTTCAGCGAATTGCTCCATGAACCAGTGCAATTTCTAATCTCAACTACGAGGCAATCTGTTGGTGAGGCCTACATTCAACAGTGGACTTTTGATAGACTGTAATGAATGAATGGATGAATAAATTTTATTTAATACGACTGGCATTCCTATACCTACACTAAGTAAACTAGTAAATTAGTAAGTAACTCTTGTAGCCATTTGTAACTTTAAAGTGTCATGTGTAGCTGCCTTTTGTAACTGTAAAACTTAGGTGCAACAATGAGCAAACCTAAAATGAGAAGAGCTTTATATTACTGGAGACCACAAAGCGCGAGTCGAGTGAATAGACTATGCATGCCACGGAAGCGGCCAATGAAGTGCTAGAAGAAGACAAAGCATTTCTTAATATCCTATCAGTAGGTTCGGGGAGAATTGGAGAGAGTGCTACCTCTCCACCATTCCCCTCCTGTCCGTTCCTCAAGGCAACTTATTTTGTTTTTAAAGGAGACTGAAATACTCTGGAAATTGATTTTTAATATAAAATTTTAATCTAGATTTTTTCGCGAGGTGGGGTTCCTCTTCCTCCCCCATCCTCCACTTCCCTCCTCGTGCCACAAGGTACTAAATCAAACTCGTGACAGGTTCAAATATTGTAAATACATTTAATTAACAAAACGGCATGATTTTAAGAATGAACTAAGCTTAATACTATTGTACGAATGTTTTAATAAGCCATTTTTTTTTCTTTAAATTTCGTGAGTTAATATGTTATTATATTACACTCGACACTTAAAAGTAATTAATTATTCATAGAATTTGGGAGTCAGTTAACATTGACAAGAATGTGGCCCTTCAAAGCTCAACTCACGCCATTTTTTCTGAAGTTCGCTGGAAAGAGGCTTACAATATCCTTATGTCCTTCACATAATAACGATTTATTACCTAATGTTAAGGAGCCACAGAGTAATTTTTTTTTCTATTGAAGCTATCTTTGTCAATGATATCAACAACTGTGTGTAACTCTCGTCTATTATGTTTCGCAGATGACATGAAAAATTTTTCAAATATTTCTTCATTAAAAGACGCAGAAGCACTAAAAAATGACTTGAAAACTTACTTGATTATGGTACCTACAACCATCTCGAACTCAACCCTACAAAATGCTCAGTTGTCACATTTAGCCGTAAATCCAATAAATTGCTGTACGATTACCAGATTCGAGGCCAATCGTTGTCCAGAGAGTGCTCCATACGCGACTTGGGAGTTATACATGACTCGAAACTTCTGTTCAATAAACATATCGAAAATATCATTGGCCGGTCTTCCAGGGTCTTAGGGTTTGTGATGCGTTGTTTTAAAAACTTTAAACAAAACTTTAAAAAAATTAAAACCTTGAAAATTTTGTATTGTTGTTACGTAAGAAGTATTTTGGAATATATATCTCGAATTGAATGTATCCAGATGAAATTCATTAAACAATTTGCTACCGAGTAAATGACCACTACAACTCTAATCTTTACTATGATAAGTGTAGAAAGTTCCATCTCTTACCACTCGAGATGCGAAGGCAAATAGCAGATATTACCTTTCTACTTAAGATAGCTTAAAGCGAGATCGACTGTCCAGATCTACTTAAGAAGTTAAATATCAAAACTCCAAAAATGTTAGACAAAACGTCCTACTATCACTACCCGCAGCAAAAACTAATTATAGGCAGAATATTTATATGTACCGTGCGAGCAAGAATTTTAATACTGTATCCCAATTGTTTAACTTAGACCTATTCAACACAAGCACCGTTGTGGCGAGGTGAGTTCTGAGTAAGCCTTTTTTCGACTCCAGCTGATCTTTTTATTTCTTTTTTAATTTTTTTTTATTTTGTTAATCTGTAATGTTTAGTTATTTAATGCACGATGTTACCTAGCTAAGCATATTGTTGGTGCGACAGTGTCCTATTAGCTGTCGGTAACTTACTGCATGCAATTATTTATATAGTGCCACTATTTGCGAAAACCCATAAAAACGGTTTCCTATTGCTTAATTGTTTTCTACCTACGCTGTTTTCGTTAACTAGGGGATTTCCGATTAAATAAATAAATAATGGTATATCCTTTACCACCTGTTGTTTACAAAATTATATATAATATAGTTACATTATTGTAACCATTGTTCAATAGTACAATGAATGTGTATTACAAAAGAGTCCAGTTAATAATTTTTGCTTTGTTATATTTTGATTCGTACAATTTTTGTAATTCACATTTTGTCAAATTATACAGTTAATTATTTGTGGGCACCATTCTAGATATTTTGAATCATTTTATTATGGATAGGTATTACCTATATTTTGATTTAAAATAGCTGGAAGCGATACCAAGTTTAATTTGAATTCATTATACCACTCAATAGAAGCAGAAATCTGGAGAGCTAAATCCTTGTGAGGCAAATTAATTGATTCCTTCTAATATTAAATAACTTTTGAATGTCTTTGAATTACTTTATACAGTTACTCAACTGCGACAATTTATAGTTAATAAATTTATGTATTAGTTTTATATTTGGACTTCGCAAATATGATCATATCTCTGTATTTCGCAAACAGCTCAAATGGCTCCCGATCAGACTTCGCAGGAATACTTACATTCTCTCCGCATCTTATGCCGTGCTGTTTAGTCCTGCCACTCCTCATTATTTAAAAGACCGTTTAAAATATCTCTCCCTTACTCATAATTGATTCCTTCGATCCTCTGTCAATCTTTCTCTCTCTACTCCTATTTACTCTTCCTCCTTTTTTAAGAAATCGTTTACTGTAACAGCTGTGCGTTTGTGGAACTCTTTAGCTCTCCACATTCTTTGTGCTAAATATCTTTACTATTTCAAAACTCTTATTAAATCGTATTACTTAGAACGATATTAGATAAATTACTAAGTAATTTATTATTAGTTTCTAATTTTTTTAGTCGGTTGTTATTTTTATTAAAAGAATACAAGTTCATGGTTCACCTTTTTTTTCCCATTGGGGAGAGCTTTCCTGTATATTCATTCCGGACCACCCCATAAGCATGTTTTTAATATAAATCCTTAATAAAAAATAATTAATTTAAATTGGTTCTGCTGTTTTCCAGAAAACGGTAAACATACATAAAAATAACATGCGTATCGAATATAGATCCTTTTCTTTTTGAATTCGGTTCAAAGGTATTTTATCACTACCGGTATCCTAACCTGACATGAACAAATACCTGACAGATTTTTTTAATAACTGCAATACATGTAAGGTGTGAAAATTACAAATGGGCAAGGTTCAATCTATCTTTCCGTCCGAACACAATCTGGGCGTCTTCAAAGCAAGAGTGATTAGGCTTTTGTTACGCTAAGACAGTGCGATTTACCATCTAGGGCTGCATCACCACTTACCACGGATTATGATCCAGCACTGGCTTATGATACGTAAAATAAATACGATAAATCAACCCTTACAACATTTACATACATTTATATAAAAGTAGAGGTAGTAGGTAGAGGTAGAGGAGACAACTGTCTGTTAATCAGCATGAATTGTTCCAATGTTCAAAGGAGAATATAGACTCGATGTTGAAAATTATCACCTTTTTTGGATAACAATGTTTATATATTGTTATGCACAAATCCTCACATGGTTTCATCAAACGTTGATCTATCACCAGTCACGTTTTGATATATACAACGTACGCCTTTAAAAATATCGGTAATATTAGATCTTTACCTATGAAATATCCGTTTTTTATGAAATAAGTTAACGTAATTCTTTTTCTATATTTTTCATTTATATTAATCAAAGTAATAAGCCAGGCAATTTATTGATGCCGATTGATGAAGATATCAGCTGGACGGGAGGTAACACATTTTTCAAAGGCATTTTGTACTGCCTCTCGATGCCTCTTGATGCTGACGTCGAAAACTGCTACTAATTCAAACGTAGATTGAGTATCATCAGCTTTCACAATCACCTAAATATTAATATTTTAATTTAATTCGTAGTTATGAACCAAAGTTTTCGAATACCACGGGGTTTATTTTTCAGGTCAAAATTTCCAGAACGGAAGAGTGCTAATTAATAACAGGTGATGCGTCGGTTTGTTGGATTCTCTCTGTAAACGTCGTTGATGTTATGTGGCATTTTTGCACGACGGTACTCATATTCCATAACTACTCGAATTTTTAACGTATCCATGATGACGAAAAAGATTCAAATACGATGTTAACATAAACCTTATCAATAAAAATTTTGTGATTTTGAAAAAAAGACATGTTATTAAAATAAAATGAATTTTAAACTAGAATTCCTAATCAAACTAATATTATTTTGATTTAAAATGGCCATTACTTCAAAATGGCAATTTAATAGGTAAATACTTACTAATAAACAAATAGATAGTATGTATACGGACTTTAGAAAAACATTGGATAGAGTTGATCACAAGATATCACTAGATAAACTTGCATTCAACCGTATACGTGGTAATTTGTGGCGGCGGTTTAAGATCTACATATTCAATTTTTTTATTTGCTAGTAAATAGGTACAAAAATATTTTATTCTTGGTGTTATCAAAATGTGTTGAGAAAAACTTATTTAGGTGTTTTCAACATCATGAAAATATCCAATATTTTTTTACCAAATGTAGAACACATTACAATTTACAAATAACTGAAAACGCTATTTTACAATCTTTATAAATAAATTAATACAAGCAAATGAATCAATGCATCGATTTTTAATTAAGACAAATAAATACTTTGTCACTACTGTTTAAAAATTCATTTAGAGTGCAAAATGTTTTCTCTGTCAGCCATCGTCGTAATGAAATTTTAAACTTGTTGTATGAAATATGTACCTAATTTGTATTTTGTTATAAATAGTGTTGCACTTTGAATAGTATAATTTGAAAAGCGTTTACTTTTTGAATTGTGTCAAGTAAATTTACTTTTTTAACATCTTTAGCTTGTAGAAAGATGTGTTTGCTTTGCACTACAAATTTGCCAACCTCAAATATATAGAGGCAAGGAAAACTAAGTATGTTTGAACTCTTAAAATAAAGCTTACATAATGTGTCCGATGGGATGTCAGAATTTAAGTTATTAAAATAAATGATATTTGTTTTATTTAAATTAATTTGTAGATTTTTATTAAGACATTAATTTATTTAATTCATTGTTTTAATTATGTCCTTTTTATGATCCTCTATTGTATTTTTTTATTCAACATAATTGTCACCGAGATTTCATCTGCAAATATAGTAGTTCAGTTCAGGTTGAGATATCGGGTAAGTAAATCATTTATGTATAATATGAACAACAATGGTCCACGTATATCCTTGGGGAACACCGAAATTATCATTTTTGAATTCAGATCTATACACCTGAGCTATATTATTAGAATTTACCTGTTACTGTGACCTATCTTTTTAACTAGCTTTCTAAACAACTAAAATTAGGTCCCCTTATACCATTATCCTCCAATTTGGTTAGTAACTGATGATGTAAGACGCTATCGGAGGATTTCTTTCATTTGGAAACCATGTTGATTATATATATATATATATATATATATATATATTAACATTGCTAATATTCGCTTCAACCATTTCTGGTAAACTTATAAGCTTGTGCTAGGAGCGGTTCATGACAGTAGTCGAATGGCGGGTTCGAGTCCACGACCTTTTTAGTTTGCTGTCCGCACCCTGCTATTAGACTATTGTCGCTTTAAGTATTTGTATTATTACATTACTTTTTTAAGAAATAGGTTAGTAATGCATAACATTTTCAAATATTATTGAAAGGACTGGGGCTAGTGGTAGTATTAGTCGACAGTTGGTTATATCAATTTTATTTCCCTTTATATGTAACGCTTTTATTTTTGAAAGTTTTAATTTGTCAGGAAAATTGGAAATGTCTTTGACGCTAGTGAGATAATAATCACGAATGTCAGTATTTCACTTATTTCATTATTGCAAAGTATAATTATTTTTGTGCATATGAATTGACATTATTATTTTAATGTTAATTCTCATTTAAAGGAATCAGAAAAATTGATTAAGGTAATTTTATGTCAGTTGAATTGTAACGTTAATGAACTAAATATTTATAATAGATGTTTTGGCTGGTTCCGTTGCCATCTTTCCATTATCAATTATTTTATTCATTTAGTTTTCAGTATAAACACAATTAGTCTCATTTTTACGGTTGTCCAAGTAGCTTTACATATATTTTTACTATTTACCTACTACAAATTTGTTGTTTGTTGTTATTTTTGCAATGATTAAATATTATCGTTATATATATATATATATATATATATATATATATATATATATATATATATATATATATATATATATATATATATATCAACAATTTTTGTAGTTATATATTATAAAACTTGTATCGCAGTTTACGTTTAGTTCTACAACTTTTTTAAAGCCAATATCCATGTTACTTAAGTAAATGTTTTGGTTTTTATTCGTTTTTGGGAAAACAGTTTATAGAGTAATGTAAATAGGCTAAAAATTATTCAAACGTTGTATTTAATTTAGTCTGAGCATAAACTTCACAAAATGAAATATAATTTAAATATGTATTATATTTTCGTCGGAATAGTGTCGAATATATGAATATATCGATTTTAGTGTGATGTGTCTGTTAGTTTTTCAGTAAACATTAATGCCTTTCAATCAATTGTTTTTGAGCTGTGTTTGTTTTCATTTCAACGAGGATTGGACTAGAGCGGTCCTTAGACCTGAACAAGCTTTGCGAAGATTGGATGTCGCTCACCTTAGTATTCAGTTGTGAAGCCAGCGTTTCTAGGGCTTTATCGACGTCTTTGAGGAAAGACTCCGGCAGGCCTGCGATTTCTACCATATTTGATAAAGATTTCTGCTGAAACGTTTCTACTTCTTGCTCTGGTATGCTCTCTCTATGTTCAAGGTTTTTGTTACTATTTTGTAGGTCTTGGTTTTTATTTTCGAGTTCATTGATTTTATTATCGTGTTTTTTTAGGGTTTGATCGATAGTATTCAGCTACCCTACCACATCCCATACCCAGGAAATCAATTGAAGTTTCTAGATTCCCAATTTCTTCTCGGAACGTTTTCTTCAACTTCCGGCTGATGTCCCTCATAAGCTTCTGGGTGTCAATTTGGGTGTTCAAAGAACTCATACCCACGGAGTCATCGTCATCAGCCTCTCCGTCCGGAGTGAAAAAGGAAGACCTACGGGATACATTTTTCATACATTCTTCACAGCACCACTCGGTGCTCGGCGAATCGCGTAGAACAATAGTCCGTTCATTAACAGCTTGGTGCAGGACGGATCCGAATGGACAATAATGTTGCCATCCGGTTTTACCAGCGGAGGCAGTTAAGGCCGACAGAAGTTTGTCTCGATCGCTTTGGCAAGAGACCAAAAATCACCTGTGCCGGATGGTCTGGCAGAGAGTTTTGCGCCAATATGTTTAATGCGATCGAGACTAGCTTTCCGTGATGTTTTTTTGTAGGACTTGGTGGCCTGATTGAAAGTTCTCTTCTTGAAGCTGATATCTGGAGCTTTGCGGATTCGAGCGGCAACCCAGGACAGGTATGCTAAATGCTTGCGTTTGTTAGCTTGAGCGCATTCAGCGTTGAAACATGGGCGGCCTTTGTTACCGGTGGGAATGTAAGGGGATAAAAATCTCCATAACTTGACGCAACACATTGGTTATTGCATCCGAAATCCGCAGAAGAAAAACAGACCTCTCGCCAAGGATAGGATGCAAAAAAGTGTCGCATCTCATCCCAATCAGTTGACTTGTACCACCATATTTGGGACTCGTAATCAGGTGGAGAATATGACGATACAGATTTCACCATACAGTGATCAGCTGTACCTAAAGGGGAGGTTACCTGTACTTCATACCTATCTGGTTCGGTAGTCAGCAGAAGGTCCAAGCAATTGGCTATGTGACCGTCTACATCGGGCACCCTAGTCGCTTTCTTTGCCAGCTGAGGAAGACATAACGTTAAGGCGAAATTCCAAACTTCTCTTCAAAATTCTAAATATTATATATAAAATATCTGCAATTAAAATACTTTTCATACTTTATCTTACCTCCAAGTACGGAATTTTGAGTTGTGAATATGTCTATCATCAATAAGTTTTGATATCTTAAGCAATCTAGAAGTTATATTTGGCAAAAATGCGATAGTTAAAAGTTTTGATAAGATTCCGAACTTTTCTAACTACTTCAAATTCCAAAAGGTCATTAAAGTGATTGTGTATATACAAAAAAAAGAAAAAGCACCTCAAAAGGATTTAAACGGTTTTGAATAAATAAGAAAAAAATAATAATAAGAATCCAAAACATTTTTATGATTTGAATGTGCCTGCGAAACATTCCTATCACAAAATAAATAGCTTTACACCAAATTCTTCGCCATTAGTTTCTTTGTTACCATCCTAAGAACAAACTGAAAAAAAGATTTTAGGAAACAGGGAATTCAAGGGTCAAATATGTTTTTATAGACTAGAAAAGAACGGGTGATTTATGAAAATGTTAAAAGAAAACCAGTCTGTGATACCTATGTCATGCGGGTATCGTTACTTCCAAAACCTTCGAGTATTCCAAAATTACGTATATCCCTTATCAACCTTCGTTTTGATTTTATAAAAAAAAGTGGTAAAAAGCGACCGAGGGGAAAGACAATTAAATCATTTAATAAAAATAGTCAGATTGTCGCCTATTTGAAAAAAAAGTCCTACGGACGAGGAAAATCGAAACACCACTAATATTTGTGTGAACGAGATTAGAATTTAGAACTCTAAATATTCGTTTCCGTCGAAACACTCTTCCATTCATCTTCTAACTACTCGGTATGATTTAAAAATAAACTCTTGTTATTCATGTGTATAGTATTTTCCAGAGGATTCCTTTACTGTTTATCATTCATCAATGATGCTATGAAGTAATCATCAACGTGACATAAAGTTTCCTTAATTAATTTGTTTATACGTAATGTTGTTATATATTTATACCTAAAGTAACCACGTGAAGTAATGCACATTTTTTAGAGTTATTGCGTTATTATATCGGTTTAAAATCGATCGTTTATTTTTTTGTAGAACAGGAGGCTCACCTGATGGTAAGTGACTACCGCCGCCCATGAATAACCGCAACAACAGGGCAATTGCAGGTGCATTGCCGACCTTTTAGAAAGGAGTAAGCTCTTTTCTAAAAGGTCCCTAAATCGTATCGATCCAAAAAAATCACCGGTGGTAAACAATTCCACAGAGAAGTTGTACGAGGAAGAAAACTCCTAGTAAAATTGAAATAATACTAGTTTTTACGGAATTTATCGCGTATATTTAACTTTTTTAAATACCCGACGTTTCGAACGCTTTACAGCACTCATGGTCACGGGCAGGACTGAGGCAGCACTTCTTGCTGCCTCAGCTAGCATTGTGCCTTGAAAATGAGGGGATGCGACGAAGGCGTCTTTTTTAGCGGTAAACGAGCAAACTTGTTTCTTCTGGGGATTGAACTGAATCAGATTTAGTCGCCCCCAATACGAGACTTTGTTCAGCAAAGACTCGACTTCAGGCTCAAATGTGGCCCGCTATTCGGCGACGTTCTCCCGAAATATATTGGCATGGCCCATGTATAAGGCATAACCAGACTGTCGTCTGCATAGCAATGAATGTTACCGGTTAGCAACATATCATTGATATGCAGAAGAAACCGCCTTGGTTTGAAACCTAATGGACCACGCATTCAATAAATATAACATATCTGTAAAATTATTATAAAAAAAGTGTAATTGATTGACTAATTGTGTCTGTGTGTAAGTGCGGAAGATTATGATGGTGAGCAGCATAACTAGTGTGATAGAAAGAAGTTGGCGAAAAAAACGAAATAAATTATGATAACATAATATTAATAACAACATAAATAAATAATGTTTTTTTATACCATAAAAAGAGTAAATCAGCATACGCGCACGTGATGGTAAATAATATCGGTTTTTACGATTTAACTATTAATTAAATACGTGTAGAATTACATGTAAAAACAGTTCATATTACGAACAGTTCCATGAGCAACGTAAGATGAAAAATGAAACAACTTTCAACGTTTTGTAAGTTGTTGTACTTGTAATCGTAAGCTAACGTTAGGAATAACGAATCGTTTGTGAAGTGTAGAAACCCTGCATTAATTACATTTTCTTCCCAAATACGACATAAGTAAAGCCGCAGGGCAAATCCGAGCGTTTTAATGATCAGCAACACTAGCATACCCTCTTAAATTGAAATGCTTTGTGTTTATCTTTCACAAAGCAGAAATCGTTTCTCTGGATGCGCTATTCAAGGCAAACATAGCCGCTTAATTAAAATTGTAGTGAAAAATAAAATATACCTATTAACAATTTCTCTGCTCGGCTTTTAAAATAAAAAAGTAAGTATTTTTAGCATTTCATAAATATTTCGCTATACTACAAGGTAGGTCGTCGCATGTGAAAATCAAATTTAATAATATCTGTTCACTTTTGAAATATATGGAAAATAAAGTTTTAAAAAAAAGTTAAAAATACAAATATACCGAATCTTTTTTCGTGAAATTACAGTGGTGCCAAAAGTTAATTAATAATATATATATATATATAAATATATATATATATATATATATATATATATATATATATATATATATATATAGGTTGTACCATCTCCGACATACAGAATACAATTTACAAAGCCTTCCAAAAATCTTAATAAAATAGCTTTTGGTTTATTAGTTGATGACAAATTATTATAATTACTTTTTAGAATTTCGGGCTAATCAGTTCCACCCCGTTAATAAAACAAATCATTCCATAATTCAGCCGTGTATTTATAACATATTAATTTGTTTTCTGTGTTTTGAATTTAATAAGTGTTTTGGGACTTTTGGGTTAACTTAATTGCATAATATGCGCTATCGCGATACTGTTATATATGTTATAATATGTTTAATTTTAATCCTATGTTTTCCATTTCAGTTTTCTTAAAGAAATGATTTAAACCTTTTCTAATAGAAGTCATAAAAATGATAAAAACATTATTAACATTAGAATTGTTAGAATTATTAAAAACTTTACTACGACCAACGAGAAGCGATACCAAATGTAAATAAAACCAATGCAAGGTTATTCGGAATAGTAGGGGTGCGTAGCTTTTAGATAGTTAAGATTGTATATTTAAGTAGACAATATAGTTTTTAAAAATATCTAGCAAACCAAACAATAGACTTTTTATATATTTTTTTTAATTTGAATTATTGTATAATGTTGATTTAAATTAAATAAATGCTTTCTGCGCCATCTCTTTTCTGTGTGGATATTTATCATTAGGCCGAGTTTTTTTTTAACATATTTGTAGACATTAATTACCATATTCTTTTCATTCACAGTAAAACTAGTCACCTAAAATCAAAAATTTAGTTAAAATGATACTTTACTTACATGCATCTTTAGTAAATTAAGAAAAGTTTTATTATTGCAGTTGCTGTTTTTTAAAATAACTTTAAGATAACTTTAAAGTACACTCCAAACCAAGAAGTTTTAATTAAAACTACTAAACAACATTCATATATATCCTATTCTACACATACCTTTGGAAGTTTCTTTTTCGGAGAATTAAAATCTGTTGATTTATCTCTCGACGTACTTGGTTTTGGCTCCATCGTAAACCACTCTTGATAAAAAAAACAATTATTAAATAAACAACAATTACTAAAATGGCCTCCCGAATGTTGGCGAACCCGTCTTTACCCTGACATGGTTTTTGCTGGAAAAACGAAATATTACGACAAATACACAAGATGGAAAGAGATAGATAATAGATTGTCAACTCCACAGTAGTTTTTAAGGTAAATGACCTTTCGTATCACAGCTAGTTGGCCTTATTTTAGCTTTTTACCGACGGCTTCGCTCGTGGGGACTTTAACAACATTCCATTCTAAATTTGGCAAAATTTGATCACTATTATTACTATTGAACGTAGACAATTGATTTTTGGGATTGATATAAAATGTCATAGGAACACGTGAATAAACAAGTTTTTCATAATTACATTTATATCTTATTTCTATAATCACCTGCTTTATTTTATATCGGGCGTGTTTTCCAATATAGGTATCCATAAAAAGGTATTATCAATTGCCAAATTGTGTTGGAATCAAATTTTTGTTAACATTTTTACATTTGAAAAAATTTGCGTTTTTTACATTTTACAGAGCGATTCATGTATATCGGTGTAGCAATTTTTGGCGTGAATATTGAATATGTTGAATTGAATTGAATATGTTGTCAGCTATACCTCAAAACTTGAAAACAAGACTTTACAACCAGTTCGTGTTGCCAGTAATGATCTATGGAACAAAGACGTGGTCCTTCACTGCTGGACTAGAGAGGTGGAGGGTTTCTCGGCGTGATAAACTTAGAAATGAGGATATTCGCAGTAGAACCAGAGTGACCGACATAGCTCACGTATTAGTAAGCTGAAGTGGCAATGGGCCGGCCATATAGCTCGAAGAAGCGACAACCGTTGGGGAAAAGAGGTTCTCGAGTGGCAGTCTTATACAGGTAGTCGAAGTGTAGGGCGACCCCCCACTAGATGGAGTGACGACCTGGTAAGACATGCAGGAAGTCGTTGGATGCAGGTGACTTTACAGACAAGATTTATTATGTGTATAGATAATATAACTGAGTTGTAGCAAACTTTCTTTAAAGTTTTCTAAGTTATCCTGATTTTAATCTTTTGGAATAATAAACAGGCATTACAGTAAAGCAACTGCACCAACACCCGCGCACATTATGATAATCCGAGATCTCATCGAGTGATCACTACCACATCTGATTTTTTAATGGAAATACAATTTTGTAAACAATTCTTTATAGAGGAATACGTTGTATTGGGTTGCCTATCAAAAATATGAACTTAAATATTTTTAATAGTCATTTAGTTTTTTAATTAAACATTTATTAAAAATTTGTTTTTACACGATAGAGTGGGGCTGCAGATAAAAAGTGGCAATAAGGGTTGTGTAACGGTTCAAAAGAGCGAGGCAGAGTAAGCGTTGAGCACCGTTTATCACACAAAGATGGCGTTTATCAGCTGCACACGGGCTTAAACTATTTACGACAATTAATTGGTAGACGATTTTTTTATTAAAAAAGTTCCAACAAACGTATGCTGAGTAATGTTCAGAATAATAATTATGTGGATTAAAATATTTTTAAATGAATTTTAATTAATTACACTTTAGTTTTACAGCAAACGCATGCGTACGTCAGGTAGGTTGGTTTGTTTTTTACAGGAGACGGTGCAAACGAGCATACGGCTTAACTACTGACAAGTGATTACCGCCGCCCATGAACATCTGTAACAGCAGAGGAATTGCAGATGCGTTGCCGGCCTTTTTAAAAGGAGTAGGCTCTTTTATTGAAGGTTCCTAAGTCGTATCGGTCCGGAAAAATCTCTTGTGCGGAAAAAAACTTCTTTTAAATCGCACAGTGGTCGCATGTTTTATCGCATGTCGTCGACGCTCGCTACTTATGAGGGGAGTGCTTACGACAGCGAGGCCGCTCACTTAGCGGTCAGCCATCGGAGAGTCTGTTTCTCATGATGATACTTCGTATAGAGGTGAAACATCCATTGAATCATACAATTAATCTCAAAAATCACTCAAAAGTTTACAGTTTCAACCATCCAACCAGCCGCTGTTTTTATTTTAATATCAATATATTTCGATTTAAATAATATTAAAATAGTATAGCGCATTATGCGCGACAAAGAAATGCAGCAAAAATTAAAATTACGCCAGCAAGTAACAACAATGTATATTGACGCATGCGCTTATAATTATGCTTACAACTATTGTGTAGCTGCTTCCTTTGTCTGATGGCCAGTGTGCTTCGCTGACTCTGCCTTGCTCTTCTTTATGGAAATCCTACACCATCATGCAAAAAATTGCTTTAATTTTAATATAATAGTAACAAAATAAAATAAAAAGTAAGCAGAGATCCATTTGAAAACAAATTAAAAGAAGCAAAGTATTCTATTTAAAATCCTATATTTTTCTTTAAAGTTATTAATAATTATATTAAAAAAGAACACGAATTATTCACAAAAAGAATCACTATACACTTTAATTAAAATATGTGCGACCGTAATATTTTTATAGTTAAGTCGCCAACGTAATCCTCTATTAAATTTTTTTCATAACAATCGAATTTCCATTCAAACAAAAACAGGTGGTCATAGTAATTACTCGTGATTGCGAGTTGGGGATATATTTTGTGTAATTTAAGATTAAAATGCAAAATGTTCGACTAAACTTTGTTACGACACTTAATATTAAAGTCAATTAGAAATCACTAGTTTACTTTTCTACCGATATAAACATTGCCGCTACACAAGCCTCTTCATTCTGGATGTGGTGAACCAAAAGATATTACGGCAAGTTACTTTAATGCGAGTTGGCACAACAGCACTCACAAGTATTTTTTTTAAATTAATGCATCACAGGCTATCAAAATGAAAATAAAAGTTTTTTCGTGACAATATTAAGGTATAAGTTTTTTTTATATTAAAAATAGTTGTTATAAAAATAACTACCTCGGTTACAACAGACCAGTATGTAATACGCAACTTCCAAGCAATAGAATAGAATAGAATAGAATAATTTTTATTCAATATAGATTATCTACAAGTTGTAATTCTTATTGAAAGTAGTAGTACTTTACTCTGTCCTAGGAAGAACCAGCAAGAAATCCAGCAGGACTTATTTTTTAAAATAATTGTCAATGGTCACAAAATATTTACAAAATTTATTTTAGAAACAGCTTGCAAGCGACCATCTCATTCCCAGGGGTTATTATCAACCACTTTTTAATTTTTTTTATTGGATAGGGTGACAAACGAGCACACAGTCCACCTGATGGTAAGTGGTTGCTGTGGCCCATAGACATCTACATCTATCTTCGATTACGAATCAAAATGCAGATGCGTTGTCACCCTTGAGGACTACGATGGAATGCCTCGTTTCCAGTAAAAAGGGTCTCCAGTTCTCTACACTCACCATACGAAACACAGCAGTGTTAAGCTACTATTTGACGCCGGTATTCTGTGAGAGCGTGGTCCTTCCCCGGTTGAGCCGACCCATTCGTGCTGCAACTATACTAGTAATATAACTGCAGCGTGGCTCTACCACGTATAAAAAACTAATGAAATAATTTTCCAATTCCATGTATTCCTTTATATTATAATAACCCTTTTTATATAGTTTTTGTTTAATTAAATATTTAAACTTGGTAATACAGAGACCTTGTATATTTTCTGGGACTTTGTTGTAATAGCGTATACATTGCCCCAAGAATGAATTGTGTTTGTTTCTAGAGTTTATAGAATGTATATCACATTTTTTGCTAAAACTACCTTTGTTTTTGTAAGCATACTGTTGCGTGAATATGTCAACGTCATACACTAGCGCCATCTAGTGTCAGGAACGAAAGCGAGGGGAGCTTTGCAGAAAATTACATCACAAATCTTTCAACCGACAGCGCCATCCGAAGAACTAAGTTTCTAGAAAATCTACACTCGAACACTCGTCGCTTTGCGCGCATTTACTTGAATATTCCGGATGCTTCATTGCTAATTTGTACATATAGGCGCTGCAAGATGCGATCGGGGCAGTATTGGATTTGGCGAGACAAGCGAAGCTTCGGAGCGGAATAAAGTGAATTAGTGTGTTTAATTATTAGTGTTTTAAGTTTTAATTTGTGTAAAGTAAATTAAAGTGTTAATTTAGGTAATTTTATCGGCAATTTTTACTGTCACGAACCTCAAGCTCGTAACAATTGATGTCAGAAGTGGGATAAAATCATGCCGATTTTACCTAAGGACGAGATGGAGAGTGTCCGTACCCGAAGTCAACGCCAGCAGGAGACGTACCAGAGGAGATTTGGTGGTGCAACGCCGCAGATGTCTGAAGGCCAGCCGCCGGCCACGGAAACCGGCCCGTCAGCAGCTTCTACATCTGTGGCACCTGACTTAGGTGCTCTGATGGTGATGCTGCAGCAGCTGCGGGCGGACAGGAGGAACAGGCCCGCCGACAGGAGGAACAGGCCCGTCGTTTAGAAGAGCAACTCCAACGCGATAAGGAAGAGCAGATGCTCCTCATGAAGGACCTTCACGCTATCTTCGGAAAAGAGATACGGGAGGTGAAGGATAAGGTTGCTAAACATGACAACTGCCTGTCGGAGGCCGAAAACCGAATCGACCAAGTAAATAATCGGGTTGACAACGTAATGGCTGACGTGAAGAAAACGCTGGAGGACCTCAAACTTGGGGATGGAACAACAGCTCCCGTAGTAGCTACAACACCTTCGCTACGTGGATTCAAAGTGCCGCCGTTCGACGGTACCTCTTCCTGGTCAGCCTACAAGATCCAGTTCGAGGCTGTTATAAAGGCGAACGGCTGGAATAAAAGTCAGGCCATGACTGCTCTCACACTAGGCCTGCGCGACCAGGCCTTAACAGTTCTGGAAGCTCTCGGTGAGGAAGTGACTTATGAGCAACTCCTTGAGGCATTGAAGGCGAGATATGGCGACGCTCACCTGGAACACGTCTTTTGTGCGCAGCTTAAAGATCGTTTCCAGCGCGTCAACGAAAACCTGCAGCAGTGGGCTCTACCTGCGCTCATTGAAGGGAACCTGGTGCAGACATTCATCGACGGCATCCGCGACCTGGAAGTCAGAGCTGCTGTAAGGCTCGGGCACCACGAGACGCTTAAGGACGCCTTGGCCCATGCACTGGAAGTGGAAGCCGTGCGGCAGGATCATCGTTCCCATCGCGTCAGGGAGGTTGCAGTAGCTACAGTTCGCGACCGCAACAAAGGATACAGCCCAAGGTGCTATGGCTGTGGGGAAAAGGGCCATCTTAGATCCAGCTGCCCTAAGCGAACCCTAGAAAGGGAAGGTGAACGAGCTCAGGAGGGTAGTGCGGCCAACAGCACCGCCCAGCAGCAGCAGGGAAACGAGTAAAATCCAGAACTGCAGGGCGGATGCTGGCTGATGTTAAAAGAGCCCCAAGGATCTCGATCTCACAAACCCATGACGAAAACAGTCTAATCATCAAGGGCGAGGTCAACGGAATGCCGTGTAAACTGACCATAGACACTGGAGCCTCTCGTACGGTTGTTAGTTCCCAACTTATAAGTCAGTTCCTTGGGGACTCTGCATACAACCGAGAACGAATTAATTTGGTAACAGCCACCGGTCAGCGTATACACGTCGGTGGAGAGAAGGAGATGGAGTTGAAGCTAGGCAACGTGATCTACATGCATAATGTCATCGTGGCTGATATAATGGACGACTGCATCCTAGGCCTAGACTTTATGAGGAATAATTGTTGTGAGATCGACGTTAAGCAAGGTGTTTTGAAATGTGGGCAGGAGGAACTTTTTATGGAAGGTGCGTTACCAGGGAACGTGTACAGCATTAAGAAGATTGTTCTTCCGCCGAGATCGGAAACGATTGTTCCGGTTAGTCTTCCTCGAAACGCTGGGCAAGCTCACCGTTGTGTACTAGTGGAAAGGGTAAACAATGACCTTCCATGGAAAGTAGCTCGAACCTTGGTCAGGACCACTGACAGCTCAGGAGTACGTGTGCTGAACCTTTGCGACCGGGAACAGATTATATAAAAAGGCACACTGATTGGTACTTGTGAGGAAGTGGATTGGTTACGTCGGTGCTAATATATATCGAGTGGGACCCCCAGCAAAGATGCAGAAACGAGAGTGACCACACTTTTGGAAGACTGTCGCAGTGTTCTCTCCCCTAACGAATTGGTCAAGACGAAGAAGTTGTTACTTAAGTACGCCGACGTATTCTCATCAAACGATGCTGACATAGGAAAGACTGGCTTAGTTCAACACAAAATAAATACAGGAGAAGAATTGCCTATCCGTCAGCGGCCAAGAAGATTGCCGGTAACACGTGAAAAGGAAGTGGAAACCATGATTGAAGGAATGGTGAAGGATGGCGTTATTGAACCTTCTTCTAGTCCATGGTATTCACCAGTGGTGCTGGTGAAGAAGAAGGATGGCAGCATGCGGTTTTGTGTTGACTACCGCCGACTGAACGACGTTACGAAGAAGGACAGCTATCCCTTGCCAAGAATTGATGACACGCTGGACATGCTCACAGGAGTAAAGTGGTTTAGCACGCTGGATCTAAAAAGTGGCTACTGGCAAGTTGAAATTGACCCTAAGGACAAGGAGAAAACTGCGTTCTCGACGGGAAAGGGTCTGTGGCAATTTAAAGTAATGCCGTTTGGGTTGTGCAATGCTCCAGCAACTTTTGAAAGGCTGATGGAACTTGTACTTACCGGGCTAATTGGCGATGCCTGTCTGGTCTACTTAGATGACATCATCATCGTAGGCCGTACGTTTGAGGAACACCTTCAAAACCTGCAACGCGTGCTCATGAAGATTCAGAGTGCCAACCTCAAGTTGAGCCCGAAGAAATGCTCACTATTCCAACGGCAAGTTAACTTTTTGGGGTTTGTAGTATCGGAACAAGGTATCCGCACAGATCCAGAGAAAATCGCCGCTGTCAAGGATTGGCCGGTTCCAAAAGACAAGACGCAGGTTAGAGCATTTTTGGGTTTGTGCTCCTATTACCGGCGATTTGTGAAGAACTTTGCAGATATAGCCAAACCTTTGCACAAGCTAACCGAAGAGAAGCGACATTTCTGCTGGGATGAAAGTTGCAATATCGCATTCCAGGAGCTCAAGGACCGTCTGTGCAAAACAACTATTTTGGGACATCCTGATGCAAGCAAAGAATTTATAGTTGACACAGACGAAAGTGATATAGGACTTGGCGGTGTGTTGTCTCAACGGAATGGTGACCAAGAGGTCGTGATAGCGTACTTCAGCAAGTCGTTGTCACAACCGGAAAGGAACTATTGTGTCACAAGACGTGAATTGCTCGCTGTGGTAAAGTTGTTGCAACATTTTAGCAAATATCTTCTGGGACGAAAATTTCACTTACGAACTGACCATGCTGCACTAAAATGGCTATTGCAGTTTAAAAATCCAGAAGGACAGGTTGCGAGGTGGATTGAACTACTGCAGGAATACGACTTTGAGATCGAACATCGCAGCGGAAAATCTCACGGCAACGCAGATGCATTGTCAAGAAGACCTTGTCCTGAAGATTGCAACCATTGTACTAGGCAAGAGAGTAAGGAGGAGGTATCCGTGAGGATGCTCAGGACGGACCACCTCAGCAACGAATGGAAGGATAGCTTACAACATACACAGCAGGAAGATCCGGACATCAAGCCGGTTCTGGAATGTATAAAGGCCAGTGCTCCCAAGCCTAAGTGGAGCGACGTCTCAGCAATGAGTTCGATCACTAAAAGCTATTGGGCCCAGTGGGACAGCTTGCTGCTTCAGGATGGAGTTCTGTGCCGTAAATGGGAAAATGTTAGGGGAGACAGCTGTCATTTGCAAATGGTTGTCCCTAAAGCTAAAGTACCGGATGTTCTACAGCTGTACCATAATGATTGTTCCGGAGGCCATCTGGGAGTTAAACGAACTCTACTGAAGATCCGAGAACGGTTTTATTGGGTCCAATGTCGAAACGATGTCGAGGACTGGTGTCGCAAATGTACAAGTTGTGCGGGTGTAAAGGGACCTCAGACTCGTAGTAGAGGTGCATTGAAGTTGTACAATGTTGGTGCACCATGAGAGAGAATGGCCATTGACGTGGCGGGGCCGTTTCCGGAGAGTGAAAGCGGTAACAAGTATTTCATGGTTGTGATGGATTACTTCATAAAGTAGCCAGAAGTTTTCGCCATTCCAAATCAAGAAGCTTCAACAGTTGCAGATAAACTAGTTCATGAAGTCTTCTGTCGTTTTGGAGTACCTTTAGAGATTCACAGCGATCAAGGAAGGAATTTTGAGTCTCAAATATTCCAGGAAACTTGCCGAGTTATCGGTACTCATAAAACAAGAATGACTTCTTATCACCCGCAATCTGATGGAATGGTGGAACGATTTAATCAGACATTGGAGAGGTACCTAGCAAAAGTTGTAGACAATCGGCAACGAGATTGGGACAAGCACATACAACCGTTTTTGTTGTCATATCGAAGTTCTGTTCACGAAAGTACAGCAGTGACACCAGCTTTCGCAAACTTTGGAAGAGAATTACGGCTGCCTGCAGACCTGATCACCGGGATACCACCTGATGCCCCACGCAGTATAACCGATTATGCAAATGACTTGCGGAACAAAATGAATGACATTTATGAGCTCGTCAGACAATCGGGCCAGCAAATGTCTGAGAAAATGAAAACCCGGTACGACCGCAAAATAAACAATAAAGGGTTCAACGAAGGTTCATTAGTGTGGTTGCACAATTCAGTCCGCAGCAAAGGGAAATTTCTTAAGCTTCAAGCTAAATGGGACGGCCCGTACCGGATTGTAACCAGGATCAACGATGTGACCTACCGGATACAGAAAGGCGCAAGAAGGACTCCTAAGATCGTCTCCTTCGCTTGGGACCTAATCTCGGACGCATGTCTTAGGAGGGGGCAGTGTTTTGTGAATAAGTCAACGTCATACACTAGCGCCATCTAGTGTTAGGAACGAGAGCGAGGGGAGCTTTGCAGAAAATGACATCACAAATCTTTCAACCGACAGCGCCATCCGAAGAACTAAGTTTCTACAAAATCTACACTCGAACACTCGTCGCTTTGCGCGCATTTACTTGAATATTCCGGATGCTTCATTGCTAATTTGTATATATAGGCGCTGCAAGATGCGATCGGGGCAGTATTGGATTTAGCGAGACAAGCGAAGCTTCGGAGCGGAATAAAGTGAATTAGTGTGTTTAATTATTAGTGTTTTAAGTTTTAATTTGTGTAAAGTAAATTAAAGTGTTAATTTAGGTAATTTTATCGGCAATTTTTATTGTCACGAACCTCAAGCTCGTAACAATACCTTAAAATTTCGTAGATATACTGAGAGGCCAAAGTTAATACATTTATTTCTTTAATTTTTTTTTCTAAGAGACTCCCTCGGTTTAAAGTTGTAAATAGCTCTTTTTGCCCTCTTCTGCATAACAAAAATAGTTTCGAAATCACATATATACATAGCTGTGAAAATAACTAAAATAAACTAATCTAGCTGTCTCGACACTAGTGAGATCTCTACTCTTTTTTACAGCATAGGCTGCAGACCTGCTTGCTAGTTTAGATATATGGGGGCCCCAGAGAGTTTTAGAGTTTAATAATAAGTGTCTTTACACAATTTAAGACCACTCAGTGGCTTTCACAATAACAATATTGGTAACGAAGTGTAAGGCATCTTAATAGTAACACAGTAATAGACCTAGAAATTTTGTTTTGTGTGCCCTTATAGTGGCAGCAAAAGAAAATTATTTCATTAGTCTAACTCAAAACAGATCATGCCGGAAAATGCAGATAAATGGCATTGTAAACATCTCGTATATATAGCAGTTGTACGAGTATTATAGGTTAATCACCCGTGATAGGTTAATACCTATCGCTACTTTATACATAACGCTAATGCGTTACAAGTGAGAAACGTTATTCTATGATCGCTAAATTCGGTGATGGTACATGTGGCCTTACTTTCCATTTAATATTTCAATATTAACCCCTGCATCTTGTAGAGATAATATATTTACTTTGGGCTAATTATGCAACCCCCTCCCCTCTCTGATTCAAAATTAAAAATGATACTTTATTGACAGGAATAAGTACATGCTGTGACACTGTATGTTATTACTCTAAGGGCACTTTCAAGGGTTTAGAAGAAAGGTTTTTTAGAAACCCAGTTTAATATTCTCAATTCTGGCGTGTGTACATTCAATATTTTTTAGCTTTAACATAAATTATAATATATCGCAGATATTGAATATTATTTATTTAAGTTAGTTAAGTAAATAGAAATATAATTTATTCGAAGTGTTCTTCATTTGTCATCATTTGTCGTCAAAATTTATTTAAATTATCATTACATTTATGAATATAAAATATTTGTATTGTTCATGGAATTGCGTAGGGTTTTCTTTGTTTGAGATTTTAAAATAGTTCAGTAAAAATGAAATTAATTTTAATTTGTAAAAGGTTATCGGAACTTATTTTAATATCTATTGTTTTTTCAATTGTTTGTTAAGAATGTGTAATATTTCATGATAAATAGATAGATGCAAGGGGCAGTATTTTTTGTTGAAATAATTTTTTTTTAGAAAAGGCTTTCTATATTCAGGATATTCATTTATTTTTAATCTTACACACTTATTTTGTTTTATACTCGTACATGAGTTGTCATCACAATAGTTTCCTCACAAGATGACGCCATATAAGTGTATCGGAAGCGCATATGCAATGTAAGCCACAAAAATACGCCTTAAATATGATAAAAGAAGATATATTATTTACAACTTTTTGTACGAACTATTGTGATGTAGACATGAGTTGTCTACATCACAATAGTTTTCCCACAAGATGACGCCATATAAGTGTATCGGAAGCGCATATGCAACGTAAGCCACAAAAATACGCCTTAAATGTGATAAAAGAGGATATATTATTTACAACTTTTTGTATGTGCTGTGTTCAATTCAAATGTGTAGCCAGGTTTACTACACCTAACATTCAAGCACAGCTACAGCTAGTTTTAATTGTGTTTTACCAGCTGTAAAATATTTAAATGTTTTATAACTAAAGTTAAGTTGTAAATTATATAATTTTAGCCGGCTTACAATTTTATTTAATGTAGAATTCGATTTTATATCTAGTTCTGTAGTAATAGCATTAACTTATTAGAGCAAGAAATCAAGATAATAACTCACCGTCAAAAAGCACGCGGAAAACGTTCCATTTTGATGTGAAATGATAAAATGATGAAATAAGCGTTTTGAATATATATTTAAATTTGAATAAATTGATATTCTGCACATTTAATTATTTTAGACTGAATGATAGTTCAGCAAAATCAATCAGCCATGTACTTATTAGAATGTCTCAGTATATATAACATATTATTGCTACTAATAACGTTTCGAATGAGAAAAAACTATATTTCATCATATTTGGAAAAACTAAGAAAAAAGAACAGAAGGGTGAATCAGAGAAACTGTGCAGTCAAGTGGCCCTCGATACAGGCATCCTTACGAAGAGCTCAATAAGTATCGTGAAGACTCACTTTCCGTCTTTCAACCGACACTAGAGAGCCATCCGCTTAATTTTTTCGAGAACCTTTAAGCTAATTTTGTAAGCATAACGTTTTTCCTCTTTAATAAAAATATAAATAAAATTATTTTATTTTGTGACGATGACTAACATGTAGTCACTAATGTTTATGTTGTAATCAACAACAGTTAGGTTCATTAAATAATTCCAAACTTTAACAATTTTAACATCATTATCGTCATTATCATTACAGCCTTTCACAAGTCCAGCACGGTCCAGAGACAACTTATGTATCCATCGAATTCCTACATTATCGTCATCATCATTACAACACCCACAGGTCATCACCACCGTCTAGTGGGGAACTGCTGTACACTTTGCTTACCAATACGAGGCTGCCACTCGAGAGAGATCCTACCTTTTCAATCGCCTGTCGTTTCTTCGTTATATGGCCGACCCATTGCTACTATATCTGTACATCTGCTATAGATCTGATGACATATGTAACAGACGTATTTCAACACATTGGTAACAATATAATAACTACTCTGGTTC
This sequence comes from Parnassius apollo, assembly GCA_907164705.1. NCBI lineage: Eukaryota > Metazoa > Arthropoda > Insecta > Lepidoptera > Papilionidae > Parnassius > Parnassius apollo. The sequence goes on from CAJQZP010001331.1 coordinate 2,451,555, forward strand.
TACTGCAGATATCCTCCTTTCATCTACGAAGGAAAATTGAGCATATCCCTCTCCGAAGCTCACTGAGCAACCTTGAGTTTCCTTATACGGCCAGTGGGAAAGGACCTCGTCTCAGATGCATGTGTCATCAATGACAACACGTGCTTGTTGTAAAATGACGTAATCAAGTTGTGAGGTATACATGAAGAGAAGATGTGTCATAATCTCCCGAACGCTTTTCAGCCGAGCTGAATCCATCGATTTCCTTCTTAGTCGAGGTTGGACGTACCAAATGTATGTACCGGCATAAATAATAAAAAACCGGCATACCGGCATCTGACATGGACTTTGCACATGACCTTTGTTGTGTCAATGTTCACTTTAAAGCTTTGACTTCTATATTACTAGCGTATTTTAAGTCCTGTCCGTTCGGAGACTGTTTCTTCTGCATTAACCTTAAGAAGACACAAGTTTTCGCATTAAGCGCTAAAAAGAACCCCTTTGTCGTACGGTACTCCCCTTGTTGCCTCAGCCAGTATCGGAATCCTCAGCGTCGACATACCGAGTGACGTGCAGTTTCGTGGTTACTTGGAAGAGAAGGCCAAATTGGCCTCTAAAAAGCTTGGCGTGCTCAGCAGAGCGGGACAGTATTTCATGCCGGCACACCGCCTAGAAGATGTTGCATCTCTTTGCATTTTCTTTCGCATATACTACGGGGAGTGCTCTAAAGAATTGTTCAGATTAATCCCAGCCGCCATCCACACCATATGCTTGGCGGTCCACCACTTTACGTTTTACTGGAAGTTTTCTTCCGTGTACGACCTCTCAGTGGAACAGTTTACCACCGGCGATTTTTCCGGAACGATACGATCTAGGAACCTTCAACAAAAGAGCTTACTCCTTTCTAAAGGGCCGGCAACGCACCTGCAATTCCCCTGGTGTTCCCCTGGCGGTTGTTCATGGACGGCGGTAGTCACTTAACATCAGGTGAACCGTATGCTCGTTTGTCCCCTCTGCTATAAAAAGGCACCATTGAGGTCATTGACTTAATAATGCTCAGGTTCCCCGGCGATTCTATACCGTGTGCAATTCGAAGATGGAGGTTGTCATAGGACTGGCTTTCAGAAGCTAGTACGAAAATCATTATTTTATTATTATTTTTGTAGTGAGTTTTCACATTTTGTAAGTTTAATTTCTCCACAATTTTCGTGTAACATAATGAATTTTGAATCTCGTTATTAAATTAACTAACAGCCGTGGCAGCTCAGATGGTTAGCGCTAGCTGTAAATTTCACAGTACGCGAGCGACCCGGGTTTTATTCTCACCGCGCCGCCGGCACCAACGATATATTTTAAGTGCTAATTTACCACGTGCTCGGTGGTGCATGAAAATTTCGTACCATTTTTACATATCCGAGTAATAAGAAAAAAATACTTCGAAGATATGTGAAGTTCGTCAACACGCATTGGGGCAGCGCGGCGTACACTTCCTTGTCCTAAAACCGTCAGAAATGAGAGGAGGCCTGTGCCCAGCAGTGGGAATTATATAGGAAATAACTTTACTTTTACTTTTATATTTATATTATTTTATATGTATATAGACTGTAACTTTAACTGCTTTTATTGTTACAATAAACTTTAACTCAACTAATAATATTCAGGATGATAGTTCAAGAATTTATTATTAAAGTGTGTTATAAGAAATATCAATTATTCGATAAATATACTCGTAACGTCTTATTCTTGCGGAATAAATATGATTCTAGAATAACCTGAATTCGAAGTACCCCAAAATAGCTGCAAGTCATGAAATTGTGTTGTATGTATAGTAATGGTTAGTTAATCTTACTTGTACTATTAAGTATTCTGTGTGTGGTTTACGCTTCATATTACATCAAACGTTAACTTGTTAATTCTACTTAGCTGTGATAGTTTTCCTTTTAACTTCATTATATATACTACTATCGTGTATACTTTTCACATATCCAAACACAGCGGTTTGGGTGATAGAGGGGAAGGGGGACAAATGACTCTAATGAAAAATACCATATTAAAGTTAAATATTTCGCAAAGGGACTCTTAATCAAAAAGAAGTTCTTCCACTCCCTCTGTGTTTATGAAAGACCTGTCCAACGATACCCCAAGGTGGAATAGACGGGTAAAAAATAAATTATCCTTTACCTGTAAAGGAGGTACCTCAATTAACCCTTAACTTGATAACGTATCTAATAATGCGCATATTCTAAAAAAAATAATTTTGAAATATTTTAGCAGAGTTAGGCTAAAATTATATTTTATTTAGTTTATGAAATCCTTCTTCTATTCGGCACTAAATATATGATTTATTACGTCTGGATACATTTGCATTAAGTAGATCGCAAAATGGTGAAGCATGCGCGTGCGTCTTCGAGTTATATGGTAAGAATCGATTAAAATCCTATCAAAATATTGTTGTTACGAAAGATATATGTGATAATTATGTAATTGAATGTATATTGTGTTGGTAATGCAAAAGATTTTGATCGAAAAGTAATGTTTTCTATCTAAAATATTACTGTCAATGTTCATGTATCTACAAATGCACATCGCCAAGATCCTGTACTATGACCTGACTTTTGAAGTGTGCACTATAGGACACATTGCCAAACTTACAGCACTAGATAGTACATTTTACTGTAAGCATTTTCAGATAAATTACCTAGTACGAAACGTTATTGAAATCGTATTTATGGTGTCTTATGTATATAATGGTTTGTTTACTCTTTAGGCCTGTACGCAACTTAAAAAGTAAAGACGACTACCGGGAGATATTAGTATCGGCCGAAAATACGACGGTTTGTTGAGACGATTTTGTTAAGTAATTTGTTTACGTCCAGTGTTGTTGCTTCTCCAAACAATGTAATATTCCCAGCGACACCTTCACCGATCTCTTCAATAGCTAATAGCTCTACATATATACTATTCTTTCCATTACCATCAAATGCTACTCGATCCAGAAAAAGAGATTACCTAGTCAAAAACACTGTAGTTAAAAAAATCTTGAAGTTAAGTGAATAATTGCAAGATTCAAGTACACTGCTGAAATCAGTGATAAAATATTCACTGAACCTTCTGAAACAAAATCATCGTTAGAATATGACAAACTATTTTTTCAGAGGATATATTTGAATTGATAGTTCTAGAAAGTAATTTATATCTTATGCAAATAAAGGGCACGCCCATGAATTTGACTTTGGATGAAGTAAATGATTTTATTGCTATTAATATGGTCGTGGGTGTCGTGTACGTTTGCTAGCTTGTACGGATTGTTGGTCTAAAGCTCTCAGATACAGAAAAATAGCAGACATCATGACACTGAGAAAATTTCAACTGATCCGACGATATTTGCATTTTGTGGAGGCTTTAGGTGACGATGGGGATCGTTATTACAAAATAAGACCTGTGTTAGAAGAAATTCGCCAAAATTTCATAAATATGGAAGAGGAAAACCGGTTCAGTGTGGACGAAATGATGGTGCCGTATAAGGGTACAAGAGCTGGTACCCGCAAACAGTACATCAAAAATAAGCCTCGAAAATGGGGATTTAAAATATTCGTTAGAGCAGGAATATCTGGAATGGTGTATGATTTTTTGCTTTATTGGGGAGAAGACAATTTTCGATTTCATCAATTCAATGAAGAAGAAAACAGTATGGGATTAGAAGCTCAAGTTGTCATAGCTTTGAGCAAAATCAAAGAGCCTGCTTGTTAAGCGATTTATTTTGATGATTTTTTTACCTATATAGAATTAGTTTATCACCTGACAAATGAGTACGGAATATTCTACTTGGGAACAGTGAGACCAAATCGTTTGCATGGAAGAGACAAAAAGCTCCCTCCTGATAAAATTTTGGAAAAACGAGGCCGCAGAGCTTTTTCGCAAATTACTTCAAATGAAAGAAAAGTAAGTAAAGTTTTAGACTAAGCAAATAGTTGTAGTCACTTACATTTTTTATTTTCATGTGTTTTTTTTTGTAATTTGAATTATGTAATATTGTTGTCATATTATATCGCTTTATTATTTTTATTTTTTAATTATCTCTAGGTATGTGATAACTGTGTGACTGTGGTGGTCAAAAAATTATTATAATAAAGTAGTTGAAGTTCTGTTCCTACTATAAGTTGAAGACTGTGATTTTAAATATGTTGATAAAGATATTATATGTTTAGAACAGTAAATAAATAAATTATTCTATAAAAATATATATTTTATTTATTACCTACCCAGCAATGTATCCTATAGTGCAAATGAAAATGAATTTCTGGTTACTTGGTAGTGTGCATTATTAGATACATGGTATAAAAACAAAACTAAATTTGGCAGATTTTTTTATTTATTTTTTTGTTGTCCATTTAGCACCTATCAACCCAAATATATGACAGAAATATAAAAATAATGACATCATAAAGTTTGCCAAGTTAAGGGTTAAAAGTTTTGTAGGCCTGCTTAATATCAGTAACTGTGCCAAATTACAGATTTGTAGCACCTAGGGTCTCTGAGTAAAACTGCGGATCGACGAACGGATAACGGTTCCCAAACGCTGCGGAGCCGAGTTGAATCCACCGATAGAACTCTCGGTCGTAGTTGGACTTACCTAGTCGGACTATTTGTCCCGTGTAAACATCATCATAATCATCATCATCAGCCTGCAGCAGTCCACTACTTGGCATGGGCCTCTCCCAGGGCGAGCCACTTAGGCTACACGCATCCAGTTTCTACTGCCCACCTTGCGCAGATCGTTCCATCTTTCCATTGCTCACTGAGCGACTTTGAGCTTTTGGTGCAGCCGTATCGTCAGTGTCCACGTTTTGGCACTATAAGTGAGTACGGGCAGAACGCACTGGTTAAGGACTTTTGTCTTTAGACTGCGAAATGGATGACAAGAAAACCTGACGAAGCTTTCTAAATGCTGTCCAACCTAACTGAATCCTTCGATCGGTTTTCTTCTAGAAGTTATTTATACTTAGTTTCAATATCTGCCCGAGATAGGTATATTCCTGGACTACTTCGAGAATTTCACCATCAATAGTAATTGAGACTGGCATAACGTGATCGTTGAAAATAACTTTTGTTTTGTTCAGATTCATGCACAGACCAACACGTTGAGAAGGTTCATTTAGTCTGTTCAGCATGTCCTGAAGTTCCTGCAGCAATTCTGCCATGACGACGATATCATCAGCAAAGCGTAAGTGTGAGATATACTCACCGTTTACATTAATGCTGCGCCCTTTCCAGTCTAGCGTCTTAAAAATATCTTCCAGTGCTTTTTTAAGCAGTTTAGGGGATCCCCCTGTCTTACTCCGTGATGCAACTGGATTGGTTTTGTTTGACTGTCCTGTACTTGGACGGACATCGTATCGCACTAGTGTTGTAAAGGCATCTCAGCACTTCGATGTCCCACCAGTCAATTTGGCAGCGCTACAAAGAATCCAGAATAGCTCAAGTTTCAATGGAGTCAAAGGCTTTCTGATAGTCAACAAATGCAAGACACAAGGGTTGATCATACTCTGTTGTCTTCTGTATTATTTGCCGCACTATGTGAATATGGTCTATAGTGACAAATCCTCCTCAAAACCCAGCCTGTTCCACAGGCTGAAAGTCGTCGAGTCTTCGCGCGAGTCGATTTGTGATGACCTTCGAAAACAACTTGTAGACGTGGCTCAGAAGCGAGATGGGCCGATAATTTTTCAGTATAGTCTTGTCATCTTTCTTGTGAAACAAGACTGTAATAATTCTGCTCCACGCCTTTGGAGTTTTCCCATCTCGTAAGATGCAGTTAAAACTCGACAGAGCTCTTTTAGCAAGGGTTGACTCCCAGCCTTTAAGAGCTCTGTTGGAACTCCATCTTCTTTCAGGGGCTTTTCCATTTATAAGTTGGCTGAGGGCTAGCTCAATCTCCCCATAGCAGATGTCTGGCAGCTCGTCATCGCATTTAAGGTCAGATTGTGGCTTATGTGAGGCATATAGTTTTCCATAATAGTGTTCGATTTCAGAGAGAACTTCAGGCTTTGACGTGAGGACTTTGCATCATGAGTCTAAAGTTTTGCGATGTGACTTCTTCCAAGCTCCCAAGCAAAGATTTTGGATCCCCTGTTTCGCTCTATTGCCGATTGTACAGCAATGCATTAGAGCGACGCAGGTCCACCTCACAGCTCTCCTCACAAGCTTGGTTAGTGTCACCTGTTCCAATGGTAACGCTGTTGTTAGCTTACGCCTTATTTTCATAAACTGAAGTGTATCATCTGAGAACTTCGACTTTCGGCCCACATGTTGCTTGGTACAAAACTTGTTGCCCTCATCCCTTAAGATCTTGATCACGCTGATTAGGTCCTCGTCATTAACCAAAGTGACTCAGGGCATCAAATTTGTGAAGCGTTGGGAGCCAGTTACGGTTTGAAACAGATTTAGTCTAATTGTCGACTTCATCAATCGGGACCTTTCAAGCGTAATAAAATCGATATTCAGAGTGCCTTGAACAAGTCGGTGATCGCTTCCGGTATTAAATTTGTTGATCTATGAGACATCTCTGAATATGTGCCTTTTGTCCATCATGATGAAGTTAATCTCTTTTTTTGTAGTTTTATCAGGACTGCGTCAGGTCCACTTTCTTTGTGGCTTCTTCCCTCTTTCTCGAGAAAGTTGACCAGCATTTGCCCATTGTGATTTCTGCTTCCAAAACCGTGGAATTCCAAAATTGATTCGACGCTCGTGTGCTTACCTACTTTGCCATTAAAATCCCCCGTAAGAACATTGTAGTGGGCCTTAGTGGTGTTACGTTAATGCCCTAGAAATGTCTTCATAAACAGTTTTAACGTCACCATCCGAATGTGCCGAGGTTGGGCATAAACTTGTAAGACCTTCAGATAATATCTCTTTGATAACTTAAGTACAAGGTATGCTACCCGTGTTGACACACTGGAGATTACTACAATGTTTTTAGTGAGGATTCTATGAACGAGGAAACCTACTCCGCCTTGGTAAAGGCCGTCTCCCTCTCGGAAGTAGAGCAGATGGCCTGATTGCAGGGTAATTGTGTCCGCCCCTCTCTTCGTACTTCACTCAAGCCTATAATATGCAATCTTATATTTTTCTGCTGAGCCTCAAGTTCGTAAATATGTCCTTCTTGCCACAGAATCCAGCCATTATACGTCGCCAAGTCCAGTTTTTGGTGGTAAACTGTCAGCTTCCGGAGATAATTCGCACCCCCTGCCCCACCGTTGCCATGACCGCTACCAGGGGCAGGAATAATGGAGCGATCAGGAACTGGGGGCCTTGTTTTTGTGGTGCAACTCATTGGAGGATTTTCCCTTAATTACCACGCTAGGCTAACGGGTTTACGATCGCAGTGCCAGACATATCGCACCTGTGACGCTGCTGCCCATAACAGGCCTGGACATTTTCGTTCTGACGGAGACTTTTCCTTTTTTTATAGGGCTCTTTCTGTTGGCTCGTCCAACATCCACGGGATGAAAGGAAGTGACAGTATTCTAGGCCGCTGCCACAAAGCCGTGTAAACATGCTCGTCGACAACTTCGAGCTAAGTGCTGTTGGGAGCCACCACCGGCTTAGGTGTGACATGGACATTACACATGACTTTTGCTTTGTCTATGTTCATCTTGAGACCTATCCGTTGGGAGACACTATTGAGGTCATTAAGCAAAGTGCTTAGGTCCTTCAGCGATTCTGCCATAAGGACTGTATCGTCGGCAAATCGAAGGTGAGCGATACACGCGCAATTAACATTAATACCGTATCCTTTTCAGTCCAATAGCTTGAAAACGTCGTCCAATACAGCGATGAAGAGTTTAGGGGACATTACGTCACCCTGTCTTAAACGAGAAGAGAATAAATAAAAAAAAACATTCTAATTAATAATCTGATACTTTTATACTTACTGGTACTGGTACTACCAGAAAATATTGTCTATATACTGCACTTTTTCAAAGTACTGCATTTCTCATGTCTAATAAACCAGTCCTCTGTGAAAAGTTTAGAACAAAGATGATACATTTTTTTCGGACCCCAGTTCACAATATTTATGTTTTTAAGCCATAATTTTAGTCTAGGTTCAGTTGTAAATCTTTTAATAAACATTTGATAATTATCTGTTGCCAGCGACTTAGGTTGTTAACAGATATCGGTAGGAAATAACGTCCATAAAAGCCAATCACGTAGATAAGTACGATATCAAATGTGTGTAAGTGTAACTATATTATCAAATAGTTTTAATTTGTTTAATATTAGCTGTAAATTCAATTGTGGAATGTTATACCACTTTCCTTTTGGTAACAAGTTTTACATATTACGCACACGCTCATTATATATGTATATATATATATATATATATATATATATATATATTAATAATAAAAATTATAATTATTTTTAAAATAGGGAATGTAAGAGAGAATGTTCCAGCCTTTAATTGATTCTCCAATTCTGAAACTCACCTGCATCACACCTATGGGGTTCTGACAACCAGGAAACTAAAAGACTTTTTATATAATAAGGGTGACAAACGAGCTTACAGTCCACCTGATGGTAAGTGGATGCTGTAGCACATAGACATTTACATTTATCCTCGGTTAAGAAACAAATCGCAGATGCGTTGTCACCCCTGATGACTAAGATGGGATGCCTCGTTTCCAGGGAAAAAGGGCCTCCGGATCTCTACACTCACCATACGAAACATAGCAGTTTTAAGCTGCCATTTAACGCTGGTATTCTATGAGGGCGTGGTCCTTCCCCGTTCGAGCGGACACTTTTGTGCTACACAAAGGACCCTCACTCTCAACCGTCATAACACAAATTCCGATAAATCGATTGGTACGCCAGATCCCAATCAACGGTCAGATATCTAGGGGTCACTTTCGAACACGGCGTGACCTTCGCGAAACATATTCGCTCCGTTCGCAACTGCGCCAAAATAGTCACTAGTTGTCTCCATCAGCTCGTTAACAGCAAGTGCAAACTATCCTTAAGAAACAAGCTCCATCTTTACAAAGCTTGTGTAAGACCTATTATGTCCTCTACAAGCGTTTTTTTTTTTGCGCAAGCTGCCCATAGTCAATTGTGCGATCTCCAAGTCGTCCAAAATAGATTCATCCGTAGCCATAGCCATCATTCATAGCCATAGGAGCTCGGTGGTACCAGCGAAACTTCGACTTGCACAGAGACTGTCAAATCCCGACGGTCTCTAAATATTTCAAGGAAATGTCTCAGCGCTACTTTGAGAGGGCCAAGACACATCTCAATGAAGCCACCTATGCTCCGACTCCAAACGTTACCCCACCCGCACCCGCCCGCGTCCCTGGGTGGTTCTCACCACGGAGAAAATACAATTAGCTCCGTGGTTCTCACCGTCCAGAACATTGAACGATATGAGTCAGCCGTAAGAGCCGGAGACCCGCCACCCCCTGCTCGAACGGCCGTTAGATAACTCATTTACGTGCACTTTCAACTGACTTAGGTGAACATCGTTACGTAAATAACGATGCAGAATGACTTAAATTTACTCTTTTATTTTTTAGCCTGCGGCCTCTCGGACCGCGAGCTCTGAGAAGTTGTAAATGAGTGATGAGAGTAAAGATAGGTAACAATCAAAATGAAGTGAAAATAATTTAATATTTTACAATTAATGTTTTAGCATTAAAATAGTACACACACCATGACGTATTATATTATGCTATCCATATAAAATTTGGATGAGGCACAGTCTATATACATCCGTCCAATTGCTGAGCACAGGAGATTAGAGGAGGTCCCATGTTTGAGAATGTAATGTAGTAATTTTTAAGAAGCGAAGATATAAAAATTGGTTCATTTTAACTTTACAACAAAACGATATATTTTTTTATTAAATACTATTTATCTCATATTTTATATGGTGTTTAAAGAATTGGGTGTGTTGCAATTCGTTTGTAAACTTTTACTACTGAATTCTGTCGAAATTAAAACGAAATATTTTGATTCCGTACAAAGTTTTAATCAACGTGATGTAAACGGGTAAAGCTTACAGTTTGTTGAGTAGCATTTTGTTTCGTACTTTTTATTTAAAGTAAAAATTTTAAAATATGACCCATTTCAACGTGGAATTCAAATGACAAAAAATGTGACTGATATATTTTAAAACCCATACGAAATCTTCGTGGAAATATAGATTGACGTTATGCATTGAAATTAACTTGTCACATGTTTTGCTTGATATTTGGATGACAGGGTTTACTTTAACTAATCAACAAAGTGCATCGCATAACAAAGACTAGCTTTTTACCCGCGGCTTCGCTTGCGTGGGTTTGAATTTAGAAACACCGATAATACTATTTCGTACTAAAATTAGCCAAGCTGGATCACTTGTAGAGACACGTCTGTATCTGTGTCTATATTGGTAATATTATAGCCTACAGAAACACAAGTAAGTTTATCAGAATCGCATAAATACCCATTTTTATATCGGGCATATCTTCCGATGTGTCTGTGTGAAGGGAAATTTGTCCTGGAATTGGAAATGCATTATTTATATAATATGCATTATAAAATTTGATATGGTTTTAATAAAATAAGGTTTAATTTCATGGTCTTTATTAATATTGGTCCTATTGAATATTGATTAGCACCACATGCCAGTATTTTTTACGTTGGAATAGATTTATAAATGTAGTTCTATTCACGGTTAACGCGTAAGAAGAACTAAATTAAAGAATAAAAGAAGAAATCTACAAGCAGCAGTGACTTCCTGATCATAGTTCAAAATAATAAAAATATGCAGTTGGCTACTCGCATGCCTAGCGTGGCAACTATGGCAAATATCTTTTTTATTTGACAGTCTGTGTAGGAAATCCAATTGATGAACGGGAGTAGAAATAATATATTAGCCATGTAGAGGCGGCGAAAAAGAAACCACTACCCCATTTCATCTCGTTGGTGTCTTGAGAGGCGACAGAGGGAAACTGAAACAGGAGATGGGTAGCATCTACTTGATAACAGCACAAAGTAATAAAGAACTGCGGTTGACAACCCGCTTGCCAAGCGTGAATACCACTGTAAATACCCGGTCTATTTGACAAACAATGGGGAAGCCTTTGATCAGTAGTGAATAGCCGTTTAGTTTTTTATAGTTTCCTTGCGATCATTTCTTCAACACTGACAACGTGGTAAATCGAAACTTCAAATTGCAGTTAAAATATGAGTGGAGTCGGCGTAAATCTAATTTGGGTTGCTTACGTACCTACTACGAAATTTACGTTTAAATCGGTTTGATTACCGGCTTATACAGATGACTTTCAAAACTCTATCAATGCAGTTGATGATCATAGTTAAAATTAAAATAAACCCGTTTTTAAAATTTGCTTTCTTTGATATTTATAGTACTTTCAACAGTCTGTTTATTTACTCATAGTAGATATGAAACCAGGACTGTCACAAACACTTTGATAGTTATGTCTGAAAATATGAAATCTATCTTAACATATGAAAAACTGTTTTAAAACTCAAAAAAATAACTCATTAAAAGTGAAAAAGGCTGCGTCAACATTATCACGAACTATTCCATCAATAATGGATAAAAATCTCACAGTACATTTAATTTTCAATTAATTATATCTGACTTGATATAAAAAGAAATTGGTGAAATATTGCTATGCCGCAAAAAATGTTCTTAATCAAAATTTTGTGTACACAGTTTTGTTAGTAATTTTGCTAAAATTGACAATTATGATAAATCATACAGACAGTAGCCACCGGTCTATACCGGCCTGACAGATTGATGCTGCAACAGTAAGTACATATTTAATAGAATAGTGTTTAATTTGACCAGTTATGTACTTATTATTAGTTTATTTGGCAGTAAGTAGATAGTGCTATTATTATATTAAATCTATGACAGCCAAAACTTTACCGTCTAGTACTAAGATACAATATACGCAATCAGTGTTGATAACGGTGTGTAATGAAATTATTTTACGATATAACAATAACAGCTAGAAATAGCAATGTCGTATTTAGTTATTAATATCGATAAATAATCTCGGTTTGATCGAGCTATATTATGATATAGTCAACAAAACCTGTAAAATTTTATGAAATACCGCCATTCGTGTTTTAATAATCGACTAATTTATGATATTATAAATTCTGAGATCTGACTAATACAGACATAAAAATCTTTATTTTGAAACTATAAGGATAATAAGAGTTTTGTACTGATTGCAATTTTTATCAGTTTATTTATAGCTAAAAAAAACTAACACCTACAAAAACTTTTTATAGATTATTTAACTTAGAAACATCCCTAATTTTATGAATTTCGATAGATGTCACTATTATTTATTTAAGTATTAATTTGTTAGGTACTATAATATGTTTATTCCTACTAAAATGAAACAAATGAACTAAAAATGAGCGCTAGAATTTTATATCAATTATAATTTTATCATATATTTCATTATTTAAACGTATAAATGTAAGTTATTTATATTATTTAATTTATTAGTAACCGGAGACAAAATGTTACTACTTTTTGTATTTTACGTTAGATGACACTGTTTTAAAAAAGTGAAACGCAGATTATCAGCATAGTTCAAATTGGTACGCAACAGTTAAAATTAATTCAAATCTTTATTTTTAAATATGTTATTTATTAAACACATTTTAAATAGAAGTCAACATCTTGAGGAAGAAAAATACTTAACTCTCCTTTTATAAAGTTTCACAATCGGATAAAAGCAGGCATCGGATAAAAGTAGCTTATAAGTTGCCCCGGGTCCCAAACTACTTATAGACAAGCTTTCATGGAAATCTAGTAGTTTTTGCTTGAATCGTGAATACACAGATAGACAGACAAAAATTCTAAAAACTAATAATTTGGCTTCAGTGCCTCTGTAAAACGTATGTATACAATAAGATTATTTTATTAACAATCAAAGTCAATGATTAAATAATAATAATATTTTATATCAAACTCAGTTGTATATTGTATAATCTTAAAAAAATTGTCGTGAAAAGAATGTGTTAAGATTTCGTTCGTTTAGTTTCTAATACAAGTATACGTAATATAACACGACTGCAATCCAAAACTTGTTTTGATATGAAGAAATAGGAATTTTGGTAGATTTATATTACAAATACAGCTTTTTTCATTTGAGGAATCCAAACTGCTACCTTGAAATTTTATGAGCTAAAAATCTATGACAGATTTGCGTTAATAGAGTTTAAAAATTTAAGTAGAGTTTTGCGTAAATAGCTACTGCGTAAATTTTGTGACAGAAATATTGCTTTATTCAAAGAAACTGGAATGCGTGGATTTAGAATTCAGTAAGCATTCTGAACTGTGCGTTTTAAGTGGTTTGTGCTACCGTCATTTCGATATTTATGGTCGGATGCTTTTTAACAGTTTAAAAAGTTTTCTCAGCTAATTAGGTTATAAATATCAATCAGAAATAAATTGTGGTTTTGACGATAACGTTATCTAATTATTTAATAAACTCTGAGTTTGAAAACTTTTTTTTGTGTTAATAGTGAAATTACCGACAAAACTGGGTGAAAACGTGTATTGATATAGTTGTGTAGCATGTTTATAACTCTTAGTATATTTGTATAGAATGTCGTTTTGAAAACAAGTGATGTAAACAACTTTTATTTTATTAAGAAAAATTTATCAATCTCTAGAAGTTTTTAATTAACTACGTAATAGTTCATACTAAAAATAATGAAAATAATTTTATGTTCTAAAAGAGTTGTAAATATGACATTGAATTAGCATATGGCTTATAGACTAAGGAAGTGTAGGAATATTTTGTATAATTAAACGCATTTGGTAGTTATAGACAAATCAAAGTATTAATGTACCCAAATATTATGAAAATTTGGGAAATTTCATTTAATAACTTTTTACAATGTTAATATTTTGAGTAACCTTTATGATATACTAATAAAGTACCAGACTTGATGATGTATAGCATGTTAGTGTAGCAATTAGGTTTGTATAGAAAATATTGTAATTTATGCCATTTGCATTGTTAAAAGTGTATGCAATAACGACGCAAAACGGAAAATGGCAAGCGGCTCACTATAAGGTATAGCCAAAGTCTACCTTAGGGGCTCGGGACCCAGTAGTAGTGTAGTAGTGTGAAGAACTACCAGTGACAAGCAGTAGTATCCAGTAGTAGCTGAAGTGCCTAGTAGCAGTATATAGTGAATAGTGAAAGTGTTAGCTAGCCGAAAAAGGACGTAACTGATATTCGCAGTTACATATAGTGAAAGTATTAGCTAGCCCATAAAGGTCGTAACTAGGGTTTGGGAATTCCCGACAATTTCAAAGTCCCGGTACACGAGACAGCCTAGAATCAAAGTCCCGGGAAATCCCGGGACCTCGATACTTAAGAAGAATTACTTTTATAAAGAGTTTAAGAACAATTTTTTAAGAGGGCCTTTTTTAAATAAAAATCATACTAATTCTTAATAAATTTACTTTTATCTAGTAATTCTAGTATCTAATCATAGATCGTAATCACAACATTGATAATTCTCATAATCACAGATTTATTTCATATTTAAATAATCTAAATAATATAAATAATAAACCACACTTATAAATCAGTATTTTAAATAATCAATTAACACAATAATTAGACTTCTTTGTTGATTTAATAAAATAGACTTTTAAAATAATCAGAGCGTCAACAGCTTTGTCTGACAATCTGTTTCTGATTTTTGTAATAATATCACCGGACAAGGAGAACACCCTCTCGTTTTCAACAGATGTCGGTTTAATTGTGTTTTATAACTTTATACAGTACATAGTTCCAAATTTTCGGTACGTTTTCCGGTTGCTTCAAACAACTGAAACTCCTTTTTTAATGTTGCTCTTTTTTCCAGAATTTCGGGTACATTTTCTTGGATATTTTTTATTGATTTTACAAAATACATGAGACATTTGTTTTTACAAAATACTCGTCAGGCTTGTTGTGTACTTGAAAACTACTAGTACTAGGTTCAGCGCCCATTATTTCTACATCTAGTGTCCGAATACTACACATATTTTCGAAGTCTACAAAGGATTTTCGAAAATATCCCTACTGCTTTTTGTATTTTTATTTTGTATTGTTACAGTTCTTCCGCAAAGTCAATTAGTGCAGTTTTACTAATATTCGAGGTAAAAAAGTCCGTGTTTTGAGACTGTGAGTTGTGGTGGCCAGTGTGCAATTATTTTAACAAGCATAAACTCGTTGTGGTCTTACTCATATTCTATAGCTTTCAAAGTTTCGAAGAAGCGCTTCTGCAAATCATTATTAGTCGTTGTCGATTGAATTTTTTGAGCAACTCGTCAATTATTGCTACAGGTGTAAGTAATGAACTGTTTTGTCGACCTAAAGCTTCCACAGCTATCGTGAATAGCTGCAACAAATCAACAATTGACTACAAAAGAAGATTGTCTTCATTTCCAATAGTCTAACGAGTTTAAATCAATAAAAGCTTTCTTCACGCAATTTTTGGGCTTCAAAAACTGTTACGCCATCACAATGATGGAACGCCACCTTGTTTTAACATTCAGTAATAAACTGAGTTCAAAAGAAGCACAGCACCATACTCACATCATAAATGAAATTGACGACTGACTGACTGAACTGACACAGATACAATCATAATTCAAACGTCACGGAATAACTGATATGGCAGCGCGATGGCAGCATGGCAAATGCATTCATTGTGTTATGTGCTCAGTAGTTACGTAATAGACCAAGTAATTATTCATTAAACTAACGGATGGCTCAAGGCTCCTTCAATTATTTGAAAATAAAAAAAATATTTTTATTTAGTCTCGACCCGAAAGTCCCGGGACTCGAGACAACTAAAATTACGAAAAGTGCCGGGACTTTGAGACACGAGACGTCCCGGGACCTAAACCCTAGTCGTAACTGATATTCGCAGTTACATATAGTGAAAGTGGTAACTGATATCCGCAGTTACAAAAGTGATAAAATCAGCTAGTTCAGTTGATAATAGCTGCTAGTCAGTAGTGTTAGAAAACCAGCTACTACCAATAGATATTTGATACTACCGTACAATTTAAAGAAATCTTTTGAAATATACGGTGACCAACCAACCAGAGACCAACCAGTAGTGAACAACCGTAGTTCAACAACCGTGGTCAATAAACAATAGTTATAAAATTTCGCGACTAATCAATCAGTCGAACCGCTGGCCACTACCTTGCTATTTGTATTTATAAATCGTGCATTTTGATTTGAACCTCAGTCCATAATATCTTAGCGGCACCCACAAAGACAGCAGTGAAAGTACCCTCCGGAACCTATATCTGTATGACGTGAGCGACTCGCGAAGTATCTTCGACAATATATATATATATATATATATATATATATATATATATATATACAACATGTAACACATAATTAACGCACTTTGAGAGAGTAGTTTGTTCAGAATCGTTTACTGAATCGATTCCTATCATTTTTAAAGGTAATTTTTTATCCCAAAAATAATTAAAACTACAGAAATTACAGTCACACTAAATCTGTACAGTCAAAACAAACTGAAATGGACCGTAACTTAAGGCAATAAGACTTTTAACAGTGCAGTTTTATTTGTATTATTACTAATTCTGTCATTCAATAAAAATAAAGAAAAATGAACTTTATTTCAAGCACGTTAAAGTCTTTGCGTTCGTGGATTTGTACTGTGACCACAACATTCTTCCGGAATTAGTATAACTAATTTGATAAATAATCAGTGCATAAAAATGTTTAACTAAAAATTCATTGTATGTATTATGATTATAACATAATATACTAATTGGGGTGTCTGAGGGTGTGCGTTAATTACGTTACATATTGTATATATATATATATATATAAAAAAATATTATATATATATATAAATATAAAAATTTATATATATATATATATATATATAGCTATATTTGCCGTTTACTTGTTCGATTTACGGGAATATTTACATGTAAACAGACTTATATTATACAGATTACGACGGGCTTTTTTCCACAACTAAGCACTTGTGGGCAGGAATAATATGAAAATCATAAAATCTCCCCGAAGAAGTTCAACAATCCTTTGATGTTGCGAGCGAATTCGGAGATTGATCCCGGCGTGCCGAGATGTTTAGTCATGTATGTGCCGTAGGATAATTACGTAAGTCGAATTTTCGGCAACAGTCTAGGGATATCGCGAAATGAAATTAGACAATGGCTATGACATTTCTCAAACTTACTGAAAAAATATTAGGGGTTTTGCAACTTTGAATGTACTTTTTTAACTTTGATTGGCTTTATTTTGGTTTATAGGCGTATAATTTATGAGTCATGACTTTTTTGCAAGATGATAACCCCACTTTTTACACTGGAGTATTTACCCAAAATTACTTCCGTAACAGGTTCGGTGCTGCAAAAGGCACAGCCCCATAGCCCTTGTGTAGCAAATCACAGGCACCCATGCCCATCTCGGCAGCTTTGGCTTTTTGGTTGCCTTCGGCGACACAGCCTCAGACACTACGGCTCGCACGGGTACCTGCTATTTGCTACGGCGGGTGGAGGCTACTCTTCTTCCGCGCCTACGGCTCTACAAACACACTCTAGGAGTGGGGCAGACAAGACTACTAAGTCAGGGCGTGCTGATTCGGTTTTAGAACAGATTCGACCAATCATCTAATTATCCGTGTTTTTTTACGATATCCCTAGATTTTTGCCGAAAATTCGGTATACCTAATTATGCTATGACATATGTAGCAAACTCCGAACATGCCAACAACAATTGGGCCTCCGTTTCTTCCTCCTTCATACATACCCTGCACAAGGTACTATCTGTAACTCCTATGGTAAATAAATATTTGTTAAAAGAGCTATGTCCCGCAGCTTGTAACCAGAGGGGGTAAAGCCACGCTACAGCTATTATGGCTGTAGAACGAATAGGTCGGCTCAACCAGGGAAGGACCACGCTCTTACAGAATACCAGCGTAAAATAGCAGCTTAATGATGTTGTATTTCGTATGGTGAGTATAGAGAACCAGACCCGTTTTACTGGAATCGAGGCATTCCATCTTAGTCCTCAAGGGACAACATGTGCATTTTGATTGTTAATCGAGGTTAAATGTAGATGTCTATGGGCCACAGCATTCACTTACCATCAGGTGGACCGTGTGCCCGTTTGTCACCCCTATCCTATAAAAAAAGTAGTAAAAGTAAGTAGGTAGTGATAATTCTAAGTTCTTTTGGGTTTTATTATTATTTTAATTATTTTTTATCAAACACAAATTGTTTGGGGATCTTACTATGTACTTGGTTTGTAAAATAGGAATTTAGGTGCAAATTCTATCAATTATACCTGCTGGAGAGACTACACCTACTCCACAGATCTTGTCCACAGGTCTTGAGTCTAATAATAGCTTCTTGTATTATGTGTAAGTGAAGCGAGGTTAGCTCCAGAATAGGGAATAGTAAAGTATAGTAATAATATAATTTTTTATAGTGAAGGTATAATTTTTGGCGTGAAACCTCATTGTTTGCCAATCATGTTTCTGTGTTGCCAGAGAGTTATACTAGCCTTGTTGATTTTATTTCTATGTATTTTTCCGGTTTAGTTTACTGTTCAAGGTAAGACCTAAATATTTTAACTCAGAGAATAGTGGGATTTTGTGCTAAAAATACCTACGAGATGATAGTTATTCAGCATTCGTTTTTGTGTGAACATTACTAGAACCGTTTTATTTGGCTTAACGGTTAAGCCATATTCCGTGCACCATCTTCCCACTATATGGAGAGTCGCTTGGGTCAGGTCTCACAACGTACTTGCTGTCTTTCCAGGGACCTGTATTGTCAGGTCATCTGCATAATCTACTGTGTTGAAGTGATTGTGAAAGCATTTAATTTGCTGATGAGTTTATTTATGACCATATTTCACAGGAGGAGTGAAAGATCTACACCCTACGGGTAGCCTATCCTAATCTGGAATGTTTAAGATTCACCAGCTATCTTTATTGTTCGTGTACTAAGTATATTTATTATCTAGTCAATCAGTGCCGTTTCAACTTTAGTCAGAAGTTAGTTCTGTCAAATGCACCTTCCGTATCTATGAAAGAACGTAGACGTATTTCTTTGTGCTGGATGGCCTCTTCTATCCTTGTTATTACCTGTTGAAGTGGCTAATCTGTCGATTTGCCTAAGCTATGTAGGCATGTTGCTTGTCGTGTAGCGGTAAATTAACTAGCGCCAACCCCCTTAATTTCCTTTCACACAACCTCTCCACGGTCTTTAGGAGAAAGAATGTGAGGCTTAATGGGTTTTAGGGTTCGTAAAGTCGCTTTTCCCTGGTTTAGATATGAAAGTAACTTTCGCTTCCCACCATGCCCCAGGACAGGAATAAATTTGAAAGACAGACAGAGGCTCTCATTACGTCAACAGCTCTGACTATTAGTCCTTTACTCCAAACTCCCCCCCCCCCCCTCTAAACTACTAGTTTTCTGCAAGATATAATATTTTACATAATTCACATAAATTCTTAATGTTATTGAGTTAAAAATATGAGATTGTGTATGTTCGAAAGTAATATGGACGTTTGGATATAAATTGAATATTTCATTTCGAAATTAAATTATTTCCGCTTTAAATTCTACCAAGCGTAGTCCTCGATTTCTAAATGGAAATGTTAAAACGAAATAGTAAAATTGATTAACAGTCAGAGCGGTTTTTCAATCGGCGTTGTAAGTGGAAATCGTTGATAGATTCTTTTTCGAGTACTGATAAAGTGTTGGCTTCAAGTATTTTACTATTACCAATAATTTAAAAACTAAAATCAATATATGTGTATTTTGTTTTATTTTTAAATGCCTTTGATTATTTTTAATATCTCTAATATTTAAAGCTTACTTTATGAAAAACATATTTTAAAAAAGCTTACTTATATATACTTAAAATTATATACTTAAAACGGCGTAAATTGGAAATAGAAATTTAAAAGAGAGAAAATACTGTTTTAAACATTATTCGTTATAAATTAAGCCCATCATGATTTATAATATATCAATGGATATATTATACTGTGGTGTTATACATTTGCGTATTAGGAACCTGATTTTTACATTTTTCTTTATTTTTAAAATAAACGAATTAACTTTTATTGAATTAACAGTTGGTGAAACCATAAATGAGTATAAATATGCGTACCTTTATTACTACTCAATTACGAAAAAATATATAACTTTTAATTAAATACTACTCACTAATACTTTAATTAACCACTTGTTAAATACGACACAATAATACTCTCACTTTGTTAAAAATGCTACAAAATTTTACACTTACATCTTTTTTGCGCAGTTCATTCCATGGTATTCAAAGGCATTGAAAAACTAAATGAAATATTTACACTTTCTGTTTCACTTATTTTATACAAATATAATTCCCCTAAGTAAAAACAAAAGGAATTAGCTTGCTTCCATAATTTTTTCAAATACTGTTTGTATTTTGTTCCTTTTCGTTCCTTTAAAATACATAATTGTTTTTTTTAATTATAATTACATTATAATAAATTAAAGTTTTTTTTTTATTGAAGACGGGGCAAACGCGCATGCGGCTCATCTGATGGTAAGTGACTACCGCCGCCCATGAACAACCGCAACACCAGGAGAATTCCAGGTGCGTTGCGGGCTTTATAGGAAGGAGTAAGCTCTTTTCTTGAAGATCCCTAAGTAGTATCGGTCCGGAAAAGTTGCCGGTGGTAAACAATTCCACAAAGAAGTTGTACGAGGATGAAAACTCCAAGTAAAACGCACAGTGGTGGGCTGCCAAGCATCCAGTTTGTGAGGATGGTATCGTGAATTTTGACGTGATGTGCATTCGTGAAATTTGGCCGCTAGAACTAATCCGAACAAAGAACCTCCTTCCCTTCCACAGAACACCCCCCATGATAGATACGACAGAAAACGCAAAGGGATATAACACCAGCCTACGCAGCGCCAGTGAATCGACCTGATCAGAAAGATCGTAGTCGACGATTCGAATCGCTCTGCGCTGGATGCGGTCAAATGGCAGGAGCTGGGACTGGGGTGCCTCGGCCCAGGGATGAGAACAGTATGCCATGTTTGGCCGAACTTGGGCTTTGTAAAGTTGCAAGCGATGTACCGGCATGAAATAATGTCTCGCTCTGCTGATCACGCCAAGCTTTTTAGAGGGCAATTTGGCCTTCCCCTCCAATTGACCACCAAACTCCACACTTTTCGATATGTCGACGCTGAGGATTCTGATGCTAGCTGAGGCAGCAAGAGGCGTGCCTTCAAACTGAGGAGATACGACGAAAGGGTTCTTTTTAGCGGTTAACGTGCAAGTTTGTGCCTTCTGGAGATTGAATTGGACTAGATTTAGTCGCCCGCAATTTGAAACTTTGTTAGGTAAAAACTCGACTTCAGACACAAGTTTTCCCGGTACTCTGCGACGATTTCCCGAGAAATATTGGTACGGCCGGTGTATAAGGCATCACCAGTGCTGTCGGCCGCACAGCAATGAATTTTACCAGTTTGCAACATATCATTGATATGTAGAAAAAACAGCGTTGGTGATGTTACGCAGCCTTGTGGAACATCTGCGTTAAAAGGCTTTTAATCAGAGCATGCACCGTCTACTACGACCTTGATGTTCCGATTAGCAAGAAAACTAGTGATCCAATCGCAAAATTTTTAGGTAAGCCCGTAAGAAGGGAGCTTCGAAAGAAGCACTATAGATCAAACTATATCGGGTTATTGCAAAAGTCTTCGCAAAGGCGCATTGCATTACATGTAATGCCCCTTACGTAAACTATTTATGAAAAGTAGATTAATATACATAGAATAGATATTATAATATAATTATCAGAACATTAATTGCGGTCTTTATTACACATATGTCCAGTATTAATTACACAGAGTATAAGTTCCCTGGCGATAAAAAAAAACCTTAGGTTTTGACTGCAGGAAAAGGAATAATCGCGGGATTTTCTAATCATTTGTTATTTAGATAATTCTGTAGTGAAAGAAAAATAATCTCAAGGTGATAATTCCAATGAGTGAACTCAGCGTGATTATAGTTTCTACTTAAGTTTATACTTAATAATTTGTTTATTGCAATACTGTGTACAATAGTCTTTGAGTATTCAATGGTTTAATACTCAAAGAAAATAGTTAAATATGACATATTATAAAAGGTATCAACAGTTGACTCATCGGGCGTGTAATAGATTTACAATTTACATTTTAAACATATATACTATTTACATTTACATTTAAGAGATGATAGATTTACAATTAACTTATACGATAAAATATTTTAAAAAATGCTTATAAGAATAAAGAACACGGTATCTCTTAAAACTATAGCATTCATTCATCGTATGAAACGTATATTCCATCAACCAGTTTTTTAAATTATATTTCAATGTGGGACCTTTTACTGTTTCAATACTAAAATTAGTGACTAGATACTTTAATTGCTATTATGTATGGCTTTTTTTCAAAACGAATATTTTTAATATTAGGTAGATAAAAACCGTTTTCATAGCGGGGGCGTATATTTTGCCGCGTTGTAAGTTTCGGTTCGAATAAATCGCAGTTATTTCTAATAAATAGGCACAACTCTAGGATATATATTTCAGTTAAAATTAAAAACTTCAATTTAAAAAATTCCTTAGACTTTCCCTATTGGTCTTACGGTATATGACACTGAAATATTGTTTCTATAGTATAAAGGTTTCATTTATGTTAGTTGAATTACCCCAAAAATTATACCTCACAATAACGGTGGATATAACCATAATATGCATTTCGATATTAATGGCAAGCTCTTGGAAACTGTCCATGCGGTTGGAGCTAAGTTCTGTAAGACTCGCAGCAGAAGAACATAAAAACTCTCCGATCACACTCTTAATCTTATGGCTGTTAGACGTGAAATGAAGCTGCAGTCTTCAACAGATTCGACAGCATACAGGCAACTGTACAGACAGATCTCAGAATACATGCGGCGGTACTTACGCAAAGAACCCTTCAATCCTAATAAAAATTCCATGCAGTCGAATGCACCCGGCAAATCCCGAGCGGTCGCACACGACCGCACCCACCCACAGTACTTAACACCATTAAAACTTATATTTAGAGACTACTTTTCTATGAAAAATTTGGCATTATAAAATATATACAAAAATTTCTATCCTATGATCTAAACAAAAGTCTGGTTTTACTTCATTACATAAAGATTTTATTGTATTTTGATAACAAAAAAACATACCAAGCGAATGTCGGCAGCGTGAAAATCACAATTATTTTAATATATATTACTCGTAATTATTTACGTAAAAAATAAATTATATTCACACAAAAACTTTCATTACAATTTTATTATAAAACACTATACTAAAACACCAATGAAATACTAGAAAATCCAAAATTCAACACATTAACATTCACGTGAAAATGGCGTACGAAATGAACGTAGATTATAAATAAATATCTAGGATAACTGTTTTTTTTTATTGCACTAGAGGGTAGAAATTTTCATATTGATTCTATAATGTCAAACTTCTTCCTAGAAAAGTAGTCTCTATATATATATATATATATATATATATATATATATATATATATATATATATATATATATATATATATATATATATATATATATTTATATATATATATATATAAGTTTCTATAGTATATATAAGGTTCTATGGTGGTTGCGGTCTCATGAGACCGCTGGGGGATTAAGAGGTCATGAGTGAGTAACGATTAAAGAGCAAGTCTCATCCAACACTATTTCGATGATATCCCAGACGTCAGTCTGAGCGAGATTACAATGGTTCTCCAGGACCTTAAAAACGGCAAGGTCCTAGGCTAGGATGGAAGTACAGCGGAGCATCTGAAAGCAGTACTTAAAGTACTTCAGAATCATTCAATTCCGTCCTCCATGGTGGCACTACTCCGGAGGCGTAAAGCGGAAGTGCGGTTGACTTGTTTTTCAAGAAAGGCGACAACGCTCTTTTGAAGAACTACAGACTGATTTCCCTACTGAGCCTTTCTACTTGCTGCTTTCGAGAGTCATTACGAATCGTCTCGTACGTAACTTCGTCTCGACTCAACGACTTCCAGCCCTCTCGAACAATGATTTATATATACTAAGAATAGGGTTGGCCTGAGTGTACTGCCCTGTGGGACAAACTAAGAAACATTCTATTCTACAAGCTGAAAGAGTCTGTCGTCATCTAATTATGAGAGACAAGCGGACTAGGGTTCGTCTTTAGGCTTGTAAATCTCCAGTGTTAATTTGTCAATTTTTACATTGTCCTTTGACTAACACATCATTAACACATCTTTACTAATTGCTTAGTAATTTTACACTACCGAAAGAAGTATTTAAATCTAATTGTGCAATTGACTTGTGCCAAACGTTAAGATGGGAAAATATTTAAGAAAAATTTAATATGATGAAGTAATAAAAACAAATGTACCATTATATTAACCTCTTCGAAATAAAAATGACATATAACAAAATATTATTCTATGATCACATCTTCATAATGACTCTTTACAAAGAAAATAAAAATTAAGTCATGTTGATTTTTATTAAGAGAAATAAGTTTTTCTGCGGGGAATAAATTGGATTTTCTTTCTAGACAAATCTGATTAAAATATTTGTTTATTTATTCACTATGACTGAACTTAAAGTAAAATTATAAACTTTATAAAGTACCACTTTTAAAGAGATAACTTTAGAAAACCTATGTTAAAATGAAATGTGGTATAATTATTCCAGATAATCTCTGATAAAAATGTTAATATATTTGAAGAAGTTTAGTTACAGTAACCGTCACTGATATTACTAGATAGGTCCTTTCGTATTTTTAATATATTAACAGGAGTCAATACTTTAAATTGTTGGTCAAATTGCGAAGTGGCCTGGGCCTTGCCCATTCAGGTTTTGATGTTTATTTGCTTGGCAGCTTGCGACGTTATTTTTAAATTCGAATTTGTTATCTATCTGGGCATTTCACGATACGTCGCCATTTCATAATTTGACCGGTTACTTAAAGTTTTGACTCCTGTTAATATATTAAAAGTACAAAAGGATCTATTTAGTAATATCAGTGATAGTAGGTATAGCCTTTGGCCCCTCGGCTAAATCGTGAGAAGTAGTTAGCATATGTCATATCATGATATGCCCAGGCACATCATAATTGTCATACATTAACACTTTAGACGCAATTTTAGTTGAGTCGTAACTATTTAGTACAAAATGAAAAGTTTTGTAGTCTTTATACGCCACACCGTTACACTTAAGCAATTTAAAGTTATTTACTTACGAAAAATAGTTAAAAAGTAAATAAAATGAATAAAAATAAATTTCAGGCATAAATATTAAATACTTCCTATTTATATAGAAAATACTACTTATTTATACTGTATATTTATCATATTATTATATAGCAAAAGTAACCCACAACAAAGTCGTAGGTTTAGTATTTACTAAGTCAATTATTTAGTTTGGTAACTACAATAATATTTACACGACGGAGTAGATTTGATTACGCTTTTTAGGCAGTATAAGTCATGTATTTGCGTTTTTAAGTCAAGTATTACTTTTACTTCTCTTGTACGATTTTGTAAAATATCGTTTAAAAAAAATTTAAGATATTTGTAAAGATGTATTTCAACATTATTCGCGGATTTATAAAATAAAAAAAGGGAAGTTTTTGATTACTTACACCTTTAATGTGTTCAGTTCATACATGTATTATAGTTTAAAATCAAATTAAAACTTAAAATTTTTAATAAAAAGGTTGCGGGGCTACATCTCAAAAAGTAACCAGTGATACAGAACGAGCGTTGAGCGTAAGATATATTGTGCGTTTACGTGCTGCGGTAGGTAGTTTCCACAGAGTCAGGATTACTCCTGCCTACCAAGAAATATGATACGTGAAAATCTTTGTAGTAAACCGATAATAAAGTGCATACATTTATGAAAGAAAACATTTTAAAAGTAATCCCCAGCTTATTACCTGTTAAATTATATTGGCAGGCTTCTCTTGCAAATCGTCTACATACCGTTTGTAGGGTACATAGACGATACTCTCACAATTCTCTCAATTTAGATAAAGTAACTGCATTTTGAGACCATCATAACCATAAATTCAAAAATTCAGTTCACAGTGGTTAGAGGCAAATAATTCATTAGCTTTTCTAGGCATATTAATCGGAATTTTGGTGACACCTTGAGCTGCACTGTGTATAGAAAAAATACTCATACAGACGGCTCCAAACTGCATGCATCAGGCGAATCAAAATAATAAAATTACGCCGTATATATAGGCATAGGTGCGAGTCGTAT
Organism: Parnassius apollo; assembly: GCA_907164705.1. Taxonomy (NCBI): domain Eukaryota; kingdom Metazoa; phylum Arthropoda; class Insecta; order Lepidoptera; family Papilionidae; genus Parnassius; species Parnassius apollo. The sequence goes on from CAJQZP010001331.1 coordinate 2,477,950, forward strand.
CATGTTGTACCTGTCTATAATATAATATAGGTATCGACACACGAGAAGGCTCTTTTGGTGCACCCAATTATTATCTGAAATTGTTTTATAAATAAACGCTGGTTATATCAACCAATTACAATATATTTGTTTACTACGTAGATGTATTCAACTGTTAGTGGGTTATGAAATAATCCAACACTTATGAAAGTGCGATCTGCAGCTCGTCGCTAGACTTGGGTAAAAATATCGATAATAATAATATATACAGTGGATTTTATTTATTACGACCTTCATTGTAGCGACCATTTACTTACAGCGACGTTAAATCTAAAGCAAACTTTAGTACAAAATTCATGTAGTTCGAATTTAAAGCATACTTTAGTACAAAATTCATGTGCCTATAGCGACTTTGGATGTAACGCCGAGTTTGGGTGTAGCGACTGTTTAGGGTGTAACAAATTCCGAGAAATCCCATGCACATATTGCAACCGGAGTGGGCCGCCAAAGACACAAAGATTTTTTCTTTCAAAAACTTCTTTTGTTTCACAAATTTCTTATCTTTTGTTTACATCCACATAGATGGTCAGCAAGTGTGAGTGAGTGGGAGACTTTTACCTTTTGTTTATAGATATCAGCTAAGTAGGTAGGGAAGCGTGCTTGTACTTTTCGGAGTTTAATTTATGGTTCAGTTACAAAGTGATATTCTGAGTAGCATTTTGAACTATACCAGTGAATATGTGCAAATATTTTCAATAATAAATGAACATAAACTATACATGTGTACGTGTAACGTGTTTGCCTGTAACCTTCTGGATATAACGACGAAAATAGAGTGGTCCCTTCACTGACGTTATACTCGAAATACATATGCATATATACACACACACACACACACACACACATATATATATATATATATATATATATATATATATATATATATATATCGTCGATTTCTAAATCGCGATATATCGATATTCAATGTGCTTCCATTAAAAATACTTCAAGCCGCCAAAGAGGATTGGTCAGTTTTTACCATCAGTCAAGTGTAATATCGCTCTGTAAGATGCTTGATTAAGCTTGATTTTGAGAGTGGTCTCTCTTACATAGAATAAACCAAAAGGTCCGGAAACCCTCCGGAAACTCTGCAGTCTGTGAATACGCACAGCATCGCCCCGATCACTACATCAGACTTTATAGACCACAAATCCTTGCTAAAGAGCACCGATTCTTTTCAAGGATTATTTGAAGGGCTGTTAAAATAAAAAAAATATCTTAATTTCAATAGAAATAATAGCTGGGTGTACAACTGATTGGGATCCTATAATTAACAAAATTGAATCCCAACCCAAGCATACAACTGCAAGACTTCAAGATACTATAACTACTAGGTAGATTGGACCAAAAATTAAAACTAAATTAATCAGAAGGTAGCTGTGGTAACATTGATACTTCGAACACCTCAGTCCCACTGTGAGCATGGGTCTGATAAAACCCGTAAAAACTAGTGTTATTTAAATTTGTGTATTTTTGATTCTAATCAATAGAGTTTATAATTAGATAAAAATAAATAATGATATTCTGATAACATTTGATTAATTCATATCTTTACATGCATATCGTGGTTTATTTTAGTTTATTGTCGATCTTTTTGGACATTCCGTGAGAGTAAAATAAAAATATACACATAATAATGATTTACATTTTTTAGAGCTCTAAAGAGCTTTTATTTCACAACCAACATGCCATAAAAATATTCTTTTCTTACTTTTTTACTCCTTAAAACTAACCACTGAAGTAGAAAATTCTTATTTTTAAATTCGCGTCGTGTTTGGGTAACTATGTATTATTATAAAACTTAATTTCAATTACTCATGTAGTCTTTAGAAAAAACTTGTATCATAATTTAGTTCATAAATGTTTCGTTTTTCAAAAATTTTGTACGGAATACTAAAGACTTTGCCCAAACCTGTAGGAGCGACCCCGCGTTAAAAAGTTAGTGGTTTATACATGTATATAAAAGCGAAATAGCCACAAACCTCGGAATACTTGACACAAATTCTCACAAGAGCGTTACAAGTGCCCTTTCTTTAAATGTTACTTTACCAATTACAATTTGCATATAAAGTAATTATTGAAAAAAAAAACTATATATTATTATTTATTTTTATTTTTATTATTATAATTATAAAATCGATATAATGTAATATCGTCAAAAAAAATATTTCATAAAAATAACAGGAATAATATATATATATATTATTCATGTTCTTTTCAATGAAATATATTATATTATTATATATACAGAAATAGGAACAACAGAATACAGAAAGCAGCTTAAGTGGCTGCTAATCTGAATTCGCAGGAACACTCGAATCCTTTGTCTTCTCTTTAACATTCTACACTGTCCGAACTCGCCTTCGTACCTATATAACCGATTAACCTTTCGCAAATCCCTAAATAGGGCTTTTAGATCTTATCTCAAATCCTATATAAAAACTCCTTGAAAGCTCAATGATTTTCATGTTCATATCTCCTAATATTGGTAAAATCAAAATTGCGAAAACTTCGTGGTTCAAAAAACGAGTAAAACACCATTATCTCTTTATCATATGTAGAAAACAACCACCAACCCATTTGCCAAGCATGGCAACTTTGGCTGTGATTATTACTCTCATATTTTACTATTTTTTTATATCACCGCTTTTCCACATTTTAAAGTTCTTGGCAGTCGCTAACTTAACAAGTTGATCTCATTCTTTTCTTCATATTCATAATTATGTATTTACGTGGGATTAATTTACGTCTCGTTTTATGACATGCTTCTGAGATAGTTTTTGAATGATTTTTAGAAACCTTTCCCATGACAAAATATTGTCTAGTATAGTACCGCGTCGCGGTTCTCTACTGCAGTTCGTTTGATGAAGTCAAATTTATGCAGCGAGGTATTGAGTAGGTAGCACATCGCTCGGTTAGCTATCCCAGTAACGAGGATATCCGCAACAGAATGAGAGTAATTGAGATTGCCCAATATATCAGTGAGCCGTAAGTCGGAGTGGCAAAGAGCCGGCCATATATAGAAGTATAACAACTAATGAGGAAGAAGGGTTCTTGAATATCAAACTCACAGCCAGAAAGTGAAGTGTATGTTGGCCCCTTGTTAGGTGAAGTAACGAAAACATGTACTAGATATTATTAATTGTTTTGATGACCCAAAAATGACTAAAATGTAATAAATAAGTTAATCTTAGTACCCACATCCACAGTAATTGCCATTCAATATCTAATTTAACCTAACTTGTCTACTTATGTAGGTGCGTTTTTAAGTTCATGGAATGGGTAGCTAGGTAATAAGTGGGGCGTCACTGAAATACGTGCTAATTAATCAACTCACTATTGGTATGAATACTGGTTTTTACTGTAATTAGATCAATAGTCTTTGAGTTATCGTCAACCAAACAAGTCAATCGGGAAGAAATTATGAAATATGGAGAAAATCGATTTCGGTGCCATTCGGTTCGGTGACGCGGAAATCAGTTCAGACTATACTGCAAGAGATATCATCCGTTTACGGAGACTGTTTTCCAAGTAAAACTATGGTTTACAAGTGGCATACCCTTTTTAAACAAGGTAGAGAGTCACTTGAAGACGACCCACCACCAGAAAGGCCGATCGAGGTGACCACTTCGGAAATTATTCAAAAAGTCGAAAAATTAATATTAGAAGATAAAACAGGAGTATCAGACACAACCATTTTCAAAATTCTTCATGACCATCTTGGCATGACTAAAGTCAGTGCAAGGTGGTCATGAAGAATTGTGCAAGTTCCGAAGAACTTGCACAATTCTTCGTGACAGCCACGGCTTCTACGGCGCTTGGAAAAAAACTTGCCTTCTATTTTTCTTTGTCAGGGCTGTAGGCTGGGTGACTTAGAGTTTCAATACCAGATTCCTCAATAAATGCTTTTGTTCTAAGGGAGGTGTGTGAAGAGGCGTTATCGTGATGAAGCATGATTCCCCAAAGCCCGATCTTTGATCTTCCGTCCCGTACAGCTTGAAAAGCTTTAGGTAATACAACTGTAGTATACCATTCAGAGTTGACTGAAGTTTTCCAGCGTTGACGTCGACAAATATCCGCTCCGCGAAAAAAAAATTAGCCACCATTTTTTTGCCGACGTTGCGAGGTCTTAGCAGTTATGTCGGTAACTGTCCTTTTTCGCTTTCGGAGAGCAAATGAGGGATCCATTGATAACAAAGCTTCCTCACGCCAAGATGTTGACGTAGGATGGTATGAATGCTCCCCGAACTAATGCCTACAATCTTTTCAATGTCCGTATATGTGATTCGTGTGTCTTCTCGCACCAACATTTCAGTAGACCACACATTTTCTGCCGTTACTGCTGTTTGCGAACGAAAAAATTTTATTTTTATTTTGATTCCATATATAAACTTCACATATATAAACTATTAAGGCTATAAAGATAATTTAATCTAAAAAATACCTGCTTACACCTTTTAGCAATAAGCTACTAGGTATTAAATAGATGACAAAGCGCTTAGTGGAAACGATTACATTTTACAATTACCAAGACAATTTAAAAAATGTGTTGTGCTACTTTTTAACACTTTACTCAAAAAATATTACGTGGTAGAGCCAAGTTACAGCTATATTAACGTTGTAGCAGGAGTGGGTCTGATCGACCAGGGTAGTGCCACTCTCTCATAGGATACAAGCGTAAAATACCAGCATAGTAATGCTATGTTTTTTTGTGAATGTGGAGAACCGGAGACGATTTTTAGGTAATAGAAATGAGGCCTTCTGTCTCGGTCCTCAGGGGTGATAACGCATATGTATTTTGATTTTTAATAGAGAATAAATGTGGGGTGTGTGAATAAAGGTGGACCGTATGCTCAGCAATTCTTTTTTATAGAAAAGGGTGACATTCTATACAAAATTTGCAAATCCATTTTGTTATTAGCGTATAGCTTTGGATTGAAAGACATTTTTAATTTTTCAATCAATAATCGCTACAAAATATTAATATCAAGGAAATCTATCGTACATTTTAACAGCACGTAGAAAAGAAAAAAAAAACTCAAAGTGAAAACTTTCTCGGCATCTTTATTAATATTGGCAGTTTGAACACTTCTTAATCATTAAAGTTAAAAAGTTACAGCCTACATACACGTCCCTCGCCTGGGCACAGGTCTTCCGCTCACTTCTGAGAGGGTTTTCGGGCAAGGAATTGTCTGCCGCGCTGCCCTAATGCGTGTTGGTGAACTTCACATGTCTTCAAAATATTTTTTTCTTATTTCTCAGACATGCGGGGTTTCTCACGATGTTGTCCTTCACCGCCGAGCACGTGGTAAATCAGCGTTTAAAATGAAAATTAACAATTTCTTTGGTACCGGCGGGGATCGAAATGCGTTTGCTCGCTTACTGTGAAATTAACAGAGCTAACAATCTGAGCTACCACGACACGAGGATGATCTCGTTTTGTTTTACGAGGATGATTACGTTTTAATTATTAATCATTATGAAGAATTTATATTTTTGCAGACCGTAATAATCCACTACAGGACCTTAGCTCTATCCACAATAATTCAATATTATTATCTGCCAGGCGAATATATTATAATCGCAGTATTACACATCTCATTCTTTGAACACTGGTTCATTCTACGTCTGGTATGCTGCCGTCTGTCGTAGATTATGAAATCTTTTTGGCATTTGTAATAGTCGGCTCTCACAACACACACGAGATAATATAAAGTTGTAAATTCTCTCGTGACAATAAACGACCATATATTACTAGGCAATAAAAATACTGTGTAATCTAGTAGCTTATAGAAGTAACCTATATATATATATATATATATATATATATATATATATATATATATATATATATATATATATATATATATATATATATATATATATAACCTAGCATATCTAGCCAAGAAAACAAAGATTCCATCTCGTCTGAACAAAACTGTATAGTTCGCTATGTATATATTATTGGTTACTTTTATATTTCACAGTTCACACGTATTCTATAACGCTTAAAAATTATCAATTCCTATTTTCAGCTTCGCTTTAAACTTTACAGAAAAAGAGACACACGATTATAACCTTGAAAAAATATTTTTTCAAAATTGTACTCTTTTCATTTTTTTTCATTCTCGTAAGTTTATTTGCTGAAAGTAAAAGAGAGATGAAAGTGAATTACTGTAATTAATTTAAGCTGACGATAAAATTAAAATTATTAAAAAAAAGAAAAATCTAAGCAAACATTCACATTAAGCAACACGAACATCAATGAAACATATAAAGCTAATATCTTAACAAGTCATGCGACTCTCATATGAGCTGTTGCTTAGTTTTACTAAATAACTAATAAGCAAACAAAAACAGAAAAAAAATTATATGCCACTTTGGAGCTAGGTTAATCATTAATTTAATTAAATACCATTATATTTTAAACGCTGTGTGTTAATATTGTGTTATTTTATAAAGTGCTGTTTCCTCGAGTAAAATAGAAACTAGTATTAAAAAATGTTGTTAACCAATGGTTTTGCAGTCTATCGAGCTCGTTAACACAGATTTTGTTATTCGATCTCACAGACAAGACAAGTGATTAGTGTTGGTTTCTGAGCAACATAATTTGGATTTTAATCTTAAATATTTTCTCTCGTAAATCAGAATGGTATTCCTTGTAACGAGAAAAAGTTAATATAAATAGCAATGAAAAAATGTACTAAGTATATGAAATGCGACATAAATATTTAACTTACTTTCCTACTTCTGTTATAAATCAAATTTCTTTCGTACGGTCGTCCGAATATTGAAAAGTTTGTGTCAAATTGCGGTGAATAAAGAGCGCGGAGAGTGCCCTTCAACTGGAAAGGTTATACTGCAGAAAATTTTTAATTGTGATAAAATTGAAAGTTGAAAAATATTAATGTTATTTTCACCTTATTTTAGTTTTACTAACTTTAAATGTACAATGTTTTAAATAAACCTTTTATTAAACAATAATGCACACCTTTTATTCAACAGTAAGTGATTACGCAAAAGTTATTCCGCTACATTCAAGGTTTGGACCTAGGATTTGTTGTCATTAAAATGCCCATGATAATGGGATTGTAATTGTTTTAAATTAAGCGATAGATTTGGTAGATATAACAAGAATGTCTGATTTGAACACTCACCCTTGGCTTCTCCTGATAAAGTTCTTGCCTTTTACGCAATGGATCTAATTGGTACGTCACCGAGCTGCAGTCAATGCAACGTACGTCATGAGCTTCCTTTTGGTTCATTTGAAAATTTTATATTTAAAGGTGAATTTCAATCGAACTTAATATCGAGTAAAGTGGACCTGCGAGAAACGAACGTATTCCGGTAAGTGCCTAACAAACGTCTGGCTCCAAATCTGCGGTGAAACATAAGGTTGGCATGACGATGATCACGTTTTGTTTTACATATATGTTGCAAGACCAATCATCTTCATTGTACATCAAGCAGCCAGTGCAAGTCCGCTAACGCACGCCTTCAATGCGTGTTGCTACGCTCCCGGTCTGTGTGGCTAATTGCATTTTTATAGCAATAGACAAGGCTGCGTACTTATAATGTCCTTCGCAACGTCGCATTCGGTCCACATGGTGTCCACCTTCACGTTTGTCCCAGTACCTGATACTTGTCGCGCTCCATGGCCGTCTGTGGTAATTTCTGACCAGTATCTGTGTAACAGCAGAATTAAACAGTAATGGTAGAATTCCTACCCCAAAAAGCATTTCTTAGAACGCCTCTCTGTGTGGTCTGAGCTTTAACCATTTACAATAAAAACTGTTGTGGTGATTTACAATATATATAGCAACATCTACGGTTGAATTTCGTAAAACAGATACTGTGTCAATCCTGCGTTACTTATTTTCATTTAATTATATTGCCTAAGTGATTTCCAATTGCAATTATTGAACGAACAAATATAACAAAATTAAATACTCGTCAATATACAGATATACACATACAAACATTCCAATATTTATAGTATTTGTAGAAAATAAGATGCCAAGCCTTTTTCAAATTACGTGGTTACCTTAACATAACATAATATCTAGTAAATACAATACCCACAAATCTCTATTATATGTAAAGGTGTATCAGTTCCCCTCATCGCCTGCAGTTCAATAGTTTCTACCTTAGTTTCACCCCCACTTTGAAATTCACGAAACCAAAGCAGAAGGAAACATTACGACTAGGTTCGTTGTACTCTCACTAATATTTTTATTGACACTGCTTACCGTTAGTAATAACATTTCGTTTAATACTTGCATTTCCAAAGATGTAAATAGATTGATCAAACCAATCGTATTTATATTTAAGAGAGTGTCGTTTTATAGCTGAATTTAATTTGGGTTTCAGAAAAATAAAAGTACCATGGAATTACTATTTACAAATGAAATCAATGATCACCTTAAGAATAAAAGAACATGTAATCACAATTATGATAGACTTCAACAAAACTTTTGATACGCTAAATTATGAGGTACTTTATTCAAAAATGCAGCACAATGTTGGTATGGTTCAAAGATTATCACAAACATAGGTATAATGTGGTTAGCATAGCGAGGGCTCACAACGACAGAGTCCAGACCCATTATGTAACGGCTCAAGGTTCGATTCTCAGTCCGACTGAGTGACTTCTATACGTCTACTATATGTTATTGTGTAATTCATTCCGTCATGCCTCTGTATACCAATTCGCTGACGACAGGTGTCTTATCACAGCCTCACGGATCTAAGTACTGTTAGGTTAATTTATATTTTTAATTTGACAACAAAGCCGAAATAATATTCTCTAGCCGGATTTAGCTGCTTTCCCATTTTAGGCTATCTGTCTCTTTATTTAAAAATCAATTGCTATACGAGTCTGGCTAAAGCTCGAAAACGGCTCTAACGATTTTGATGAAATTTTTTGGATGCGGTTATGTGGCTCCAGGGATGGTTTGGATAAATGGATAAGCCGGAACGGATCGCTAGTACATAATATAATTAATCTTTATTAAAGTTGTGTCTTTAATTATAACAGTTTCTGGTATAAACAAGTCTGGGTACTAAATAATGGACCATCATCATCATTATTACAGCCTTTCCGAAGTTCACTACGAAACGTAGGCCTCACCCAAGGAATACCCCAAAACACGTTCCTGAGTCACTTACATCCATCGACTTCCTCCATATCTTACCAGGTCGTCGCTCCATCTAGAGGGGGTCGCCCTACACTTCGCCTACCGGTAAGAGGCTGCCACTCGAGAACCTTTCTTTCCCATCGGTTTTCGGTTCTTCAAACTATATGTATATGTAGTGTATCTCTATTTGTAGTGTATCTCTATAATATGTAGTGTAGGTACTATGAAGAAACAATGTAACTAAAATATTAAATGGTAACCTACATATATAGAGTACACGTGTCTTCATGAAATGTAGAAATAATATTTAATTACTTCAGAAACATCATATTATATTTATAGAAGAAGAAACCATTCACATGTCTCTTCTTGGAATCATGTAACACGAACCTACCTATGTACCTGCGTCATACTCACAATATATGTCTCCTTCCGTTCAATAAAGAGAGAATTGTTTAACTGCACCAGTGATTTTAATTTCCTGCCTTGCGCCGCACATTATAGGCCGACCTATAGCCACTTCAGTCAAAGATTAACTATATAAATCTTTGACTTTACCTTGCTAATGCGTTGGTCTATGTCGGTCACTCTCGTCTTACTACGGATATTGTTATTTCTAAGTTTATCTCTCTATAGCTACTGAGCGACCTTAAGCTTCTGAGCAACCTTGAGCTTAAATAAAGGATGCTGAAGCAAAAATAATCGCTTTAAGATTTTTTCTCTTTACCTATCTGACTGTGTATTCACGATTAACTAATAAACTATGGGACATTATTTCGTGAAATTTGTAAAGTCCTACTTGAAAGTAGATGATCCTGGAAAACACATAGGCTACTTTTTATTTGACTACCTTCTGTAACTAATACATAAATCATTTAATGCATATAAATAATTTATAAAAACCTCGCCTTTTATTATTTTGATAGTTTAATTAATCTATCTATCTGTAACGTAAATTTTACGATTGTCTATTTACTAGTTTTAATGATAAAATATAAACTGAAATGCTTGAAATTGTATTTTTTTATATAGAATAGAGTGACAAACGAGTACTCAGTCCACCTGATGGTAAGTGGTTGCTGCGGCCCATAGACATCTGCATCTATCCTCCATTAAAAATCAAAATGCAGATGCGTTGTCACCCGTGAGGACTGAGATGGAATGCCTCGTTTTCAGTAAAAAGGGTCTCCGGTTCTCTACACTCACCATACGAAATACAGCAGCACTAAGCTACTATTTCACGCTGGTATTCTGTGAGAGCGTGGTCCTTCGCCGGTCGAGCCGACTCATTCGTGCTACAACTATACTACTAATATAACTACAGCATGGCTCTACCACGTATAAAACAACATGTATGTAACAAAGCTCTCGCTATTCTAATAAAAGATGTTTTAATGTGACATTTTACAACTTTTTCTTTAATTATGTAGACAGGTCATAGTTTTAATCTATAAAAGTTAAATTATTAAGATGTTTTAGTTCGGTTAGTTATTCCAAACTGGCATATGTAAAAAATTATTTCATTTAAAAATTGGGAAAGCATTATTGTATATTGTGTGTGGTGATGACAGAAAACGAACTTATTGCAAACGTTTTCCTAAGTTCAATTAATAATATCCATAATAAATATTGGTTCTATATGTGTGTAAATATATATATATATATATATATATATATATATATATATATATATATATATATATATATACAAGAATTGCTCGTTTAAAGGTACAACGATTATTTACGTCAGTTGATTGAATTAAATAATATTTGGATGTAAAATATCTATACATATAAGCGTCTTTGCGTAATATCGAAATAACTGCCTTATATTGAACTCAAGGTGTTATTCGCATGCTATTAATATACGATTAACGAATAAAAAAATGTTTGCCTACCCAGGTTAAACATAATAAAAACATAACAACGCCTGTCACCCAGAGGGGTAGGCAGAGACTACAGACTTCTATTTGGCACGATCTTGACACATCTCTTCGTTTCGCAATATATATATATATATATATATATATATATATATATATATATAAACGTGCCATTTCTTTCATTACATCATCCTCATCGATATTTCAGCAAGCTGTTATTTTAAACTTCTAAAGTTTACTCGCCTTAGTAATTAATGTAAAGCTATATTATATGAGTAATAGAATAAGCAATTTGAACTCTACACAAAATATATGTACACAGTAACTTCTTGAAATGATAACAATCAATTTTGGGATGCAGCAGCAATAACATTAATTTCGACTACTACTCGGACGAAGTCGTAGGAAATACACAAGCGGTGAGCATTGGCTGTGATTTTTAGAGATGAGGTCGTTTCTCGGCCACCACAAGAGCGAAGGCGCGGATAAAAGCTTTCATATATTAAAGTTCAAAAAGTCAAAGTTACAGCCTATATACGTCCCACTGCTGGGCACAGAGCTCCCCTCATTTCTAATAGGGTTTTTCATATATACTAATAGAATACTAAAAGGGGTAATTAACAAAATCAGGGTAATCGTATGTTGTCTGAATGTTCTCAAATTAAATGTTATAATTTTATCACCACTACCATATTTCTTTTTTCTTTATTCTGATCAAAATAATTTACGTACTTATCAAAAATTTCTTCAAATTTAAAATCTAAGTTCAACTTAATTTTTATCCCACTTTAATATTATAACGAAAAGTAGTTAAAATTAATTATCAAATTGGTAAACTTAACTGCACAAACACTGACAGTTTTAAGATCATATAGCATCTCGCCGATTCACAAATAAATCTTCGAATCATAAGCCTTTTGCAAAATGTATTATCGAAATACTATATAAAAATCACAGACTAATGTGCTGGTAAATGGCAAATTGTTCCAGTAATTTTTTGTACGCATTGCGCATTACTGAAGACGAAGCAAATCGCTTCGTATGATCGCTTGGTATATCCATAACATCGGGAAATACGCTGTGATCCTTGTTATCCAATGATAGAGTTTCTGCGCATATTTGCGAAAATATATTCTGCAGAACCTGTAATATTTTGTTCTCTTTTTCCTAAAAATTGTAGGCAGAATATCAATACAGTTTCAGAAGCACGGCTACTATCAACATGCAACCAGAGTTAACTAACAAAAAAATTTCTGTTTTTGCGTAAATATTGCTTACTGTCTCAAATTCCGACAAAAATCTCGCAGGGTATTAGCTAGGTAGGCAAATAAATCAATAAAATTTTCATGAATATGTTTTTAAATAGAAAATTGAGGATGTCAGCTCTGATGCGTAACTGTAGTTTACGCCGGAAAACGATTATTTTAAAGTATACACATTAGGCGATAGGAGAAGTAAAAGCCCGATATTGAACCACTTAATTATATCACATACAAATATATGACTTAAATTACATTATCCATTACGCGATATGAGATGCGCGAGTATGTTGCGGAAGGGAAAACATCTTCACTTTTTGCTAACTGTTGATTATACTACCTATCTATTTTTCATACGGTGCGCTGTATACGAAACGATTCTTAAGGAGTAAACTCCAATAAACTCCATAAATTACGTGACTACCTACGTTCTTTACAAAAAAATTAAAAATATAACTACTTACATTATTTTAAAATCAGAATTTCAAAGATACGAACTACGAGGGCGAGTTAAAATGTTCGCAGAATGGAAGAGTTAGAGAGGGGATGGGAGATTTTTTTTAACTTTCACTACTTGGTGACTCAATACAAGTATAAATTGCAATCTTTATCCAGATCGGTTCAATAACCTTTGAAATATCTCACGATAAACAAGTCAATTGGGAAGTGAATACTATCGAGAAAATTGAGTTTCGGTACGTGATTAAGTGTATTATTGTACCTTGATTAAGGAAGAAATGTCATTTGTTTACGAATCACAAAAACTCTTGCCCTGGAAAAACGATTCGAAGTGGCATAGCTTTTTCGACGGATTCAACTCTGCTAGGCAGCGTTAGGGAAATTACGTCACATCTTCTCGTCAGGTATACCTCAAAACCTGAAAACAAGGTTTTCCAACCAGTGCGTGCTGCCAGTGATGACTTATGAATCTGAGATGTGTCCTTCACTGCTGGTCGTATGAGGACACTGAAGGTCGCTCAGCGAGCTATAGAGAGGGCTGTGCTCGGGGCTTAAGTTAGAAATGAGGATATCCGCAGTAGACCAAGAATGACCGATATACACCAACGGATTAGTAAGTTGGGGAAAAAATGTTTATGGGCCACAGCATCCACTTACACCGAGCGGACTGTGTGCTCGTTTGTCACCCCTATTCTATTTAAAAGAAAAAACATTTAAAAATTGTACAAACAAAATTATTGTAAAGTTATAATATGTTTAAAAAAAATGTTCCGCTTGATTTCTTGCTGGTTCTTCCCAGGACAGAGGTATTTTCCGAACCAGTGGTTAGTAAAAAATAACTTTCAATAAGTATTAAGGAGGTAATTATCCATTTAATTGAATAGAAAATCATTCATTTCATTTCATTGAAGACGAGTCCGACTGATAAAGAAAACTTCCTCATACTACCGAACAAGTAGAAAATTTGTTCTTGAAGATGCACGTCTGAAGAAAAAACAGATCGCAAAAATGACTGGAATATCATTTACGACCGTTTTAAAATTCTTCATGACCATAAAGTGAGTGCAAGACGAATGAAGAATTTTCCCACTGCTTCAGAAACAGCAGCGGGTCAATTGTTCGCGTGATTTTTTGGACATGTGTAGCGAGGCGTGCTCCTTTTGCACGACAACGCATTCGTTCACAAGAGTCATGTTGGATGGCTTCCTTACATATGTGCGACTTCGAAACATTGAAACACCTTTTCTATAGTCCAGATTTATTCCCTTCGGATTAGTGCATGTTCACAAATAAGAAAAAAGAGCTTCGTGTGTATGTGCCGCGGTTTGCCCTAAACTAATCGATGTCATTCAAAAATATATTGCCAATAGAATAAAATATCTTGTACACTCGCACAAGCAAACAAACGACAATAATGTAATAAGTTACCCATTTTTAAGGGGCAGTAAGTAAATTAGATTTTTGTGTTGGATTAATAAACATCGTTTTATAAATTCAAACCTGCTCTGCTAAAACCTACCTCTAGATTTCTTACCTCACTAATATTGACTAAATACCTATTTAAACTAAGAGCTTAAGTACAACAACGCATAGGATAAATCATGGTACGAGTACACCACTATTCAACCGCTTCATCTGTGTATCACAGTATCTATAGAACATCTGCTTACGCTTGGCATAATGGGCAATGAGCGATACGCGCGCTCTCTATAGCTTCGACAAAACGATTTAAACGATTCTCCGTTATAAAATAAAATACAATTGAATGAGGTAAAAGGCTAAGAAATGAGGTGAAATAATATATTTCTCTTCATCGTTATAAATTAAAATTTTGTTTGTCTAATGTGAAAATTGTTAATCTACTAATAATTAAAAAAATAATAGTTTATATTAAGCGGTGAAATCACATTATTGTCATGAAATATAACACAATTACAGCAAAGAAAGAAACAAAGACTTGTTTATAAAAACTAACATACATAAAACCTACACATTAACATATAGGTACCCACATTAAATTTAATAGAAAAAATATGCGGGGTTATCTATTTATATTACAATGGCGCGATGTGTACTTAATGTACCTACTTTATTTTATAATGTACGTACGGGGTGAAAATAAACACTGCACATGCACATTTATTTTACAGAAACTATTCAATCTAAACTATTGGAATATAATTAAATGATAATAATTAACACTTTAAAACAACTCCATTATGGGGGTTGGAGAAAAGTCTCAAATTCTCTCGACCCGCGACCGGCACTCCAGCTGTAGATTGGGGGATCCTTTCCCTCTCTGTAGACTCCTTCCGTTAGGCAAGAGATCCCTCAGCCCACGCCACGAGGGAATAGGCGTAATCACACAACACAGACCCGGGTAATCCTCTTGGAAATAGTGCGCCGTCTTCTCGTCGCTGCGACAGTGAGGGCACTGGGCGTATAAACATTGCGTTCATTTATTTCACAAAAACTATTCAATCTAAACTATGGTAATACCAAATTAATTAAATGATAATATTTAACACCACTTTAAAACACTTTAAAACCCTGTTAATCCTCTTGGAAATAGTGCGCCGCCTTCTCGTCGCTGCGACAGTGGGGGGCACTCGGCGTCAAAAACATTGCGTTCATTTATTTCACAAAAACTATTGAATCTAAACTATGGGAACACCAAATTAATTAAATGATAATATTTAACACCACTTTAAAACCCGGTTAATCCTCTTGGAAATAGTGCGCCGTCTTCTCGTCGCTGCGAAAGTGGGGGCACTCGGCGTCTAAACATTGCGTTCATTTATTTCACAAAAACTATTGAATCTAAACTATGGGAACACCAAATTAATTAAATGATAATATTTAACACCACTATAAAACACTTTAAAATCCGGTTAATCCTCTTGGAAATAGTGCGCCGTCTTCTCGTCGCTGCGACAGTGGGGGCACTCGGCGTCTAAACATTGCGTTCATTTATTTCACAAAAACTATTGAATCTGAACTATATGAACACCAAATTAATTAAATAATAATATTTAACACCACTTTAAAACACTTTAAAACCCGGTTAATCCTTTTGGAAATAGTGCGCCGTCTTCTCGTCGCTGCGACAGTGGTGGCACTTGACGTCTGTCGGCTCTCTTCCCAAAAATTACATGCACCAACCGCAAGATGAAAGATTCGCATCGCGTGTTCATTTAGTCTGACGGGACCGGACGAGCAGTCTCGACAGTATTGTTTCTTACCCTCTAGTGGACCAGTCGCTCTTCCACTTTTCAAGCATAAGCTGCCGAGCGTAGAACATCCGTGCTTTTAGCAGGGGGACGACGCGCTTAAAGCCAGAATTCCGAGCATCAAATAATTCATAGGCACAATGAACACTGCCTACAAATTTCAGGGAGAAGACCCTGGGAAGACATGCTGTCTTATAGGAGTCAGAAATGGACAAAACCATTCCCAAATACACCGAAAATATTTCGGCTAAATAATTTGTTGATTTTATCATATTAGTATATTATAGAAAGCTTAAGTAGTTATTAAAAATCTATAATTGTTTTTATTTTATACAGAAATTTTGATACAGAAACGAAGAGCGTTGCTTTTTTCGTGATATATTTACCTCGTAATAATAAACTTAGGCGTATTTACATACTTCAATTGTTTTGTTTTGCTGTATTATAAGCTGATTTTGTTAAGCATTGCTAAATTTGTTTTAACTTTTATTATAATAATATTTAAACCAGCTTTAAACATGAATAAAAAAATTTAAATGAGTAATATCCTTTTATTTTTGTTGAATTTTTTTCAAGTGTACGGCAGAAAGGTCGATTATTAAATAATATTTATTAATCTTCTTCTTAATCTCATACATATCTTCGTAATCTTCTTCCTTCTTTATTAAGTACTACTACTCGATTAATAAATATTTAATTTTACAACTCCCACGAGACAAAACAGCGTGATGGGTTCTGTAACTGTCAAAAATGCAAATAAAAGCAAGCATATAGTGCTCAGGTATTTTAAAAGTAAATTTGCAAAAACTACTATTTTTTTAATATTTTTAATATCTCGAACTAATAAAAAATTAGATATAATTTATTTTTAAAATAAAATAGTGTCTTAGGAACACGTTGTTTAAGATCAAAAATTCGTAAACACTGACGGTGTATTCTTGCTCTTACTAAATACGGCCCAGAGCGGCATTACGAGCAACATTGTTAAGTGGTGCAATCTACGTGAAGCATGTAAACATTTATAATTGCAGGATTTGTTGTAAGTAAAGTGTGTTAGATTTTACAGTTTGAAATAGAAAAAAACACAAACGCCATTTGTTGATTTTTAAATATCATTAAAGTGGTCTCTCATCGCCTGAGTTGTCTCCTGTATTAACATGCTTGTACCGCATCTCATTTAAGACGGAAATAGTGCCCAAATCTTGGAGGCTTGCCAATGTTGCAACCTAGGCTCAAAAAAGGCTGTCATGCTGATCTTACCCACTATCGGCCAATTTTAATTACGTCCATACAGTGAAAGACTATGGAGCGTACGAGTATATTGCAAGCCCTCCCTCACAACACACCTAGAGCATTATGACTCCTTCAGTGACTGCTATACATGTTTCACTAAAACAGGCCAAGTGAGGGAACAAATGGTAAATACTTGCGGTTTCTTTTGATACCTCGAAGGTCTTTAACAGGATTTGGTACGCTAGTTTGTCGGGTAAAATTCCAGCTTAAGGCTTTATCCTCTGGTCTGACTGGGTAAATACTTTGTAAATAAACTGCTGGTTCCAAGAGGGATGTGGACTATACTTTATGTAAAAAACGACGAAAGATTTAAAAAAAACGTAATTTGTCATAATGATCTTTTATTTTATTCAATCTATATAACGCCACATTAATATATCCTATCCAGACGAAGCCAGAGCAAGTTGCTAGTCATAAATAATGATTGTTTTCGTTCTGGAGGAAAAAAGTGGCGGACCGATTAATTTTGAAATGGACCTAACATTTTGCTTGCTTGATAATGGTGTTAGAATTAAACACCGCCTGACAAAATCTTTTTAGATTTATTTTTACGTAAGGCAACATTATAATCACGAAATGGATGATTGTGCTCGATGCCGAGTTTCCCGCCTATGTAATTATAATTTACTATGAAGAATTTAATACCTACTACCTGGACGCCGCAACAAAAGAGACCGAGAGGCAGGCCTAAAAAGCGTTGGTGTGACTGTGTGGAAGAAGATCTCAGAAAGACGGGAAAGTTTACCAGCTGGAAGAAGGTAGCTGGACAGCGTGACAACTGGAGGAGGCCAAGACCCACAAAGGGTTGTAGCGCCAACGGAAGAAGAAGAATAATTAAAACAGACTGTACCTATAACATAAAATAAAACAACCTGTAGTTACTTAATAGGTGAAAGAAGAGATCGTAAGGAAACCCACATATCTGAGAATAAAGAAAAATTATTTAGAAGAAATGTGAAGTCCGGCAGTAGGCAATAGGGCAACTTCACCACGCTGCCATTTTCTGGCCTATCTTAACATATTATATAAATTACGAGTCACGTTGTTTGTCTGCGATGGACTCCTAAACTATTTAACCGATTTTAATCAAATTTGCACACCGTGTGTAGTTTGGTCCAACTTGAGAGATAGGATAGTTTTTTGCCCACAATTTGTTTTTGCGAATTTAAGGATTTTTAATAGGACATTACAATTTGTCGTTGAAAAGGGCAGAACAAAGTCTGCCTGGAAAGCTAGTCATAATATATATAAATTACGTATCACGTTGTTTGTCCGCGATGGACTCCTAAACTACTTAACCGATTTTAATCAAATTTGCACACCGGGTGTAGTTTAGTCCAACTTGAGAGATAGGATAGGGTTTTTTTGCCCATGCGTGGCCCACAATTTTTTTTTTTTTGCGAATATAAGGATTTTTAATAGGACATGACAAAGGGTCGTCGAAAAGGGCAGAACTAGTTTTATATAAATTATTCGACTATCCTGTGCCCAAGAGTATGAAATATAACATAGGCTATAAGTTAACTTTTTTGCCTTACAATAATTAATAATTCAAGAAATTGATTTACTGGGCTAATAGCAATTTAAAGCCATGCTTCAGCTATATTATGGTTATAGCACGAATGGATTGGCTCGACCGAAAACCAGCGTAAAGTAGCAGCTCAGTGCTGCTGAGTTTCATATGATGAGCCTAGAGAACCGGAGACCCTTTTTACTGAAAACGAGGCATTCTATCTTAGTCCTCAGGGGTGACAACATACCTGCATTTTAATTCTTAATCGAGGTTAAATGTAGATGTCTATGGGCCATAGCATTCACTTACCATCAGGTGGACTGTGTACTCGTTTGCCAATCTCATTCTATAAAAAATGCTATCTTTTGCGTCGTAGTTAAATCATCAATCACATTTAGGTATGAAATTATTACATCCTTTGGAAAAGTCAAATTATGTTTCCTCAATAACCAATAATTAGGCTGACAAAACTTGAATTATTAGTTAGAATTAAATTGGATATTAATCACAATTTTCTTGACCAAATTAAATAATTAAAATTTATAAGTTTATGTTGTGTATTATACGTCTCTGTTATTTCAGTAAATTTAAGTCAATATAATGTTTTAGTTTTCGGCAGTTTTTCGATTAGTAAGAAAATAGTAATGCTAATTAATTTATAAAGTTTGAAAAGTCTTGTCTCATCATATTTTATATAATTAATGAATTTATAACATGTATTAATTGCGTATAATTATTACATTTAAATAAAATTATTCTTATTTGTAATGAAACAGTCAGTATAATGTTAATTGAGATATAATTTTAATGTTTAATAAGCAAACTAAGTAGTCGTTTTATGGAGATCGACCGCGTTAAGTGTTTAAACACGCTATGGTTTCGCGGTCGGCAACGTGTTCTTGCCGCGTGGTGAGCTGTGTGGTGGAAATGTGGCATACTCACGCGGCGTGGTCGGCGTGGGGCAACCAGGCTATGGCGAGCGCCAGCACCAGGGTAACTGTGTGCACGCCGCGGGGACGGTTCGTAGGCATGTTTTGCGCGTCCGCTAGCGCCCGAGCGGACGCAGGCTGCCGGCAGCCGCGCTTCAGCCGGCGGACTAACGTGTGCCACTGCTTCGCCGCTACCAAGCCTCGCGCGTGCGCCCGAAGGCCTATCGACCGCAGCCCGGATGCCTTCTTCCGCCAGTACCATGACGTTCAGATCCTCACTGGTCTTATCGAACGACAAACATACTAAACACTCCACCTTGACGCTGCGGTACTAAGACTTCTCGTTACTCATCTTTTATTTACACTCTTTCTATTTTCGTAAAGTATTTATGTTTGGAATCCTCTGTTTGCAATTGATTAAAAAAAATCAGTTTACAAAAAAAGTACACATAGGCGAGTTTACTTACCTACACCGCAAACATTTTTAAGCCGCGTTAGTCCATCTATATTCTATAATATATATAATAAGTATAATATAGTAATACTTAAAAATTATTTTATATTATGGAATATTTTCATTGAGTATTTTTTATTATATTTGCAAGTTACTTTGTAGAGCCATACTGAAGCTATATTAGTTGTAGCACGAATGGTTTGACTCGACCGGGGTAGATCCACGCTCTCATAGAATACCAGCGTAAAATAGCAGCTTAAGGTTGCTGTGTTTCGTATGGTGAGTGTAGAGAAACGACCCTTTTGACTGGATAAGAGGCATTCCTTCTTAGTCTCCAGGGGTGACGACGCATTTTAATCCTTAATCGAGGATAAATGTAGCTGTCTATGGGCCACAGCATCCACTTGCCATCAGGTGGACTGTGTGCTCGTTTATCACCCTTATTCTATAAAAAAGTTAGATGATATGTAAACTGTACTACGCTCTTAAATATTATGTTGTAATAAAATAAATGTATTTTATTTTATATGCCACCGTGAGCCACAAAAGGTGATATAGTATGAATATTAAATAATTATGAAATCACAAAGCATAATTTATAATTTCATTCGTATATTTACATTCCATAATATTATTATTGAAATTAGAAATAACTTAAAACAGGCTTATAACTTAAATACAAGATAATTTACATACTCATTATAAAACAATTTTATATATTTCACGTTATGAAATGTGTATAAAATTTAAACTAAGGTAGGTACTGCAAAAGTATAAAATAATTTACCTACCCAAAAACCAATTTATTCGTCTTTGAATTAAACAAATTTAAATAAATTTACATAAAAAAAATTGGTTTAAAATTGCATTTTAAACCAATTTTTTTTATTATCATATCGATCGATTCTAATAACCTGTTAATACTTCAGTAGGAACTGCAAAAAAGTGTGCGGCTAATTACATCATTCCTAGTAGATGAAGTCCCCGGGGTGCGTTATATGCCTTGTGGAACTTTTGGAATCCTGCCAGCACCGTAAGTGCTTCGAGGCATGAAGAAGTACGTACATAATACCGACAGAATTACAGACAAAATTCAAACGTATTTCCAAACTCAAAACTTTTTTAGTAGCACAATTTCGAAATTGCAAATTTCATGTCTTGATCACTCATTGTACATTATAGATTACAGGAAATATTGAAATACAGTTAATTGTATCACACATGATTGTAAGCTGTTACTTTTTTTAAAGTCCTGTTGAATTTCTTGTTGGTTCTTCCCAGGACAGATGTTTTTTTCCGAACCAGTGGTATATTAAAAAATGTGACTTTCAATAAGTATTATTTATAATCTATATTGAATAAAAAAATTGGGTTTCTGTCTTTGTTTCTGAAATTTAGTAAACGAAATTCTACAACATGTTTTACTTGTGTTGGTATTTAATCGAAATAGAAGTATAATGGGCCTTACTAGAATTAGATCTAACAAGAAATGGTCAAATAAGAAAAAATCAAGTCCATATTTATGAAGGCTATTTCAAGTCACAGAAAAACTACACACTGTTTTTTCATCATTTATCTAGCAGGCATTTACAGGCTGCTGTGGTTTCTTCAGCGATACCGGATTAACTGGTGTCGAAGTTTTGAAGTGTTTGTACCATAGATCTACGATGATGGCGAATACATTACTTACCTATTATATGCAATTGCTAGTTAATATGGAAAAATAACTGGAAGACCTTAACAGTATTCTAATATGAATAATACGAAGATAACAAGGACAAAGCAAAGAAGTCCGTGTCTCATCTATGTTTCTAGCTGTTTGGTCACTCCAATTTACCTAGGACATGTTGTCCTAGGGAAGTCCAACTTCGACACATCTTCTCGTCGTGATCTCCATAAAACCTCAAAGCAAGACTGTAGAACAAGTGCGTGTGAGTGACATGACAAACTGACCTAATACGCGGTCTATCTCTGCTGGCCATATGAGAAATCTTAATGTCAACCAGCAATCCATGGCAGGGCTATACTTGGAGTTTCTCTGCGTGATAGAATCAATAACGACGATATCCACAGCAGAAACAGAGTAGCTGACATAGCCCAACGAAACTGTAAGCTGAAGTAGCAATGGGCTGGCCATATATTGCTCGACGATTCGACAACCGATGCGGAAAACACTTTTTCTACGTTAAAAATCTGGTACTGCTTGTTTCGATGTTCAGCAGTTCACTTGTGAAGGGCTCTTATAGATTAGATTTAGCCGTAAATTTAGTTTTTAATTTTACCGACAAATAGCAATTCTTTGAATAAAAATTCTTTTCGTTCTTATAATGTTACTCGGCTTAAACAAGTCGCTTCTAAGAACGTGATAATCTCTGCGGATTACCACCGATCGTGGTACGGGTAAAAACATCTTAGTTTTGTTTCTTTATTTAAAAACTTAAGTACATTACAACTACAGCTAACATTAAATTGTACAAAAATTAATAATAATCTAAAAAAATCTGAATTTTGTTTTACACATATTATTCATTCCTAATAATTACATAGCCGTTTCGGTTTAAATTAAACAAATCCGTTATACAGGTAAGTATTTGCTTTACAAAGAAAATATACAACGCTGAGAGCGTTTTGAATCTCATGAGAAGCTGTTTCTCATTTGGTTGAATCGTAAGTGTAGTAAGGGCGACCATTCAAAGCTGCAGGTAATTTAGCGTGAACATTTTGTTTGTTAGCATTGTGCTAACGTATTCATCTGGAGCTATCTCATCATGCTATTTGTTGTAAGTTTGAATGATCAAAATTTGTAGACTTGTTGTTTACACAGGACATAGCACTTACTTTTTCTTATAATTTAAGTAAGTATTTGGTATATAATATGTTTAATATTATATTATAATATGTAATTGGTTTCTCCAAATGCTCAAATAAATTAAATGAGATTTTATATTTTATTGTATTGTTTTCTTTACGAGTTCACATCTTATGTAGGTTTCATACTTAACAAAACTATAATTTTTTAACGTCAGGTATAGATCAGTCGACTAGGTACTTTAATTTAACAATGAAATATAATGTAATTTATATATGAATGCTTGTTTGTTTGACTTGTATGTGTTTCTACTCGTATACCATTTAATTCTAAGGTATATGGTACAAGAAGTATAGTCGCAGTCCCGAAATCCGATCCATAATTTTTAATACATAATGTCTTATCATTTGTATAAAAAATTAAGACCTTAGCAAAACCACATTTATACGTGGTAGAGCCATGCTGCAGTTATATTAGTAGTATAGTTGTAGCACGAATGGGTCAGCTCAACCCGGGTAGGACCACGCTCTCACAGAATACCAGCGTAAAATAGTAGCTTAATTTTGCTGTGTTTCGTATGGTGAGTGTAGAAAACCGGAGAACCTATTTTTACTGGAAACGAGGAATTCCATTTTAGTCCTCACGGGTGACAACGCATCTGCACCGAGGATAGATGTAGATGTCTATGGGCCGCAGCAACACTTACCATCAGGTGGACTGTGTGTTCGTTTGTCACCCTATCCTATAAAAAAAAATACTATAAATTGCTTTCACTCATCTAACTCATCTAATAAGCCCTTATTGTGGCACCATTCGAGTATCTTAATTATATATAAATTAAAGGCGAGTAGACTATATAAATTGAAGAGCTCGTTTCTTTTATTTCTACTGCGTTACGTTTTATTTACAAGTCCTTTTTAAACGGTTCTTCTTTCAGTTTCGTTTTTTCGCAATATCATTTACCATTTTAACATTTTATAAATCAATTATACCTACGTTAAATATAAAAAGTAAGGGTCAAACAATATATTCTTCTCATCGCTTAGTTGACGACGTATAGTACTTCAACAAAAAAAAATTGTGTCCCCTAAACTTGTCTCAAACAATTTCATGGCACTTACTACTTGAAGTAGTCATACTTCGGAAGATCATCTGACGGAATTACATTTTAGTACCCGTTATCACTTAATCAGCGGTAATGGAAAAAATCTTAGCAGTTTACGATAGGAGGATAGGTCTTAAAACTAGATCTTAGGACTTTTTTCTGTATAGGAATCCGTTTTTCTTCTGCCACCAAATAGCACTACATCCGCAGATCTAATGGAGTGCATTCTACCTTAATAGGTGATAACGCATTTGTAGCTATCTGTTTTAATTTTGCTGCAGGTCTCCAGCCTCTTATCATCTGGTGGACTGTAAGTTGGTTTGTCGGTTATTAAAAAATATAATTGTTAGAGAAAATAAATTATATTTTATAGCAAAAAAAATATTTTATAGCAAAAAATTAATTTATAGAAAAAAAATATTATATTTTATAGCAAGTGTGCGAGCAAATGCATAAATCTGAATCGCCACAGCGCCTCACGTCTCTCTACGGAAGAGCCTACTGCTTTCCAAAAGAAAAGAGCTTACTCCTTTCTAAAGGGCCGGCAACGCACCTGCTATTCCCCTGGTTTTGCGGGTGATCATGGGCGGCGGTAGTCACTTAACACCAGGTGAACCGCATGCTCGTTTGCCCGCTCTTCCATAAAAAAAAGGTCTGCAACGTACCTCAAATTCCTATGTTGTTGAAAATGTTCATTGGGCGACGGTGATTATTCATCACCACGTGAGACGTATGCTCATTTACCCCTTTTCTATAAAAAATTCTCAAGGTAGGGCCTAATTGCAGGCTGAGTGTATGCACAGTAAGATGCGCTGTGCTGCGTACATGTAAAGCAGACGTACTTGCTGTTTGCATTACAGCAGCAACTGCTTGAGTTGTTTAAAACTTTTCGAACCACCTGCATACTTCACACGTGAAGCGGTTTATTTTACATCGTTCATGAATTCATCTCATATTGATTATACGTATATTATTGTACAAAATAAAACTTTATCAGATATTACTATTGTAAGCGTGAGGACCGTGCTATGTGGCATTACTTGGGGAAGGCCTATGTTCAGCAGTGGACTTGTGAAGGGCTGATATGATGATGAAGCGAGCGGGTAAATCCTAACAGATTATAGTTTTAAACCTATCGAATTTATTAAAAATCGACGTAATTCGTAAAATTCGTCAAATTGCAGAATTACTAGAAAAAAAAACTGCTTGTCTACTGTTATGCACGACGAAGGACTTGCTCCGATATGAAGGTGGAAATACATCTCAAGGATTCTAACCCGGTTGTTTATAGCCTACCACTTACCTATATTACATTTTATGATTGAATATGCATTCAAAGAGTTCATTTCTCCAAGTGACATCCCTATCATTCTTGTTAAAAAGAAATCAGATGAAAGAAGACTGCATAGACTATTAAGCTCCGAATAGCCAACCTAAAAGAGATACCTGCTGCCGAGGATTGATAAATTGCTGGATCAGTTATGAGGTTAGTCATTGTCTACATCACTTGATTTAGGCTCGGGCTATAATCGGATATAGCGATAGCTGCACAATCTCAAGAGAAGACTGCATTTGTCACACCTAATGGGTAATACAAGTACAATCGTATGTCATTCAAATTGGCAAAGACACCAACGGTCTTTCACAGAGCAATTGACAAGATTTTTAACAAAGCTAAAGTCGGATATATCGCCATTCACATGAATGTTATTTTGATACCATCCAAAAAATTTATTGAAGGTCTGGGACGTCTTGGAGAACTCCTAGATATCTTACGTGAGGCAGGATTGATTCTCAAGATGCAATAATTCAATTCCTTCCAAGAAAGAATAGACTTTCTTAGGTTTGAAATAGATAAAGACCGTATCCGGCCTAAAGCCCAAAGGTTGAAGCAGTTTAAATGTTTCCTATTCTTAGAAAATAACATGAGGTAAGAAGAGTTTTGAGCCTTACAAGCTTCATTAAATGATTTGTGAAAGGATTTGCATTGACTGTCCGATCTTTGAGAAACCCTTTGAAATAATATCTCGGTATAATAGATACTATGCCGAAATTTAGTTACAACACCGACGCCAGTAAGTTTAGCGTAGCAGATATTTTATTACAGAGAAAAGATTCCGATCCCTGGTAGCCAGGCCAGTAGCAAACTAACTGAAGTAATCTCGTCGGATGATGAGATGTAAATGCGCTCATTCGAACTAAAGACACTTGCGACTGCAAGTGCCTCGAGTAGTTCGAAAGATCTGCATCATGCAGTCATCGAGCTTTTACATGTTCGATAACTGCATTTTTATCACACGCACTGCAGTATATTACAGTAGTGAACTTGATTCCAATAAGATATGTGTAAAAATTGTTTAATGCGCTAACGGCCATTTAAGCTACACATATCTACAGGTCCTGCGTAAACTGGTACAATCCGCAAATAGTCTAAAAACGTTTTTTATAAACCAAACGCCTTAAAATATAGATTGTTTTGCAGCCTGTAAAATTTGTTGTAAAATATCAAATGGTTTTGAAGATATAAGCCTGCATACTGATGATAGTAAAATCATTTTAACCCAAGTGATTGTCTACACTGATGCAAGTTACTTGCAGTTGCGCCACCATTGACAGATTCGTTCCACGTGTAAGTGTGTCAGTACAGGTGACCATTACACCAATATGTTTAACGCGGCGATGCTATGTAGACCTCCCTAAGCTGTTAAAATTACGATTCATTTAAGCTTGCGTTTTTTTTTTTATAGGAAAAGGGTGACAAGCGAGCACACAGTCCACCTGATGGTAAGTGGCAGCTGCAGCCCATAGACATCATCCATCCTCGCTTTTGAATCAAAATGCAGATGCCTTGTCAGCCTTGAGGACTATGATGGAATGCCCCTTTTCCAGCAAAAAGGGTCTCTGGTACTCTGTGAGAGCGTGGTCCTTCCCCGGACGAGCCGACCCATTCGTGCTAAAGCTATAAATTAAATTATATTATTAATAATATAAATTTAAGCGTGTTTATAATATTTTTGTTTATTTTAAGTAACATTGACAGCAATTAAAAGTAATAAAGCATTCGAGGGGTCAATAAATTATGGATTTGTTAGAAAAAAGCGCAGTAAAACAAATACTCTAGCAAATTACTAAGGTAAGAATAATTTTAACATTTGGAATGATTAAATGAAAAACTATACGTAATCTGATTTTAATTATTTTAACTATTAAATTTTGTATCGTTTGTTCATAAATTTTACCTGTTCTAATAGAGACAATTCATGTTGTTTACTTCAGTACGTTATAGAGTGGTGTAAATGATTTTTAACAAATATATGTAAATAAAATTTTCAAAAACAATGTTAATACGTTAACCTTAATTGAAAATCTATTATTGAGTTTTTCCGTAAAAAAATTCTCAGTAGTAGCCCAGAGTCAGAAACTTGACGGTGTTTTACCCAGTGCCTCGCAAAGTCCTGCGCCTGAACTCACTCTGGTCATGTCGGATTGCCGTCCCGTCGGACTATGAGGAAGAGGGAATAGCGAGTGCACCCATGATTGCGCATACATTAGTGCAGTGTCATTCTGTCATGCGCAGATTCATAGTCCTGTTGAGACTGGCCGCCGTAACCGAAATTCGATCTGAAGGACATCATCATTCCGTATCGTATAAGCTAACACATAATATATCAGGATAACAAATCGAGAATCACTCGTTCCGTGAGAGATTAAACCCAGGCCTAGCAGCATTGATACCTATAGCTCATCCTTCTCTACTAAGAAGTCTTTTTTGTTTTGAAATTCAACTAAAAGCATTCCATTATTTATGTTTCTGTATTTGCTAAATAATAATATCTATTTTTCTTTTATACATATAAACATGTTTTACAAAAATCCACAAATATTTCTGTTGTGAATAAATAACGACTTTTACGAACGCCCTACGTTGAGCACTTTATCTTCGCCCATAAGAGGATTTAAGTTAAATGGCGTACTACGCCGCTTATTGTTTTCATAAGATTTCAGATTTAAGATGAACATAGGCGGCTTGGAAATCATAATAAAAATAATTCCTTGCTCTAATGGATCAAAAATGAAAATTAAATATAAGTAATATTAGTTTTTTAACCTATAGTACGGATTTTCCTTGATTTAAAATTAAGTGCACAGATTAAACTTAAGTATAAAGTCTCGTCTAGAATAACTAATAAAATTCATATAAATTTTTCCCCCACTAAATTCTTTCGCTCAAAGACCAGGGCATCTAAAACCCAGGGCGTAATCCGTTTTCGTATGTACCCCTGTGTGACTTGTAATAGGGAAATCCTTCGTGCTATAACTGTAACTGCCCTGTCCACGATGCTCCCACTCAACCTCAGAACAATAACACTCTCTACCTAGAGTAACTAGATTAATGTCTCGTCGGCGATGCTTTAGGTAAAGCAGTAAATATTACCCCGATAATTTCCTATGTGTTATGTGTGTTTTTAAGATTTTGTAATAAATAATATATTTTAAAAATTATACAAGCGTTTGATTGCTATTTATACATTGACCCATGGACGATAATAAATTTCGTATATATATGAACAATGGGATGCTAATGACGGTGGAGGCCCTCACCGGATATCAATTAGATAGTAGTTAATTGATCTACACATCTCCGGAACCGTGCATACTACCTACCCAAAAACGGACCGCTGATTCGTGATCAGAGCATGCCAAAACCTTCTTTTTTTTAGGATCGTGAGTCGACGAACGTTGTACCACTTCTGAATCAGTGAGCCAGAAGTGGTACAGACTAGTTTACCTTAGTCTCGGACGCAGTTTACACAACAATATAATAATCCCTTTCAAGTCCCATTTCTATTAATATAATCCTTATACATATTTGAGATCTTCCACATTTTTGCTTTATTTCATAGACTTTACTATCATATGTCTAATATATAGGACTTGTGCATATATACAATATATATATATGCCAAAAAATAGGGTGTAATGTAACATGTGAACGGAATAGAACCCTATGGCCACTGATATTTTACAATTTTGTATTATTTTGCATTAACATATTATGAAACTGATCGATCAATCAACAAATACTACTAATTGGGTGCGTATTATTTTAATTTTGATAGTCTTACTTGATTCATTTATTTAGATCAAAATATTTGTCTTTATTTTTTATTACCAAAAGTTTATTTCTAATAAGTGGTGTTTATTGATAGTTCAATTTCATAATATGAAAAAGACTGTAAAATATTGGTGCCATAGGCTACTACTCCGTTCACCTGTTACACCCTATTTTTCCCAAACGGTAAAAACAATCACCATACTACGCATCGATACTTGACAAATTGAAGGCAGACATTGCGGAAAATCGGTCAGCCACATTTGCAGAAAAAGAAAACCCTGTTACTAACTGCTAAGGTGTGAGGCGGCGCGCTCACTCTCACACCTCAGCAGTTGCTATGGCGAAAATCCACGAATTACGGTTTGAACTGCTTGACCATCCACCTTACTCATCATATATAGCCCTAAATGACTTCTTTTTGTTCTCTCATCTAAAAATATAAATTTTAGGAAAAATTGTCTTGTATCTTTGTTATGCCGGAAACTTTTACCACCCACGTACATATATATTTATATCTTTTCAAATTGCATCTACGAGGTAAGTAACGTAGCGCTTATGCAATAAGATCGAAAGTTAGCTTACTTTAATAACTAAGTAGGTGGTAAGTGAGAATAAATGTCAATGATACTGTACATAAGGATAACTACATAACATTTTTCTAATTTCATAAACACAAATCATTAACAGAATCTTTGTTTCAATGTGATTTATTGTTATGTTTGTTATTGTTAATAGAAGATTTTGTAACCTATGTCATCTAATAGAAAATCATCCTATTATACATGTTGAAATAGGTCAAAGTTAATTTTCTGTGAGCTTGTCCCAGAAGAACGTCATATTATATACATACATACGTCTGACCATTATCAATACGTGATTTGTACACCCACAACCATTCCGTTCAATACCTGTGTTAAAACCAAAAACAGAGCTCCGAGTTACAATATATCTTTGCATTACCCATCATGAATGATTTCAGCTTCCTGACGATCAAACAAATTCGCTCTAATTTATATATAAACACTAGCTTATAATGTTTCAGCATTAAAAGTAAGTATAGTACTTTCATTTCTAATGGTTGCATCCAAATTATGGTATGATATAATAAATATTTGATAGGCGGCGATCTACGAGAGGTGACACCAACAGAACGCTTAAAGCCGAAGGTAAACCGAACAAGTGGACGGACGTGTTGATGATAATGTATCCGATTGTCTGACGTGCTCATAAATGTCATTCATTTTGTTCCGCAAGTCATTTGCATAATCATTGCTGGAACTGGGGAGCCCCAGCTCAGAGATGGGAACAGTATTCCATGTGCGGCCGAACCTGCGCCTTGTAAAGTTGCAGGCGGTGTGCCGGCATGAAATACTGTCCCGCTCTGCTGAGCACGCCAAGCTTTTTAGAGGCTTATTTGGCCTTTTCCCCAAGTGATCACGAAACTGCATGGCACCCGATATGTAAACGCCGTGGATTCCGCTACTGGCAGAGGCAACAAGGGGAGTGCCTTGAAACTGAGGAGATACGACAAAGGGGTCCCTTTAGCGGTTTATCACCTTTTTTTCTACGAAAGATTAAGTAAAAAAATTTCGCATTAATTTAAGTATATATAAAATACTACGCGCTACACAGGAGTACTCTTAGTCATAGCTTAGTATTGATATAACTATAAATTGTATTATAAATAAATTAAATATGTTATTTTAATAATATCAAATGTTTTTGACCTTCCAAATATCACGTACATATATTTATATGCTCAAAAACTTTCTAATTTCCAGTTTGTTTATTTTGATTCGTTTAACATACAGTTGGTCGATGTATAGCGAGGCAAAACAATACCCGTCTACGGCGTCAACGTAACTACATAATTAGTCTGACAGTTACCGTGGTTAACCAGCAGAGTAGCGCTCTGGCCATTTAATAGACAAATGAGTTAATGTTGTTGATTATTTGTAACATTATTCACATATAATAAGTACTTCTGTAATTTTCAATACTATAAAATGCATTTTGAACTATACCATTCACTTATTTAACATTATTATATTAGTAGTTGATTTACGGTCCGACTCCTAGTCTACTTTGGCTTTTATGACCACAACCTCTTAATTCTATGAGAAGCTACCAATTTATAGTATTATCTAATGGCAGTGCAATGCAATGCAAAAAAAATGGCAAAACCACGTTGCAGCTATATTATGGTTGTAGTACGAACGGGTCAGCTCCACCAGGGAACGACCACACTCTCACAGAATTCAGGCGTGGTATAGCACCTTAATACTGCTGTGTTTCATATGTTCAGTGTTGATAACCGTAAAATCCTTTTACTAGAAACGAGACTTTCCATCATATTCCTCAAGGGTGACAACATATATCTTTATTTTTATTCTTAATCGAGGATAGATAAAGTTGTCACCGGGTCACAGCATCCATTTACCATCAGGTGAACTGTGTGCTCGTTTGTCACCGTTATTATATTAAAAATCAACTGATGAAAAACTACTAGTGAATGGGCGTTTCTGGTACGTGGCGCCCTCGCACCTTTATGACTTGAACACATTGAATGTCACGCGGCTACCGGCTACACGCAACGTGATGCCGCTTACTACGAGGTCACGACATCTAGACTGTTTTTTTGGGTGTGTCAATCATTGGATGACAACAGTAGGAAATAAACAAGTTCTTTTGTTTCTGTTACTATTGCTACTACGCCAACGCAAAAACAAACTGTATAATCCCTCCCCGCCCCGTCCCCTAGACCCCAGTCTGTTGTGCGTGCGTTGTGCCGCCGCGACGCGACGTCGCAACGAACCGTTTAACATGTCACTGCGGTTTATATTATGTAGAACGATGCAAAGCAACGCCAACGCATTATATGACCTCGCCTTAACTTGCTTTTGTTCTAATTTCGATGTCACTGGTGGAATACTTCTACGAAGAATCGGAGTTAATCACATCACACACAAAATCGAAAAGTAACAAGGTTCGGGTCCCATAATAAATGTTGAGTTTGTCTCGGATTCAAAACTAGAAACAGCAATGATCTTATCAACAATTAGTCGTGTCATAATAACGTGGAATAAATCTGTGATAGCTCAACAGCATTCGAACATTTTTAGGTACCAATTACCAACAGATCGTGAAAAATTATCTTTCAAAATTAATTACTGCTAATAACAGTTTTAATTTCTTATACCTGAATGAGCTGTATGGTGCTGGCGTAACATTTCGTAATGTGGGTGTGGTAAGAGGTAACTATATGAAACGCCAGAAAAAAATCACGACCTCCGATAGACGGCAGTATATCACCATCTAAATCTAAGTCAGTTGTTAAATGATCTGACGATGAAGAGCAGTGTCAAAGGTGCGTGACACCTGGCACTGCAATCGATAACCCCCTAAGGTCTCATTGGCCTACATCCAGTAGTAAAAAGTCTGATAAAAAAGTAGTTAGTGTGGGTTGAACTTATATATACAATTAAAATTTAAATACTATCATAAAAATAGCAAATATAATCAGATTGAAACTAAATGTTTTGCCATGATATATTACTTAGTTTAAAAAAACACGGTCTATATTCATTTGACAATATCATTTAAAATTTTGCAATGTTTAAAACTTTTAAAGAAAAATATTTTTTCGTAATTATCTTACATACAGCCTAATAGAAGCTGAACTTTATATTTGATATTGCTTGATTAGCTTTTAATCATATCTATCAATAAGTATCATTCTAAATAAATCATGCTCGTTTGTGATTTATTTTTTATTGGAATCTATAACAACATTAATCAACAATGTATTAAAAATGGCTTCACAAAATTTACACTAAGTCATTGTTAACAGTACGCGAACGGAAACAGTACGCGAACAGAAAGAGTACGCGAGCAACCCGGGTTCCAATGAATTTATCAATTGCAATTTTAAGTGCTGATTTACTACGTGCTCGGCGGTGAAGGAATACGTCGTGAGGAAACCTGCATGACTGAGAAATACGAAAAAAATATTTCGAAGATGTGTGAAGTTCGCCAACACGTGCGTGTTGCAACGCAAGAAATGAGAAAGAGGGCTGTGCCCAGAAGTGGGATATATATAGGCTGTAACTGTATTTGACACATCACAATAATATTACGTGATTATGTAATGAACGCCACCAAAATTTTAAATTATGAATTCTTATGCTTCATAAAAAAATTAAACGTACTCTCTTTGTCTTGAACTGTTTACTTATAACTTTTTCAAATGTCAACATTGAGAAAAATGTTTTTATTGTTATACATCCAAATGATATAAAGTGAAAAAATTAAAGTTCTTTTTCTTCTAAACGTCTATTCCCTAAGTGTATTATTAAAAATAAAAGTAAGACGAAAACGTCTGATTACTCCTATACAAAACTTCAATTTTTAAGAAGCTTTTTCATACCGTAAACAAGAATATTGCTATTTCTTTTTCTGTTTTTTGAATACAAATGCTTTAATGGATTTCTCCGTATTCAAATAAGCAAATAATGACTTTTAACTTATTAAGTTAATTGTTTTGCATTTGTATAGTATTCATTGCTGTTGCAGAGGTCTTTATTGTGGAAGGTCCAGCTTCAAATATATTTGTAAGGGACGAATCAGATATTGACTCCAGTCTCGCCTTATTTTTAAACATCAACGGCAAATGATTGCAATCCCACTTTTCCTGCAATAAAGAAAAATGTAAATAAATTTTCTCTTATATGAAGATCAAATATGTATGTAAAGAAAAGTTCTATATATTACAGTCTAAAGTGCAATATACTAAATTTTATATATTATAAACTTAAAGGTTTGGCAGTTAATAGATATAATGAAATAACATGTAATGTAAGAAAATGAGATCTTGACTTTTATTCGATCAACATTTTGAAAATATCATATAAAAAGTATATAATTAAGAACTAGCCCTAGGGTTTATCATTAGATATTTTTACAAATTCTATCAAAAAAAAATTTTGTCGTGTCTATATATATATATTCAATATGTATGCTCTAAATTCCAGATGCCTAAGGAAGGCTATGTGAATAGCGGTGTTCTCGTTTTATCTGCATCCGCTGTAAACTGGGGCGCAATATTACTGATCTGGTATTATTAAGTAAAATTGCACAAAATCACGTATTATGGCTATCATGACTTATTAAAAGGATTACACTTCACACACCTCTTCGTTCACTTTGTTATAAAGATTCCATACATACTTATATTTAAGTAGTTCAAAAAACAAACGAAGCTCATTATTTAGAAGGGCATGTCATTCTTAACAGATTTTATAAAAAGTAAAAAATAAAAAGTAGACTGATTTCTGTAATTCTTAAATCAAATTAACTTCAACATTATACTTATATTTTTATAAAGTATACTGAAAATTTTCATAGACTTACTTTGTGACTTTCATAATATATAATGTACCATACATTGTTAATTATAAGCTTTTAATTTCGAGTTTATAGTTATGTTGGTTAATTAATGTACTGGTAAAACTAGATCTCAAACTCTTAAAGAAAATAAACATAGAAAGAAAAAATTAAAAAAGTTACCGAGAATGTAAAATAATCCTGTTGTCAAGCTTGCTAAGTATAGGAGTAAATTATATAGGTTAATGCAGTTTCTTACAAAATAGAAGAGCCGTGGTAGCTCAGTTGGTTAACGCTCGCTGTAAGTATAACAGAACGCGAGTAACCCGGGTTCGATCCCCGCCGGCACCAATGAAATTGTTAATTGCAATTTTAAGTGCTGATTTACCACCTGCTCGGCGGTGAAGGAAAACATCGTGAGGAAACCTGCATGTCTGAGGAATATGAAAAAAATATTTAGAAGACATGTGAAGTTCGCCAACACGCATTGGGGCAGCGCGGCGGACATTTCCTTGCCCTAAAACCCTCTCAGAAATGAGGGGAGGCCTGTGCCCATCAGTGGGACGTATATAGGCTGTAACTTTACTTACAAAATAGATTATTAAGTGCACAATTCATAATATTACTTAAGATATTATGACACGGTACGTAGGATACGTACAGGGAATGAGGCCTTACAACCCGTGAACGCATATCTATCTATAATTACAAACTTGAGTCACACATTGTACATAATCAAAATTTAATTTTAAACATTTTTATAATAAATGATATTTTTGAACCTTGCACTCAACCAGTGTGGTTTTGCACAAAAAATACAAAACAAGTTACGTGGTGGTTGTGAAGTGTTTAGAGTGCGGTAGGAAAGCAGGCTCACGAATGTGATATCGTATCACAATATCTGCGTTCTGGAACTAAGTGAGGTTGAAAGATGCACCTTCTAACACGAACTACCCATGAATAACCGAAATCTGGCTACGCTGGATGTGTAAATTAAAAGCGTGACCTTGAAAATTGCACGCTGCGGACGCATCACGTGACATTACTACTAATGGAACTATTACGGCATTACTTTAATGACTGCATTACGACCGCGATCTTCTTAATGTGTTAAACGAGTTAATTAGCTTACACGAGTGGTATCAGTGCCGATAAGTCGTGGAGAACTGGAACCTAGCGACTACATACCTATAGTAATATGCACTCCAGCCTAAATATTAATAAGATGAGACAAGATTCATTCATTCATTCATTCACCACTATTTCTATATGCAGATAAGTACTCATAACGGAAGGAACAGAGAACTTGCTGTAAAGTTAAAATACAAAACAAGTTACGTGGTGGTTGTGAAGTGTTTAGAGTGCGGTAGGAAAGCAGGTGGTGGTAGGTGAGGTTGAAAGATGCACCTTCTAACACGAACTACCCATGAATAACCAAAATCTGCCTTATACGTCCCACAGCTGGGCACAGGCCTCCCCTCATTTCTGACAGGGTTTTAGGGCAAGGAAGTGTCCGCTGCGCAGCCCCAATGCGTGTTGGCGAACTTCACAATATTTTTTTTCTTATTCGTCAGACATGCAAGTTTCCTCACTATGTTTTCCTTCACCGCCGAGCACGTTGTAAATCAGCACTTAAAATTGCAATTAACAATTTCATTGGTGCCGGCGGGAATCGAACCCGGGTTTCGTTCTCTTATATTTACACCATCTTCTACAACCTTGATGCTCCAATATGAAAGAAAACTGGTGATCTAATTGCGATTTCTTGGGTAGCCCATATACGTTTTAACTTTAAGCATAGGAAGAAAGCTTCGAAAGAAGCGCTTTATGCCAAACCGGATCGAAGGCCTTCGCTATGTTCAAACTAACAGCTAAGACCTCCCCCTTAGACTCTACTGCCTCCATCCATCTATTAGTTAGATAATCTAGAAGATCATCTGCTCAGTAACACTCACGGAAACCGTACTGGCGGTTACTAATCGGCTGGTGATGCTCGAGGTACCTCGTGAGTTGGCAGTTGATAATTATTCTATAAAGTATTATATAAAGTTTCCATTATTTTGGAGAACAAGAGGGCGATTGCGATAGGTCTGTAGTTGGTCGGATCTGAGCAGTTGCCTTTTTTAGGGACAGGTTCACCTAAACTATCTTCCATGATTTCGGGTACGCCTGGGGAGAAGGAGTACCGAAGGAGTAAGAGAAATATTCAGCACAAAGGATGGACTCCGTCAGGCCCACTAGACTTGTTGATTTCCAGGGGAGGGGAGTACTTTTCACACTGAGCGCTAAGTAAACAGCACATCCTGTATGGAGTATCTACACCGAGGGACGGTGGGCGGTATGTTCCCCTCGTCATCGAGAGTCCAGTTCGACGCAAGTAGAGAGTCTAGCAAATCGGTTTTCTCCTTTGCGACATACGCCAGTGAGTCATCCTCCCTGTGCAGAGATGGCAGAGATGTCTGACGAAAGTTACCTTGAACAGCCTTGGCAAGAGATCAGAATACACACGATCCCGAAGGAAATCGAACTTGTTTCTGCGGTGCGCACTGACTTTGCCTTTTCAATAACGCTCATGAAGGACCTGGAGGTGGAATTATGCATATTTTAAGAGCGCTGAAATTTACATCAAAATTGCTCATTTGACAGGAGTGGCCAAATCATGGCTGCGTTAAGCCCTCCGACAGGCACTACAAACGATGGAATAAAAAGTTCCATTCCCTGAAGTACCACTTAAGTGACAGAATCAGCAAGATTATCCAACAAGAAGCAAATTCTCAAAGGTAGGATGCATAAAAGACCGCAGTCTGTCCCAATCGGCTGACCTAGAGTGCCAAACACGGCGCCAACTTGCAGAACGCAACCGTGACGGAAGCGTGGGTGACCGTACCTATTCCGAATCAGACAATGGTCCGAAGAGTCAAGAGGAGCATTGACGGAGATGTGACATCCGTCCGGATGAGGCCAGCTTAAGGTCCAAAAGGGAAGGTGCATGATCCTCCACATCTGGCTTCAGCATTTCTAGATAGTAGTGGACGGCGTTAAGGTTTGAATGAAGTCCTCTGATGTAGCAGAAGTTCACGGATAACGTGACAGGGGTTGCCCTTGTCTTATTGCTCCGCTTTTCGGAATTTCCCCCTTCCCCTCTCCAGTATACGCGCGGCAGTCCGAGCAGTAATTCCAGAAACCATGTTCAGGATGCTCAACGAGGGGTTATGCGGTAGCGTTTTATTAGGTCGTGATACCATTACGGTTTGAGCCGACTCATCCATGAAAAAGCAAAAACTGTTCCATCGAACTATGAGAGTGAATGCACTTGTGTTTTAGCACTTACTCTTAAACTATAACCCTGTACTTCGCCGTTCGGTATAGAGGAACTTACAACAAATAAAGTTCCAAAAATATATTCACGTTAAATATTACACAATTAATATTACAAGTGGTAAAATTAAAAAAATTGTACAACCGACTCCAATATAAATAAAAAGAGAACCTCATCAATGTAGTCGAAGTCAGTTAAATACGCACTATCAAGAAATACTCCAAAATTTATGGCCAGATCCTGATCAAATTGATACAGAACTACATAAAAAGCGTCAGCTTCCGAATAAAAAAAGAATAAACAAAATCAATTCACATACATAAAAAACACATTCGAATCGTATACCTCCTCCTTTTTTTGAAATCGTTTAAAATCACCTTACTTTCATCAAATAGGAAGAACTTTGGAATGAAGAACAGTTTATTGTTGTTTATCTTACCACATCTAACAAATTTGATTAATATTTTTTTGCTTTGATTACTTTATAACACACACAACCTACATAAAACGAGTGTAATAGATATAAACAAATGTAACAAATTTATTGCCATGCCAGTATATTCCAAATCTATGGTAATTTGTATCAATTTTGTGTGACAATGTCATTGATATTACGTAAAAATGAGATAAAAAAAGATAAGAGCAAGCAGGATAGAGATCTCCATCATTAAATTTAGTACCCGTTTCGTACTTTTGTTTTTTACTGTGAGAGTTGCTCTAGGTTTAGCCTGTGCATATTATTGTTATAATAAATGACTTAGGTACCTACTAGAGATTGTATATTGTCACCATGCTTTTTATTTGCTGAAAACCTAAGATATTTTTTTCATAGTAGGACACATTTTGGACCATGCTTGACTGCTGCAAGATATAAATAGGGTACGATGTGGAGCTGGGGGAACAAACTTTATTTTAACGCGAGTAAATGCTCCATTGTTACTTAGACAAGCACGCGTCTTGCTCGTCATTAGTAAGGAGAACAACTACACCGTGTTATGAAAGTCAAAGATCTAGATTTTCGCATCACAAACCATTTGAAGTTACGAGTCCACTTCACATAAGTCTGTAAGGCGACAGTCAAATGAATTCACCAACATTAACGCTAAGGACCTTATACAAAATCATGGTAAAATGTCATTTGTAGAGCAATGCTATACATTTTACATTATTATATTAATGCTTTATATTTTGAGTCCAAATAAAGGTAATTATGAATTAAAAAATTCTGAAAAGTTATGTATCTATTTAGGTGATACGTTGTATCCTCTTTTCCTCGTTATGGTAGCTTATAACAAAATGTAAGTGAGAAGGGAAGTATTGCTTGCCACATATCTATGTGAAATATACCCTTATCAAGTAACCCTGATCGACTCACTGCCAATCTTTACAACGTTGTTGACAAGAGACTTGTACATGATAAATCCGACACCTCCTTGGGACATATGTTCACCCCCTCGA
Source organism: Parnassius apollo (assembly GCA_907164705.1). NCBI lineage: Eukaryota > Metazoa > Arthropoda > Insecta > Lepidoptera > Papilionidae > Parnassius > Parnassius apollo. The sequence goes on from CAJQZP010001331.1 coordinate 2,517,335, forward strand.
GGATAGAACAAGTTGCCACGCTTGAAGAAGACCGTGTTCTCCTCCACTTCGGACCTTGGATAATCATATAATATGCCAACACAACTTGTCTACATCTTCTTCCAGCTCCAAGATCTTCTCGTCAGTCCTTCAGGGTGTGAGCGTTATACGTTGCCAGCTCGAGTCCTCTTAGGTAGCAACCGAACCTCCCCCGGAGACTGGAGGCCGCCAGGGACTGGGCGGTGCTGGGGACTGGGAGGCCGTTTGTTTGTGTCGTATACATATAGTTGCCACGATCGGCGAGCGAGTTAGCAACCGCAGTTTTTTATTGTATAATTGCTGTTATCATGAAGATGCTGAGTCGATCCGCTTCGGTTTCGCCTATTTATGTGGCGTTGGTTTGATTTAAGATTATAAAATAATTGTTTTTTCTTTTCTTTAAATTTTTTGGATAAAATATGTTCTTTTTTCTGGCATTGGTCTCTATGTGTTCGTAGGCTTTCATCACGATCGGTTCAGCTATTCTTAAGATATCCCCAAACAGACAGACGTACAAACATTCTTTAAAATGATTATTTATGTTTAATAGCATGCAAATAATCTACTGAGCTTAATATAAGTCATTTATTTCAAGTTTACAGTCCGACATTTTAATTTTATTCAATACGCAGATTAATGGAAATATTGCTGTTTTAAAATTTGGTACGAGATAGGGTATATTTGTTGTACATTCCATGTCTAACTTTAATAGTGCCAACAATTACCATTTACACTTTACTTTATTCTTTACAAAACAACTTTCACGCCACAACACCCAGACGAAAACCGTTTTGATTTCTCTATTGATATCAAAAAGAGCTCACCCACAACTGTTTGTACTTCACTCGACTTTTGACACGAGTGCTGTGTCGGTAGCGGTCGACATGTGATCTGAATATGCAAATGGATGTATCCTGATTTCCTGTTTCAAAACAGCCTTGCAACAAAATTGATTTAAAGGTTTTGAGCGATCGTCATTTTCGCTTCGCTCCTTTTTTCATTGTTTCAGTGATGGATTTAAAAAGATTAGATTCTCCCGTTGTTAAACACAAAGGTAATATTTTACCTAAATTGTGATAAGATAAGATATTTTGTGATGAGTATAAACATATAATTTTAAACAATCATTAAATAAATAAAAAATACTATTGGTGGCCCGCCCCGGTTTCACCTGAAACAAGATCTATTATTGTGGTGTGTTATTTAGATTTAAGACAAACAACGGATATTTAAGTCATAAAATTTTAATTTTTTTCAAAGAAAAAACTCGCAAGTGTTTTGGATAAAATATAATCTAGATCACTCCTAGCACCGCTCTCTATCTGTTCGTGAAGTTCGGTACAATTGGTTTAGCCAATAATATAATAAATAATAAAATAAGGCAGTTATTTCGACGTTGCATACAGATCATTCAACTTTACTTATATGTATAAAGTATACATTAAATTTACTGCTGCACTTGTCGATCTAGTCGATGGATGCAAGTCGCTTTGGGTCCGTGGTTTGTTCCTTTCCTATGTTTTGCAGTGGAGTTGTGGTGAGCTCTAGTCGTGATAACGATGAAGCCAGTGCAGTCGTATATTATTAGCTTTTGTGAAAGAACTTGATTATATGCACTTAATTTAAGAGGCAGGTTCTGTACTTTTGCGTTTATTTCCTTCGCCAGCCTTTTCATAACAACATGCGAAATACATCACGCGAGACTGCCCGAAGGCACAATCTGCCTCAAGTCTACACAAGTGAGAAGTGAGCATTGAAAAAAGTATTTTTTGTCAACATAATATCCCATCTACTTTGCAAGCGCTCTATTTCAAATTCAGGTTATAAAACATTTACTTTTAAGCGATATCAAACATTTAATTACGGTAAGAAATATTTTATTCTTAAAAATAATTTAAAGTAATTTTCTACGGCATTGATACTTAGATTCTGCAGTGAGAATGAGTTAATATCGATTAGTTTACTATTTAGGCGTTATTAAATTTCTAACGTGCGAAACTGTAAAATATTTTATCTCATGAGTTATAATATGTATAGCCTCGTAGATTGATTTTATAGATATTTTATTTGATAGCAAATATTTTTCTTGCTTACAATATGTAAAGTCAACAGTCAATTTTCTCTGGTACTAAAATCGCCGCTTACATTCAACAGTTTGAGAAAAGAACCTATACAATATGTTATGTAGTTACACTTTTTTGGGTTGTATTTTATCATCCCAACCCATAAATATACAAAATTGACATTGACGAAGCTTTTAATATAATACTTTCTTTCTCTGTGTGGAATGCTTCATAACGCAAATTTTATGATTTTTTGATGTTACCCTACAATTGGATTTTCTCCTTTATCCTGAAACTACTAACACACATAAATTGCGCACGTACAAACACCCAAAAAGATACAATTACTTGCATAATTATAACGTCATTTTTCCGTGGTAGAGCCATGCTGCAGTTATATTAGTAGTACAGTTGTAGCACTAATGACCGGCTCGACCGGGGAAGGACCACGCTCTCACAGAATACCAGCGTCAAATAGTGGCTTAATGCTGTTGTGTTTCGTATGGGTAATGTAGAGAACCGGAGACCCTTTTTACTGGAAACGAGGCTTTCCACCTAAGTCCTCACGGATGACAACGCATCTGCATTTTCATTCGTAATCGAGGATAGATGTAGATGTCTATGGGCCACGGCAACCACTTACCATCAGGTGTACTGTGTGCTCGTTTGTCATCCTATCCTATAAAAAATTCTAACACTTGCTTGGTTTCGAACGCGCGGCCCTGCAACGCTTAGCTACTGGTTAAGCGTTGTTGTTCTTTTTCGTCTAAGCCTACTAACCTACGTACGTTGTGCGTAGCTCTGGCGGGAATCGTTCGCCAACGTGAATCAATTCTCTATTACATTAAGTTTTTTCATGATGATAATATTTTGTAACCAAATATATAGCCTAGAGCACTAATTACAAAAATTACACTACACATTTTACACTCCTCCCTGCGTGCTGCTTGGAAAGGGGTACAAAGTTTACTCTTTACGTATTAATATATAGATACCTACCTATTTATCGATACTACTAAATCATTGATAACGCCTCATTGAGTGTATTATTTAGTGACACGTGTCGTATGTCGTACTCCTAATGTAGAGGTGTGGAATTAGTGGTAACTGTGATAGTGCTCGCAATAAAGGGGGCGGGAGGTGCTAGTAAACGAAGTATCTATGTAAAACACAACATCGTTCTTAGACTACTTCAAAAAAAAGGAAGTATCTCAATAGCAGTTCATGTTCTTTATTTTTAATTTGTTTTCTTCAATAGTAATAGTCTGACAAATGAACACACAATCCCTCTGATAGTAAGTGGATCTTGATGGTTCTTCAGAGGCAAGAAGTTATTTTTCCGAACCAGTCATCATCATCATCGTCATCATTACAGCCCTTCATAAGTCCACTGATGAACATAGACCTCCCCCAAGGCATGCCACACAAGGTCCTGAGCCACCTGCATCCATCGACTTCCTGCATGTCTTACCAGGTCACCACTCAATCTAGTGGAGGGTCACCCTAAACCACGCCCACCGGTACGAGGCTGCCACTTGAGAACTTTTTTTCCACATGGGTTGTCGGTTCTTCCACTTATAGTGGTATATATTAGTTATTTAACAGTGGTAAATATTAGTTATTTAACAGTGGTAGAGCCACGCGGCAGCTTTGCTGTTGCACGTATGGGACGGCTCAAACCCGGGTGGTACCACGACCTCACAGAATACCGGCGTGAAGTGGAAGCCCTGCTTTCGCGTTTCGTCTGGTGAGTGCAGGTGGCCGGAGGCCCAAATCTCCCCCCCCCCATCAACATGGTAGCGGAATTAAATGATAGACTACCCCAGGAGGGTACCAGCACCCCTGGAGAATCCCTCGCTGAGCATCCCCGACCATGTTTCTCCACTTCTGAGCGTGGGTGCTCAGGCTGCCCCGCGTATTCTGGGGGGGGGGGGCAAAATTCCGCTCAAGACTACAACTGCTCGGGGCAAACGGAGCAACAAGACCAAGGCGACCCCTGCCACGCTGTCCGTGAATTTCTGCAATATCAGGGGACTTCACTCTAACCTAAACGCCGTCCACTACCATCTAGAGACGGCGAGGCCGGCTCTGCTCTTTCTGACCGAGACGCAGGTGTCCTCTCCGGCTGATGTTTCGTATCTATCCTACCCGGGGTACAAACTGGAACACTCCTTTGTGCCTTGGGCTGGAGTTTGCGTTTACGTCAGAGAGGACATCTGTTCTCGACGCCTCGGCAGACTTGAAGGTTCGGACCTGTCCATCCTTTGGCTACGCGTAGACAGCGACGACCATCCGCGCGTCTACGGGTGCCTTTATAGGTCCCATAGCGGTAATGCCGAAACAGACCGACTCTTCGACAACGTTCAAATGGCTGCAGATTCGTTGCTACATCAGATCCCTTCCGCAGAGATCGTGATTCTCGGCAACTTTAACGCCCATCACGCCGAATGGCTTGGTTCACGTTTAACCGATCATGCGGGGAGATCTGTTCATGATTTTGCCTTGGCATATGGTCTGACACAACTGGTTACTTCGCCTACGCGGATTCCAGATGTGGAGGATCATGCACCTTCCCTGTTGGACCTTCTGCTGACCTCTCACCCGGACGGATATCAAATTTCCGTCGAAGCCCCTTTAAGCTCCTCGGGCCATTGTCTTGTCCGGAGTGTGGTGCCACTTACGCTGAAATCGCTGTTGCATTATGCAGGCTGCCGCCGTGTTTGGCACTATAGGTCAGCCGATTGGGATGGGAAGCGGTCTTTCTTTGCATCCTACCCTTGAGGGCGGATTTGCTTCTCGCCGGACGATCCCAACGTTGTTGCGGATTCTGTCGCTGATGTGGTACTTCAGGGTACGGAACTTTTTATTCCTTCCTCTGTGGTGCCCATTGGAGGCAAATCTCAGCCATGGTTTGGTCGCTCCTGTAAAATAGCATCATGCTATAAGCAGGAGTGCTACCGGGCCTGGGCTGATGCATCAGCGTCCCGGGATTTAAATACCAGCGCTCTAAAAAAGAAGTATAATTCCGCCTCTACGTCCTTCAAAAGATTCATTGCCAAGGCAAAGTCAGAGCACATAGGCAGAATTGGCGAGAAACTAGTTCGCCTTCCTTCTGGAACCCGTGCATTCTGGTCTCTCGCCAAGGCTGTCCAGGGAAATTTCTGTCAGCAATCTCTTCCATCTCTGCACAGGGAGGACGACTCACTGGCCCATACCGCAAAGGAGAAAGCCGATGTTCTAGGCTCTTTCTTTGCATCTAACTCGACTCTCGATGACGGGGGGAGTACGCCGCCGACCATCCCGTGGTTTGAGTGCTCCATGCCGGAAGTGCAGTTCACACAGCGCTCGGTTTGCAAAGCACTCCTCTCCCTGGACATCCATAAGTCGAGTGGGCCTGACGGAATCCCCCCAATTGTGCTGAGGACGTGTGCTCCAGAGTTTTGCACCGGTTTTAACGCGTCTTTTCCGGTACTCCTACTCCCTAGGCGTAGTCCCAAAATCATGAAAGACGGCTTTCGTCCACCCGATCCCTAAAAAAGGCGACCGCTCAGACCCGTCCAACTACCGGAGAACAATGGAGTCCATTGTAAACTGCCAGCTCATGAGGTACCTTGAGGATCACCAGCTGATTAGTGACCGCCAATACGGTTTTCGCCGTGGTCGGTCAGCTGGTGATCTTCTGGTCTACTTAACTCACAGATGGGCGGAGGCAGTAGAGTCCAAGGGGGAGGCATTGGCCGTTAGTTTGGACATTGCCAAGGCCTTCGACCAGTTTTGGCACAAAGCGCTTCTTTCGAAGCTCCCTTCCTATGGACTTCCCGAGAAATTGTGCGATTGGATCACCAGCTTTCTTGAAAATCGGAGTATCTAGGTCGTTGTTGACGGTGCAAGCATCGAGTGCAAGCCTATTAATGCTGGTGTTCCACAGGGCTGCGTGCTATCGCCAACGCTGTTTCTTCTGCATATCAATGATATGTTGCAAACCCGTAACATTCATTGCTATGCAGATGACAGCACTGGTGATGCTCTTTACACCGGTCGAGCCAATATTTCTCGGGAAAACGTCTCCGAGTGCCGGAATAAACTTGTGTCTAAAGTCGAGTCTTTGCTGAACAGAGTCTCGGATTGGGGGCGACTAAATCTAGTCCAGTTTAACCCCCAGAAGACACAAGTTTGCGCGTTAACCGCTAAAAAGAACCCCTTTGTCGTATCTCCTCAGTTTCAAGGCACTCCTCTTGTTGCCTCAGCCAGCATTGGAATCCTCGGCATCGACATATCGAGTGACGTGCAGTTTCGTGGTCAACGGTCAACGTGGCCTGCAACTTTACAAGGCGCAGGTTCGGCCGCACATGGAATACTGTTCCCATCTCTGGGCAGCGGCTCCCCAGTACCAGCTCCTTCCACTTGACCGCATCCAGCGCAGAGCGGCTCGAATCGTCGACGACCGAGTGCTTTCCGATCGGCTCGATTCACTGGCATTGCGAAGAGATGTTGCATCTCTTTGCATTTTCTTTCGCATATACCATGGAGAGTGCTCTGAGGAATTGTTCGGATTAATCCCAGCCGCCAAATTTCGTGAACGCACTACGCGGCAAACGTCCTGATACCATCCACACCATCTGGATGCTTGGCGGTCCACCACTGTACGTTTCAAAAGGAGTTTTCTTCCGCGTACAACCTTTCCGTGGAATAGTTTACCACAGGCGATTTTTCCGGACCGATACGACCTGGGGACCTTCAGGAAAAGAGCTTACTCCTTTCTAAAGGGCCGGCAACGCACCTGCAATTCCCCTGGTGTTGCGGTTGATCATGGGCGGCGGTAATCACTTAACATCAGGTGAGCCGAATGCTCGTTTGCCCCCTCTTCTATAAAAAAAAATACGGCCGGCCCATTACCACTTCAGCTTACTAATCCGTTGGGCTATGTCGGTCACTCTGATTCTACTGCGGATATCCTCATATCTAAGTTTATCACGCAGAGAATCCCCGAGCCATAGGAGAAACAGTGCCCAGGGCTAAGGCAAGCCCCCCTCTTGATATCTCGCTGAGCAACCTTGAGTGTTCTCATGTAGGGACGTATATAGGCTGTAACATTACTTTTACTTTTACTTTATGCCTTGAGCGCAAATTGCTTAGCTTTTTATCTCTTATCTTATTGCTTGCGCAAAGCGCAAATTGCTGCATGTTCTACTAGCGCCTAAAAATCAAGAATCTAACGTTTTGTGGCACGAAATCATATCTAACAATCACATTGAACACGTAAATGATATAAAAAGCTCATTGTCAAAAAGATAAATGATAGTTGAAATCATTTTTAACCAATTAGTTGCTTTTTACATAAAAAAGTGGTTTTAGTAGCTTATTATCACGTCCGCATGGATAGGTAAAAACGGTAACTTTTGAAAATATCTATGATATATATATATATATATATATATATATATATATATATATATATATATATATAAAATATATATATAAATGTTCAACTCAATCTATTTTTTAATCTATTCAAATATCACGTGGGAAGCCATGGAATGTAAATTTCTGTCTAATGATATTTTATTTAGTTGTAATTAATTTTTTTTTTGGTTGACAAAATCATAAGTTTTGTGTTTGCGCTGTTTTTACTGTAGAAATACAAAACATTCCAAAAACCAAATTTGATACCTACTTGACCAAGGTAAGATATTATTACAGATTTTCATTACAATACTATATTGTTTCGCTAAAAGCTTAGGATTTATACATAAATATGTTTATACGTCTTGAACTTTATGGTGCGACCTGAAGGTGTACTTTGGTGAATGCTAAATTAAAATACTGGTTGAAACTAGACTGGACTAGATGAAAATTTTTTCGAAAACGAAATAAAGTCGATGAGAATTTTTTTATTAACATGTCAGGTAAAAATACTAGTTTTTACGATAATGTCTGAGTTTTTTTTTTCAATTAACAATAATAATAAAAGAATTGAATCTCAATAATAATAACATAGTAAAATTTAAAAAAATATTTTCTATTGTTGATAGATAATTTTTTTCTACATTTTTCACGATCATATGAGCATTATGATTTATGACTTGTAGACTATTTTTATTGACTGAATAAAATTATCGGAAAACTAGAAGTGATAGTAACAAGGTTATTTGTGAAAATTGTGTGCATTTAAAATACTTTAAAAAATTTACGTATATCATGAGCACTTAACATTGTACGCTGTATGCACATTTGGATTCAAAAAAAGTTTTTCAATTTTATGTACCGCTGAACTACGGCATTTTGTAACTTTATAAAGTTAGTAAAATACATTTTCTACTGACAATTACAGGCCCTTACTTTGTATAAAAATTCTTCTATCACATCGCTATAACTGTATAGATATAATATTATATAAACTAACAAGCACACAGTCCACCTGATGGTAAGTGAATGCTGCTGCTCATGGACATCTACATTTATCTCAAATGAAGAATCAAAATGTAGATGCGTTGTCACCCCTGAGGACTGAGATGGAATGCCTCGTATCCAGTGAAAAGAGTATCCGGTACTTTATTTTACGCTTTTTATTTTACGCTGGTATTCTGTGAGAGCATGATCATAAACCAGTCCAGCCGACGTATTAGTGCTACAACTATTATATCGGCAACGTTGCTTTTGTGCAATGTTTGATAATGAATTTTATAGGCTGAAATAGGTGCATACTCTTATTATTTTGATACACTTAACCGTGTTTTAAAACTATTTTTTAATAATACTAACAAACCTATATTATTTACTACAATCTCTCTCTTAATATAAAGTACGGATACAATCAAGCTGAGCCATTAGTGTATACTCGTAGCTGTAGCGTGGCCCTACCACGTAAAAATCTATGTGTTGATTTTTTTTAAATACATATTTGATTAAGTGTATGATTTTGAGTATAGTGTAGATAGAGAGGTGTTTTTATCGCAGTGTATGTAATGTAGGAAAGGATGTGAAGAGCTGCAGCATGTTTGTAATAAATAATGACATTTGTTTATTTTAATGATAAATTTTTATTAAATACTGGCTGGTACCCAGCGCATTGCTGCCGCAGAAGAAATAATTGTGAAAATATAAGTTTGCAAGGATTATATTATCCATCTTATAATATATATAAATTAGGTGTCACGTTGTTTGTCCGCGATGGACTCCTAAACTACTTAACCGATTTTAATCAAATTTGCACACCGTATGCAGTTTGGTCCAATTTGAGAGATAGGATAGTTTTTTGCCCATGAGTGATCCACAATTTTTTTGCGAATTTAATGATTTGAAATGACAAAGGGTCGTCGAAAAGGGCAGAACAACGTCTGCCTGACAAGCTAGTAGAATACTATAATACACAATGTATTTGTTATATCGCTTAATTAAGTATGATTAAACATTAATTGAGATTATATGACTGAAATATTTTTGATACGATACGGGCGCCACCTACTGTAATTTATTTATACTATGCCTGTAACCTTCGCAAATACAAGCAATAAGTTGACACAATTTTAGCGCAATCTGATGAACGGTACGGCAACGCATAAAGTACATGTAAATATACATAAATTTTATATAGTAGATAGTATACTTCAGAGGTACGTATAATAATTTGGAGAAAACCATCCACACCTAAGAATGGAAAATAGAATATGAAGTTTTTGATGTAAATATAAGGAATATTCCAGCTTTTTATATTCCTTGGGTCACTCAAAAGTGTCAAAAAGTTTAACTAATGATGAAAATAAAAATTTTAATGTCTTTACGTTATTTTTAATTATGTGAAGTAGGGTTCTATTTTTCATTAAAAGTCTAATTAGTTTTAGCGTGGGTCTTGGCTAATTAATTTTTGACGTCTTCAATATAACGGATTTCCACAAATTAACGCCTGATTCTATTAAATATATTTCATGTGAAACTAAACGTTAAACGTCGAAATGAAGCCAACTACGACGAAAGCCCACCATACAATCGCACTACTGAACAAAAGAGTATATTTCCATCTTCAAACGTGGTTCACGTTATTGATTAAGCTCAAATGAAAAAGTGAAGGATACAATTTAACTGTTAAAATAATTTTTTAAAAAATATTCGAGTTTTAGTTCGAAAGTCTATTCAATCATAACAAACAATAGCTACCACAAATATTTGTGGATAAAACAATATTTCTCAAATTGCTTTTAGACAATAAAATTCCATTTGTGTTTAAAAACTATGTAAAGGTTCAAATTTTTAAAATGGGATCAAAAGATTTTTATGCTTTAGTGTTTTTTTTTTGTGATGGTGCCAAAACTTACTTTGCTTTTTATTAAATACACAAAAGAAAAATACTGACAGAAAAAAATTAATGACATGGCACTGAAAGTTATTATAAAATTAGAAATGGACCAAAGTAAGAATGGTATTATAGTATTTTATCCGATATATACTTTTGAGACGTAGTTCTATGTTCCAAACAATGTGTCGCCGCGTTAACCAAAGATAAATAGCAAGGTGCTAAAATAATAGACAAATGTCGCGTTAATCTCTACTCCTGCCGTCGGCAAATATTATTACTGGTATCACCTACTAGTGTACAGGTTCTATCGCAGAACATTTTCCTCGATAACTTACAAACAGTTTGTTAATATCATATTTGGGCGACACTTATACATCTGTATTTCTATGATATAGGTTGCCTGACTTTTCATATTTCCCTAACAACATTTTAAAATGAAATTAGCAGGCACCGTCATGATTATTTTTTATTAAAATTTCGGCGAGGAACGAATTCAGGTTTCCGGCTTTTAATATTTAACACTACGCGAACGCGCCCCTTCTAACTCAGGGATTTTAGTGCCACAAAAAACATCCCTGGAACTTCCCGCTGAATTCGCCAAAAATTTCACTTATTATCGAGCCCAAAAACGTCAGCATTTTGGAAAACCACGTTTTCTTTTTAATTTAAGATTTCACGAACCAATCAACCGATTTTTGATGTGATTTAAAGCAATCGAAGCAATTTTATGAACGGAAAGTTTCCTACCTATTCTGAAAAAACACTTTTTCGAGATTTATTTCGTCAACGATATCTCTCGAACGAATCAACCGATTTTGATTTAGTTCACGTTGGCGTGAGTTAAAAATGGACGAATTTATTCCACTTTGACTTTGAAGTGGAAACCTAAAAATAAAATAAAAGAATAATAAGCAGATTTAAACATAAAAATTTAGCCTAATTATAATAACTTATATATGTTTCTACAAGAAAAAAATGTGTATAATAATATATTCGTCCTAAACTTAAGTACCCACAGAAATGTCGCATCTGAACATATTAATTTCATAATCTATATTCCATGATACGAGATGGCGTCTTAGGAATAATTTGTTTTATTATTAATTTATAATACTTTTTTATTGATTAAGTATCTTATTAATCGATGAAAAGTAATTCCTTGGTTTTTACTGACATTTCTTGAATTATTTGTGCAATATCTAAGTACACAAGACGGCATATTTTTATCAAGAGATTTTTTTTAAATAAACACAACACGTGACAACTCTACAAGCGCCTAGCGAGTGACTGATGTGCATGCACCGCAGTTGAGTAGAACAGAGTAGCTGAATGCAGTGTCTCCTCTAGTACGTAGTACATAATAGCTCAATGTACATAACCTTCTGTTTTAAACTTTATTAGATGCAATAATTAGGCTATCAAAAATTTATGTGACAAGATTATCATTTTTGGCCACAAAATAAAGCTGCAAATTCAAATTACAATATTGAGGAGAAAGTATCAAAACGTTGTAAAGCTTCGTTACAGGTTTGAGCGAAGATCAACAAATTTAATTAACCAACTCAGTTATAAGCTCTAACCGCCGTAATTGATTCTTTTTTTTTAATTCATTTTCTTTTACAACGACCTCTTGCTAAACGTGATTTTTAATATTCTTAAAAATTTATATTCCATAACTTTAACTTAGAGGACTTAAAGTTAATAATGATAATAGAGATTTATTTTAATTTTATTTCATAATAGTCAGACTACATGATATAATGTAAAAAGACCATGTATTATAATTATTTTTATTTTTACCAGAAACATGCTGCTGCATATCATTCGGTTACAATTTTCCTCTTTCGCCCTTTTACGACATCGACGGGACGATATGGATATTCATACATAGCCACTACACGGTATTTGCCAACCAGCCTGCCAAGCGTGGCAATTATGGAAAAATTCCTCCAATGTGGCAATCTACGGCCAATGTCTAGCAGTGAACTTTTATAGGCTGTAATGGATGGTTGTACATATTATAAATTTGAAGTACTGCATTGTTTGTTTAAGTGAAACGACTGTTTAGTAATGTTGTTGACTTTAATTGAATATCTTGGTTATTAATTCACGTACAAAATAATTTCGTGTGCTCTAAAAATACGAGTTAAAAATCCAACATTATAAAAGTTATACAGATATGACATGTATAAGTACATGCAGTCAATATTTCCATTAACATCAATGAAATTTGTAATAATCGTAAATATGGCCTTGCTAATTATCCAAAGTGTATTTATTAAGATCGCCGATTCGGCATGAAACTTTGTAGTGTAATTTTTAATAATAATACTTTATGTATAAAATATAAGATTAAGGTATGTAGGTATTACAATTTATATTATATAATAAAACATTACGTATAAAACGATAAAAATTAGGTACGAAGGGCGTACAATGTAATCTCGATATGTGTATTTAGAAAAAATATAAAATTATGAAACATTTTTTTATTTCTAAATATGGTGTTCCATGACATGAATACATTTTAATGTTCATGAAAAAAGCTTTTCTATTCCCTTGAAAAAATATTCTTTGTCTTGGTCTGAAAAATGCTCATTTACAGTGGACTTAAGCTCATTATCGACAGCAAATCGCTTTCCTCTGAAATAAAACGTATTCCCAGGAAATAATAAGTAGTCACTAGGGATACTACATCTGGGCACTGTACACTATATCTGGGCTGCGTGGTGGGTGATTAACTTCCTCAAACCCGCAGTCTAGTGCAGTAGCATTGGAAAGCTACGGCGTGTGAACCAGTGCGTTGTCATGAAGAAGCAGCTCTCCCTTGGTGAGCTTTTCTCTTCTTTTTTCTTATATTGCAAACGGCGTAAAATGGCTAAGCATTTGCTTGTATTGATGTTTTCTCCTTTTTTTGTGTACTCGATCAATAGTATTATTTTGGAATCCCAAAGCGGTATGATTTACTCTCAGTGTCATAGTGGTGAACCCATGTTTCATCTCCTGTAACTATCCTACCGAAAACACTTGTTGGGTCGTCACCACACCCATCTTGCACTGACTTTTGTGAGGTTGATAGTCACGCAATATGGTGTGTATGGTACCAACGGGCAGGTTATTCATTTCTGCTAACATCTTAATTCTTACTCTTGTATCTCCTAATAGAGTTTTTTCAATAATCAAATAATTTTCACATTTTAGCCGCTGTGATTAGCCCACCCAAAGGAAATAAATCAATGCACGGTGTTAGATTTTTTTCTACATTGTCGAACTAGTCATTCTTGCAATCTATCACTGAAGGTTACATAAGAAGTAACGAAATTATTAAGACTAAATTTCGTATTTATACCCTCAGATACTGTCGTTAGCTATAATATTACTGTACGTACGCTGTACACTACTATACGCTGTACACTGTATGTTTCACTAGGGGTTTTCTTCCGCGTACGACCTGTCTGTGGAATAATTTACCACCGGCGATTTTTCCGGACCGATACCACCTGAGGACCTTCAAGAAAAGAGATTACTCCTTTCTAAAGGACCGGCAATGCACCTGCAATTCCCTTGGTGTTGCGGTTGTTCATGGGCTTCGGTAGTCACTTAACATCAAGTGAACCGTATGCTCGTTTGCCTCCACTTTTATTTACCCACATTATTAGCAAATCACTCTAATACCGAGAATACATTGAATGCCCCTCGTAGGTATTTTAAACATGATTTTTAGTTATTTTTGTTTGGTCTTTGTGAGGCGAGAATAATTAAAAATTATGATTACTGCTGCTATTGTGTGACTATCCCACATAATTATGAAGGGTTGGCTGCCTTAATGTTAGACGTATTATGTGTTCCTTTTGTAATTTTATTTACAATTGAACTATAGATGTGTATTTTTGTATTCAATTGAAATAACATTAATATTAGAAAATACTAGGGATGACATGCATGGATACGCAATATAATCAATTTTGTTCCGTATTCGTAATAAAATTCATGTTAAAAAATATATTTATATAGGCGGCATAAAACAGTAATCAAATGTTGGATTCGAACTCATGACGTGACCGTTCTTCTGTCCGTTTTATTTAAGCATTGCTACCACTTTTAACGCTTAACCAGGTATCTAAAAATTATAATCATTATCAAAGAACATAAACTTACATCAACAATAATGCAGTCGTGTGCACACTGGCGGTGCAATAAGGCAACATTAAATTTCCGCCTTCTTAATCGATCTTTAGGATCTGGAGGGCCGTATTTTGGACTGCATTTAAATACACCAACTAGATTCTGGACATAGTAAAAAATAATTGTGAGTTTTATAAACTGATAGAGATATATAACGTTTTACTGTTTTTGTTTTTAGTCTTTTGTTTTCATATGGGCTGATATTCAAAGTAAGTTCCCAAATATAAAGCTTAAAAATAATCTGCAATCTCTCCTCCCTCATTAGTTTTAATTTTAAATTGCAGCTATTAATTAATGTCCAATTTCTATTAAATATAAGTCAGTGATGCATTTCTGCACACGGTTTTACACAAACTTGTGTCAATAATACGAAAAAGCAACTATTTAACGTGATGTTTTAGAGATGTATTCATTACTATGAACACTCATTAACTGCTTTCCCAATGGTGACCCAAGCTTTTTGTAACGTCTGGATGCATTCATTTGTAATTATACATAACCTCTTCAAGGAGTGGTAAATAAAAGATTGCTAAAGTAACCAATTAAGTGTGACTAGCAGATCGTATAACGGTAATTTTTTTTTCACATTATCAACCAATATGTGATATCTGTCGAAACATATCAAGCGCAGCTGCTTTAGCTACTCATTAGGGGACGTGGGAAAAGAACGCAAAAACCTAAGAGTTAAATATACAGGGTTATTGTGCAATGACCACAAATTCTTAGAGTAAGATCAGTATAAGTAATATAGGCAAATAGCGAAGAAAAATTAATTTGAAAAATCTCAAACGATTCTGTCCTTTTTATCTTTTAAATTCAAAATGCGTGGTAATGCATGGTTTTAATTGATTTTCCTGAGCACACACACATTCGTAAGGGTCGATCGGTAGGTAAAAGCGTTGTTACCTATAAATCGCGCTCAATTTGCGACAATTTGAAATAAAATTAGAAGCCTTATTTACGCGTTTCATCAAAACCTTTAATAAAGTTTTGAAAAATAACCCTGCACCCCCCTAACCCATACAATAAATTACGCTACTATTTAATGTCATGTTGTTTGAAGTATTGATGTTGATCACAATATAAAATTTTGGAATACTTACATTATTAACTATATATTTCGCTATGGTTTTACCTTGAATTATTGTCACCAATAATAACGAGAATATTACCCATACACTGGCCAAGATCATTTGCACTGTTTCAGTTAAATTTACTAATATATAAATTTTGTGGACAATAAAGATCTGAAATATAAAATGAGAGATTTAGATTACACCATAATCGATGTCAGCAAAGACTTTAATAATCTACTCCTAGACTTCAACATATTTTTGTTAAAGAGCAATTTACTCAAAGAAAAAAGATGCTTTTCCTAGAAGTACCTAGCTATAGAATTCCCAGCAGTAACTGACAATAAAGTTTTGAAATATAATTATATAAGTCCTAAGTTACGGGGAGGCATGGGTAATACCATCCACACCATCTGGATGCTTGGCGGTCCATCACTGTACGTTTCAAAAGGAGTTTTCTTCCGCGTACAACCTCTCTGTGGAATAGTTTACCACCGGCGATTTTTCCGGACGGCCGCGCGAAAAACTCCTTTCTAAAGGGCCGGCAACGCACCTGCAATTCCCCTGGTGTTGCGGTTGATCATGGGCGGCGATAGTCACTTAAGATCAGGTGAGCTGCATGCTCGTTTGCCCCCTCTTCTATAAAAAAACAATACCACTCTGAACATATATGAAATCGTACCTACGTATGTATTTTACATTAAATATCAGTTATTGAATCTATATATTTCATTCGGTTGTTATTTGATATATGTAAGTCCGTAAAAAATTCAGAACACAGTATTACACTGTGATACGCGATTTTGATGGATAATTCAAAGTTGGCGTCCGATATATAGATTTTTTATCTATTATACAGTTTGTATCGCGATTTCTAGTTTCCGAGTAACATTGTAATAGAAATAATCTACATTACTTTAAAATCAGACTTTCATGAAATGCGCGTATTCATTGTCATTATAAAACTGTTTAGTTTTAACTGGCAAATTAATTTTAATAATTATAAAGTATTTAGTTCAGGTTCCGACACGGTTGAATCTGACCACGGCAATATTACGTCAAATTCCAAGCGGTCGGATCCGACCACACCCACCCACAACACTTTAAACCATAAAAATTTATGTTTAGAGACTACTTGTCTATGAAGAAGTTTGGTATTATATGCTCCATGTGAAATTTTCTATCCTTTAATGCAATAAAAAAACTCAGTTAGTCTATGGTATATATTTATAATCTACGTTCATTTCGTACGACTGTTATGTGTGGCGTGTTATTGTGTTGATTTTTGAATTTTTCTAGTGTGTTATTAGTGAGTGTTTAGTATAGTGTTTTATTATAAAATTATTATAAAAGCTTTTATGTGATTGTAATTTATCTTTTTACGTTAATTATTTCGCGTAATATATAGAAGTAGTGAACATCACAAGCTCACGCCGCTGTCCTGCGCTGGGTATGTACATTTTTTACTATGAAAATACAATTAAAATCTATTATATCTATCTATATTAATATGCCCTCGCAAATCTAACTCCACGTCCGCGAATGACCATCTATGCCACGTGAGGGCCGGACATTGGACTTTTAATTAACTTAACCAATGACTAACGGAGCTCTAGATACCTTCAATGATGGAGAGACAATTACGTAGTACTATTATAGGGCCGCTACCCGAGAGTGAGCGTCGGGGCACGTCTGGAGCTGACGCTGGACGTGACAGCGTACGGGCCGTCAGCGGCTCTCTGCTTAGCAGGCTGGCGAGAGTCGGGGAACCCGAAAATATTACAGCCGATTAACGGGAAGGGATGGGTATGGGTGATACTTTGCAGAGTACGGACTTACCTACAAGCTCTGCCGGCTCATCTTCAATGACCACAAATAATACTGAACATGATGATAGAAGGAGAAAGTGGTCAACAGAAGAACTTCAAGAATTAATGTTTTGTTACTTTAAAGCAAGATCAATTGGACCAGGATACATAGGCAGGTTACAGAAACTTTTCACAGAAAGAAACCCGAATAACCCTAAAATTCATAAGTTTAACGGAAACACTTTATCAAATCAAGCAAGAAGGATCATTAAGCAAAATGTACTATCACAAGAATTAATAAACAGAATACGAAAAGATGCAGAAGGTATCACACCCGTAGATAACTCAAATTCAAACGACATTTTAGTACAAGATACACAACCTACACTCACATACATTATGGAACAAAATTTACAACAAACCATTGAACAAGCTGAAACAATAGATCAGATGACAAGTAATATAGTGGTAAATGATGATCAAGATCCACAAATTTTGCACTTCCTTCAAATATTAGCGGAAACTAATGAAACCAGACTTCAAGATCGAGTATTTCTACCTAAACCTAAAATCAATAGGCATTTCGTAGAAAATCTACACACATTAAATAATTACTTACCTAATCTTTTAATTACTAATAATAGTTTGCGCGAGATAAATAATATAATATACGCCGCAGCTAAAACTCTTATATTAAACAACAATCAAAAACCTTATATCACTAATAATATTATAAAACCAAAATGTGATCCACCATGGAAAAAAAGAATACAAACTAAAAAAGATATATTTAGGAAGGAACTAGGACAATTAATAGAAATTGAAAAGGGAATCAAAACGCACAGGATGATGAAAATAAAAGAAAAATTATATACCAAATACAGCATTCGGAATGATAATTATCACAATAATATAACAAAAACTATTAGGCAAAAAGTTAAAGCTTTAGCATGTAGAATAAAGAGATACGAAGACATTAACACTAGAAAAGCTCAGAATAGATTATTTAATGAAAACGAGCATAGATTCTACAGAAGTTTAGGGTGTAGTAACAACAAAGACATCAAAATACCGAGTAAAGAAGAAGTGGAAGTATTTTGGAACTCAATTTTATCAAACCAAACGCAATGTCAAGTGAAATACACAGAGAAGATACACAAGAGATAACAAGAAGACCAATTAAAATTTGCTGTCAGAAAACTGTTAAATTGGAAATCACCTGGAATGGATAAAATACAAAATTATTATTTAACATAGCTTCATTATTTACTAAGATAGTTTCAGGTACAGAAATAATGGAAGAATGGTTCGTTACGGGACAAGTTATATTAATACCCAAAAATGAAAACACCGAAAACCCAAAGAACTGGCGACCAATAGCATGTTTACCTAGTATGTACAAATTACTTACTTCCATATTGGCCAACGTATTTTATAGCCATTGCGATAAAAATAACATAATGGCCGTAGAGCAAAGGGGATGTCGCCGTTGTACCAGGGGATGTAAAGACCATCTAATGGTTAATAAGGCCATATTGGAGAATGCACATCAAGCTCAAAAAAACCTGAGTATGGCATGGATTAACCATCAAAAAGCCTTCGACGGTGTATCTCACGAATGGCTTATTAAAGTGCTTGATGTATATAAATGTCCACTAATGATTAAAAGATTCCTTCAGTTGGCTATGCTACTGAAGCTAATGCTATGTTACCACGGAACCGATTTATGTTAGGAGTGGAATTTTCCAGGGTGACTCCCTCTCACCATTGTTATTCTGCTTAGCAATTAACCCACTTTCCTGTATACTTAATAAATACAAACTGAAAGGATATAAACTCAAAGACAGTTTCTGGGTCAATCACCTTACTATACATGGATGACCTTAAAGTTTATGCAAACAATAAGAGTAATTTGAAAGTACTGTTGGATATTGTGGAAATATTTACAAGCGACATAGGAATGCGATTTGGACTAGACAAATGCAAAACAATACACCTGAGTTCTGGGTATAGAAGGAGCAATAGGAGAAGGTCATATTTTTTTAAGCGGGGAAACTTTTGAGCAACTTCCAATGGGAGATAAATATAAATATTTGGGAATACATGAATCAGGAAAGATAGAACACAGCATCATAAGAGATCAAATAACTGAAGAATATTTTAAAAGAATCAAGAAACTACTGAACACCCACCTTAACTCACGATATTTGATAAAAGGTATTAATACATACGCAGTCCCGGTTTTACTTTACTCATTTGGCATAATAAATTATAAAAATAATGATCTTAAGAAAATAGATATAAAAACAAGGAAATTACTAGCAACTAAAAAGGTACATCAGCAAAAAGCAGAAATAGAAAGGCTATACTTACCTGTAACACAAGAAGGAAGAGGTCTGATAAATAGAGATTACATGTATAAAGCACAGATAGTAAAATATAAACAATATCTGAAAACAGAAAGCGATTATCTCATTAAAATAATAATGCAACACGACACACATAGAGATAAATATTCAATAATAAAAGAAGCACAAGAGATAGAAAGAGAATTACACTTAACACAAGAAAATACATATACAGATAAAGAGATTAAGATGGCAATAGTTAAAAGACACAATGAACTGTGGCGAAAAAAGCCCTTACATGGACAATTTCCAAAAAAGTTTTAGATCAGGCCAATATAGACATAGAACTTTCATATCAATGGCTTAAAAGGCAATAGGTATCTCCAAGTACAGAGTCATCAATATTTGCAATGCAAGACCAGGCCATTAATACGCGGCAACATCAACGCGACATATTAAATGAGCCAGTAGATGAAAAATGTCGTCTGTGATCCTGTAAAGATGAAACCACACAACACATAATATCCGGATGTGACAAACTAGTAGGGACATATTAAGTAAAGCGACATGATAACCTTGTTCAGTACGTCTATTGGTGTCTGGCTAAAAAGAACAAAATAGAAGTTTCCAACCTCTGGTGGCAAGGAACCCTCATCCGACCACAAAAATTAAGCAAATACCACCTGCTAAAAACTGAAGTCAGTCGTTTGTGGAATACACAAGCAACTGTCATTCCCATAGTAATAAGAACAACGGGAGTGGTAGCTAAAAGTATTATGAAATACACAGATAAATTAGATAGCCATATTAACATTAGTATCCTTCAAAAACAAGCAGCTATTCACACATCAACTATACTCACTAAAGTGCTAGGGAATACCGTATTTGTACATAATCAACCGGACCATTTACATATACAGATCACCCAACAGTCATCAAACACGCAGCAGTCACCAAGCACAACGGATACAATAAACACAATATACACCTTATAGTGTTTCCAATGGGAACTCATATAAGTTGGGATACCAGTAAAAATCTAATTTTTTCCCCCTAGAAGGTTAAAACTCGTGAGATTCGGTCAGACAATTCATGACTAAATAGTATACAGACATAGAGGAGACGTCAACGCATATAATGATATGTCATAACCTAACGTTTGATATTGTTTGCTTCAAAAGAAAAGTCTTATTATAGAACCACTAAACGACCCAAATTGGTTAGCAAAGTTAATAAGTTTAAACGAACCAATAGCACTATAAGCCTCTCACAATAAATAGTGAACCAATTTCTAAAGTAGATAATGAAAAATACCTTGGTCTCCGATTGGATAATCATATGACATTTAAGTCTCATATAAATAATATTAAATCTAAATTGGTTTCTCTCACTGGCGCACTGCGAAATATAGTTAAATGTTTCCCACGTAGTGTGCGTTACACTATTTATAATTTATTAGTCAAACCACATATTGAATACCTTATAGAAGTCTGGGGCACAGCAGCAAAAACCAATATAGAAACAATACAGGTAGCACAGAATAAACTGATTAAGGCAGAATAAACTATTTAATTACGACTATCTTACTCCAACAGCCCAAGTTTATAAGGACACTAAAATCATGAATATATCACTTACATATAAATATTATACTTGCATTTTAGTACATAACATACTAAATAAAAGCATTCACACAGAATTAAGTTTTACAAAAAATAAACCTATAACGAAACTAAGACCAAGACTCTACAGAGAATTAAAACTACGCACAGCACGTACTAAGTACGGTAAAAAATGTATTTTAAATGAAGGTGCCTTAATCTACAACAATTTACCAAAAGAGATAAGGGATGCCAAATCTATGGTAACCTTTAAAAGATTACTAAAACATTATTTTCTAAACACATAATCAAGGTGGTTTACTTCTTCGTAAAATTGTGCTTAATTTGATTGGGTGGTTATAATATTGGTAGGTAAATTAAAATGCTAAAATGCTAAAATGTTAATAGATTCGATCTAATAAAATTATGATTAATAAGCATTACTTTTATAGTAATATAAATATGTGTCTATATGTATGTATATATGTGTGTATATATGTATATAAAAATATAATTAAATATATATGTATGTATGTACTAATAACTAATAAAAAAGCAAATAAAATAAAACATTGAAAAAGGACTTCTTAACAAGTATACATTTAAATACAGATATAGTGATTAAATTTCATTAGGTCATTTAATTATCCAACCAAGTAATAATTGCGCTCAATCAAAAATACATAATATCACTTCCAGTTTCTATTGTTCAACGTAAATTCGATTAAATGAAGCTAAAATTCGGTATATGAATAATTTTGCACTCCGCGATCGAACCATATAAAGTAACCGTCATGAATGTTTATCTTAATCTTTGGTAGCCTTCTTTTATTATTTTAATATGTACTCATAACTTTTTAACATTATTTGTTTAGACTATAAAAAAATAATTTATTTTTATTTTGTTATCAGTTTGTTTGTGTGTCGTGCCGTTTAATATAAAATTATGTTAGTATTGTACATTTCTCATGTAAGTGAATTTTAATTCTTTTGAGAAATAAATATCTTAAACCATTAACCATAACCAATAGCACTAATGAATGGATAAACCGCCAATAAGCCCAGGTACCATACCTGGCATAAGTCTTCAATATATCTCGCAAATAATCACTAAACAGAACATTGATTGTAAGAGTAAACTGAATCCCAACTACATTTGTTTTAGAAGAGGAGGCCAACGAGCATACGGCTCACCTGACGGTAAGTAAGCACCGTCGCTCATGAACACCTGTAACACCATTCTTATGTATTTTATTGGTTAAATATCGAATAACTTACGAAAATTAAAATCGGAGATAACACCCAACAAACTCTCCAAAATCGGGTCGGCTTAAACCCAAGCGAAAATTGAATATCTGTCGAGAATTTATCAACTCCATACAACCACATTATTACGGCTGTTTTGAAACCTCCTAGATACAAAACAGTCAAATTCATGCCTTGCAATAGTCCTATTAGCTTATTTTTGGGAAGCTGCAAAAAAATTTATATTACTCATTACATTATACACTTACGGAATAGCAATTCAAGTTTACGACTCAAACCTTTATCACTACCCCCGTCATCGATCTGCGTACACACACAGATCATTATAGGTAGGTTGATATTTATACCTGCTACCGTCTATCGAAGGCCGCAAAATATTTCTAGAATTTTCCTCAGTCGATTCTTGCGACACTCTCAAAATTGTGAAGTGCATTTTATTCTGTCGCTATCATCACTCAGCTATACAAAAGGAATTGGATATCATTACAAAATGTATCTTCTTTTTTACTTTTTTTCATTTGGTAGTACTCCTTTACTGCTCAGGAGTCCATCTGGGTACCACCCTCTTAACTATTTTTGTCGCCAAACAAGCAGTGCAGTCACCTTTGACTGCACTGCTATATTGTGATACAGCAGGGTATAGAGACCCAATATAATTACAGGCTATGAGGTATTCCATCTTAGTCCCCAGATTATATATAGCCTTCTTAAGCAAATAATTTTTTTAGCGTTCTTAATTTGCAGTTGGCTGCTGGTTTCCATGAATTTCAGTAGGTAGCTACTTAACCTAAGGTGGATTTCAGTTTTATAAAAAAATATAAATATATAAAAGCAACATATTACAAAAATCTTAAAAAACCTAATATTTGGCAACTCGTTTTATACAGTTTTAGAAATTGTGTAGATAAGTGGTGCTGAAAAAGAAATGGTTAAACATTTTTTTATTTACCTATCACATCTAAATAAACAAACTTAAACAAAAATTCAACTGAAAATAAAATAAATATTAAAATACGACAGTAATAAAAACCTATCTGAAATACATATCAGTATATAGGTGAATGAACAGCGAAATACCGGCCGGTAGATACAATTTTTAAAAATGCTCAGTGGAATGTTCATACGTTATTCACTTGAAATCGGTGCTACGTTTTGGTGAGCGCACGAACTGGGTCAAGTTTTTAAAACATCGAGTTTATTATTATATTATGTTTGTTTCTTTTAAACGTTAGGTATATAGTAAAAATAAAATATTATGCTAATTTCTGTTTAAAAACATACAGTTCTGAATAAAATAATTTTCCAATTTAAAAATCATTGCCGTATGTTGCCTTTTACCAATATACATATAATTCGTCGCAATGCCATGTTATATTGTCTTTCAGACAAGGCAGTGAACTCAAATATTTTATTTGGGAGAGCAAATGTAGATTAAAATGTTCGTGGTCGTTCAAAAACAATATAACCTGTTTGAAGAAAATTTCTTACTACATTGTCTATTATTTAATATGTTGTTCGTAAAAAATATTTAATAATATTTTTATAAATTCCAATAAAGTGAAAATGATAAATCTTATTTAAGTAATGTACTCTCCAGATGACACTTTTCTCTATTTTGGCCAGTATGGGTGGATACTACTAGGTTGTTTATAGAATAAGGGTGACAAATTAGCACACTGACCTCTTTCCAGCCGTCCGAGAAGGTGCAGCGGCAGTGTCTAGCACGTATAAAAAGGACGTTTCAACTAAAATATGCCATTTAAGAATGAGTTAATTAAAATGAAATATATTGTTTCACGTATAACGATGATATTAAATATTTTCATGTGTGGCCGACAGCTTTTTAAACGTTATATTCATATTATATGTCTTATTGTTAACTATCAGAAATGTGTTCTACTCCATTTCTCTATACATGTAAAATACTGATCTTAGTTCCACGCTGCTGGCATGCTGCAATGAATTTTTCGCTAAGCTCCTGAATTATTAAAAGTAGTTGACTTGTTTAGAGGAAACGGTTGTAATATACTTGTGCTCGATTCTCTAAAGATGTATTCTAATGAGTTTTATTTAAGTATAATACTGTTAGTAAAATAAGCTTATTTTTGTTGTAATAAGAATCTAAAAAGAAATGTTGATACTGGTATTGTAAAAACATTTTGATAATGTAATTTATATAAAACCTAAAATTAAAAAGTAAATACGACCTTTGCTAAGAAAACAGTTTTAAGTTTAATAATCGATTTAATAAAACAGACGTGACCCAGGAGGTCCTAAATCCTAGGTCTACAAAGCAATCTTACCAGTAGGAAATGACAAAAACGCACCACTAAAGTGGTCTTAAAATGGTCTTCCTTACACCAAAGTAAATAAATCGCGCGGTTGACTGTCGCGAGAACGGACGTATATTTTACTAGCAAAAATATCATGTTGTGGGCTGGTTAGCTGTGAGTTACTTCAACTACGACAAAAGCACAGTAAAAATATAATGACAGTTCACTTGAGCCTCTTGATGATACACAGATCTTCGAATCTAGTCACATCGTCATTGTCCGAGTGTCGTTCACATTGCATCCTAGCCCACCTTCGATATTAATACATGTTACATATCAGATTGATTAACTGTGAGGAGTGACCTTTTTCCTGGTAATTCCAAAATTAAGTTTATTGTTTGTGTTCTGTGCATATTTCAGAGAATATTCGGAAATTGTTGTCATGGTTTATGGCGGTTAGAATAACATCATCATAACCATCAAATTTTATACAAAAAAATATTCATTCATTTATTCCTTCATTACATTCTTTTATAAATCGATTGATGAACATAGACTCTCCCAAGGAAAGGTAACAAAGCACTGTCCTGTACCACCTGCATCCATCGATTTCTTGCATCTCTTGCCAGGTTATCACTCTATCTAGTCATAAATATATATATATATATATATATATATATATATATATATATATATATATATATATATATATATATATATATATGCGTGTGTGTGTGTGTGTGTAAAGATAAAGCTCGAATTGGTATTCGAGGTGAATCACATGCCATTAAACAGGAAAGTGATTGGAGTTGAAGCCGTCATTTACATAAATTTGCAATGTGCACGTGTAGTTAGTAATCAATTAATTCAACGAATTTTTCATTCACTTTACATTGTTCGTCCATTGTTACGCACACTTATTACGCTTCAAGTTTCATGTAATGATCTTAAATCAAACGAGTATGCTTATTTCAAGTCCGTTATTAAATGTGTGTCATTGTACATCGATTCGAACTAACGAAGTTCGGTTTGAACACGTCGTTGTTGTGATTTATCAATGCAATATATTTTGCTGCCAGAAAATAAAAGACGTCAATCATTATGAGCCACGTTCACTCATTGGTGCAATAAAGCATTATTACGAGTATTACTATCATCTACACAGACTGTTATATATATATATATATATATATATATATATATATATATATATATATATATATATGTACTATTTTTTACCGTCTGGAAAAAAAACATGGTGTAACAGGTGAACGGAATATAAGCCTATGGCACTGATATTTTACATTTTTTTTAATATTACATTAACATATGATCATCAAATTCAAGATCATCAAAAAATAACAACAATTTTTTGAACTAAATCAATTAAAAACTATCGAAATTAAAATAATACGTACCCGTTTAGTAGTATTTATTGATAAATCAATTTCATAATATGTTAATTTAAAATAGAAATAAAAATAGTAAAATATCTGTGACATAGGCTTCGATTCCGTTCACCTGTTACACCCTATTTTTTTCCAGACGGTAAGAAAAATCATCCAGTATATATATACTTTGAGGACACCTACAAAAATGTATTTCCAAATGTGTGTTTCCTATTAACACGAGTAAGCAATTAGCAATCACGTAAATTGAATGAAATATAATCGTACTAATAGCAAATTAGAATATTCACTAACCATCGGTATTTATCACAATCCAATCCGCTCACGATATTGACTTATATATGCCTAATTAATTAGGCATATGTTATTACGTAACCTCTCATTGATATTTTCCCACTGCTATGACTTCAAGTACAACACAATGATTACATTTATATATTATTTATATATCTGTTTTTCATTTTAAGTAATATAAACGTAAAAGTTACTAGATTTTTTATAGAGGCGGCAAACGGGCATGCGGTTCATATAATAGTAAACGAAGACCGTATGACAAGTGTTGTGTGTTACGTAACGATTTCAAGTTAATTTTATTTTAAAATAAAAAAACGATGAATATAAGGAGAAGTTTCATAGATAACTACTTACGTTGTTAATTAATATCACATACAAAAGCTAACCTTTTAACAAAAAATATTTTTCTCATCTAAAACAAACAACGGTATTCACAAATTGACGAAATTTTAAAAGTAGGTAATATAATCATAACACTTACCATTGCTATGGGAAAAGACAAATTGCAACTTAAAAAGCATAATATTCCAACTAAGTATACATTTTTAACTGAACGAAATTCACTATGCAAAAGCTTCGCTATTGTCAATGTCAGCATTGCCTGAAAATAATGTTAGCATATTTATAATAAGATTAAAAATTGAAGTTAGTTTTCTATTTCAACATTTACATTGCACTTATAATGAATTGCAATGATAAGTATATTTATTTTATTAAAATGTTTGCCCGTGTCATCCTACTTCTTTTCATAGTTGTGGTAAAAGAAGGACCACCTAACGACCTCTTCCTTTCTTCCCAGGAATCTGACGGAGTTAGTACCAAGCTCTATGGTCTTCTATGGTCTTCTTTGTTTAAAGTTAGCCCATAGACTGCGGTTTTACATTCCAATAGTTTTATTAGAAATAACTTTGAAATTTATAAATTCAAACGTTTAAAATTTTATTTTCATTTTTTATTTAAATCATCGGGTTTGATTATCATATTTTCCAATAATAAATTAAAAAAAGGAGTTTCAGGATAGATTCGCAATTTATGTATAGTATTTCCATGGAAATATGTACGCATCAATTCCTCTTTAGGTATCGTTTCAGAATTCGCATTTCAGATTTAAAATACGCACAAACGTTAAGATGTTAACATAAACAAACGCCTTATAACGTATGCCTCTGCAAGCGAGCACTTCATAATGAAATTGAGGCGTGTATACTGGACGAGTCATACCAGTTAATATAGACTAAGATGTGGTTGAAATATTTCCAATAAAGACTTTACTTATAACGTACGACAGTATCCAAGCTGAAAAGCATGCTGTAATAATCTAAAAATACAGAACAAAATATTTTATTTATACACAGATATCGCAGCCTTTGACACACAACTCGTGGATAAGTACCTCTAGCCAAATGTAGATTAATTCTTATAAATGTGATTTTAGCCTAAGTCAGATCATTCAAATCATAATTAAAACAGACGAATTTTAAGAAAATATACGATTCCAACGGGTATATGCAATTGCTAAACTACAAATGAGCAATTAAAAATTGGTTAATTATAGCACCAAAATGCACTAGGGCATTGCGGCAGTCTCTTCCCTGGCCCAAAAACCCTATAAAAATAAGAGGAAACATGTGCCTAGAGTAGTGGCTGCTATGTAGAATATTACTTTAACTAACTACTTGCTATTAGCAACTAAAGACTGACAAAAATTTACTCACCAAGTAAGCAACTAAAGAACTTATCACATTCACATATATGTAAATTGTGTAAATTTTGTTTGCTTGGATGAACTCCGCACTCAGTGGTAATAGAGCAAAAAGGAGATAGTGGGTATTAATCGCTTTTTTTACTATAACGCAGCGTATCAACGCTAAATATAATACTCGAACTATTAAAGATCTAGCAAACGCAAAGATAGTGAACACTATTGTGAATATTACCACCGCATTATCGACCATAGTGTGAGCGGACATAGTACCAAAATCATATACACCGACGAGTCCGATACCGAAGGCAAATGTAATGCGATCGATGACTGATACCTGAAAAAAATTAACACATTACTTATATTCTGTCATAAGTTTTTCTTTTCTCGAGCTATATGGCTGGCCCATTCCCACTTCAGTTTGCTGATCCGTTGGACTATGTCGGTTAGTCTGGTTCTGGTGTAAATATAAATTCGAGCATAGCCCTCTCCATAGCTCGTTGAGAGACCTTGAATTTAACTGGACATACATCTTCCCAAAAGTAAGCTAGTAGTAAGTAATTAGTAAGTTATCTCTACTCACTACACTAGGCAGACAGATTATAAGTGTGAAAATCGATACTTTGGGACTGGTAAAGCTGCCGTTCACAAGTTTGTGATTTTTGATTTCAGTGTACAAGTTCATCGCTGGACACATCGAGCTGAGATTATTCGCTTTCATCGGCACGCTTGGGAAACGGATTGAAGATTGGCATTACAAGACGATTCGCACATTTGAGACTGCTCCCTGACGCCGGTCTAAATATTATACATCTTTGATAAATGTGGTGATAGCGCTAATCTATCAGAAGCCGTGATTTTAGTGAATTTTTCATAGTCACCACTTATGATTACGACTTCCAAAAAAAACGAAAAAGGTTGATGGTTTCTCTTACGCATACTTAAAAATATCTCGAGTTATATTGATATATATTGAGCTTTATAACCTCAAAATACTTTGGTGATTATAATATGAAAGTTTTATTAAAACTTACTAAAACATTTAGCGTTTCAGAAATACAAATAAAAAATATAGTAAAAACGATAAATAAAAATAATGCGAAAAAAATCTCTTGGATCTTTTGCATAGAGGAAAAATTTACATAAAAAGTTGCATCATATTAATGAAGTTTACAGAGATTTAATCAGTAAATTTGCTTTAGATGTTGCTTTTCAAACATTGAAGCCATTTTTGCTTCTTTGATGCTAACAAATGTAGATAAAATTAAGTATGAAATTATTTTTCTTTTTTATTTATTACATAGCATCATCACACATCACACATCACACATTTCCACTTCAGCTAAGCAGTAATCTTAACTTTTGTCGTAAGTTTTATAGACAGAATTTTAGCAGCAATTTAATCATAAATTTTCTATTAGTGGTAAAACATTACTGCAGCTATATTATGACCGCAGCCAGAATGAATTGGTTCGACCAGCAGGGATCTCGAGGGGGAGGTTGAACGTAATCGATTTCAGTAATTGTTTACCAACTGAATCATATTTTGTATTGTGAAACCTACACGACGAATAGCTTGGTGTTAAGCGCTTGATTGAACAGATTAGTATTACAACTATTGTACTAATACACGCGGCATTTCTTGTTTCGTATTTAGCTCCCTGCTATACACATCGACGTGTGAAAATTCACACTTAAAATAAATTTTAAATATATCAATTTTGCGCCCAGTCCTAAGCCTGGGTATAGTATAATAGAAAGGTTCAATCTAGATATATATAGAATATAATAAAGAATATTAGCATAAAATATACAATATGTATCTGTTTCATTCATTAATACCTAGGCTGCACTAAAAGTATCGGGAATGGAATATTTCCACTGTTCCTGTCATATTAAAATCTTTTTAATTGAAAACTCCTTGTTTTTAAAAATCGAATACCCATATTTATTTAAAAAAAAGATTCTCGGTCTTGTCACAAGGTTTTGTCAAACTTGTTTAGTCGTTGAGAAAATGGAATTGACTCGAGAAAATTCAAGAGCGATGATTTATTATGACTTTCGAAGTGGTTTAACACAAAAACAGTGTGTTGACCGGATGATTTCTGCATTTGGTGATGAAGCCCCATCCAAAACCACAATTTATCGTTGGTTTGCTGAATTTCAACGTGGACATGTCAAGCTCAGTGATGATCCCCGTCAAGGTCGTCCAAAAACTGCAGTCACCCAAGAAAACGTTGATTATGTGCGCAAGCTGATTGAGAAAGATCGACATGTGACATACCGCGAAATTCAGGCAACTTTACTTTGGCATGAGTCAAATACAAATAATCTTGCATGAACAATTAGGTGTAAAAAAGTTGTTTTCCCGATGGATACCGCATTCGCTCTGTGAAGAGCAAAAAGCGGCTCGCGTTACTTGGTGCGTCAGAACTCTCGAAAGATTCCACGCAGGATCCTCAAATGCTGTATACAAAATCGTATTAGGTGACGAATCCTGGATATACGCGTACAAACCCGAAATAAAAAACCAGTCACGAGTTTGGGTGTTCGAAAATGAGTTAAAGCCAACAAAAATTGTTCGTTCACGGAGTGTTGCAAAAAAAATGGTGGCCACGTTTGTCTCCAAAACCGGCCATGTTACGACTATTCCTCTTGAGAGACAAAGAACGTTTAATGCAGAATGGTATGCTAGCATTTGTTTGCCACAGGTGGTTTCCGAACTACGTAAAGAGAACTGCAACCGCCGCATCAACCTCCATCTCTTTTCCACACCGCACACAGAACAAAAGAGTTTTTAGAGCAAGAAAACATAGAATTATTAGATCATCCGCCGTACAGCCCCGACCTAAGCCCTAATGATTTCTATACTTTCCCTTAAATAAAGAATAAATTGCGTGGACAGAGATTTTCATCACCTGAAGAAGTTGTGAACGCCTACAAAACGGCCATTTTGGAGACCCCAACTTCCGAATGGAATGGTTGCTTTAATGAATGGTTCCATCGTATGGAAAAATGTGTCAAATTTCGCGGAGAATACTTCGAAAAGCAATAAATTAATTTTTAAATAGTAATGTTTTGTCACTTCCTTGATTCCCGAAATATTCAGTGCCGCCCTCGTAATATTCGTAATGATAACACAAAACTAATAAAACATAATAGCTAAAGCTATGACCAAAGCCATAATCAAACGCTTTGGCTATTTTTAACCGACGAAAAGAAAAACAGCGGAGGTTCTCAAGTCGACGCGTATATTTTATTTATGTAATGTAATTGTATGTAATATAATTTTTTTCTTCTTGGATAGGGTATACCTTGAAATTGGGCTCAGAAAAAAATTCTACCCTAAGGGTGGGAAAATAGGGGTGATTTATTGTTTAGTCACAGATTTTAATGCAGAGTTGAGTTACACTTACAATATTACATAATAATTTCATTACATTACAAAATACCCCATGATAAATGAGCATTAGAACTGTCAGTATCTTGTGTGTAGACAAGCAGTAGTAGAGTGTATAGTAACTGCATTTTTGCTAAATCTCTTCTGTTCTTATTTAGCTCTAGATCAGATAAAACAATACTCTCAAGTGTTTTACTCCACTCAGTGCCACATATGCCATTTGTCATACACTTTCTTTCCTAGGTCGATTACAGCTTTATCAAGGATCGTACATTATAATTTGTGAACCGTGACGGCCCAGCATACATCCTGCGCTCAATGTCGCCATAACCCTTCGTACCTTGAAAAGTTGCAACCGCTGGAGGTATGGCGACACAACTATCGCTATCTTTTAGTCTGCTTCCTATGCTTTCATCAACAAATTATACTAATATGCAGTCCGGTAATTCACCTTCCTTTAGTTGACCCCTGCGTAGTGATGGCTATTTTATTGTTCTTACAATACACATAGCACCGTTGACGAAGCCGTCACATACTGATATGTTACGTCTGAATATAACACGAGATTCAACAGCTAGTTTCACCTCAAATAAAAATCCACGACAATTGTTCACATCTTTTTGAACAACATTATTTGGGGGTCTCTTTCCACATGTAGCAACTTCACAAGACTCATTTATGTAAAGGATTGTATAGACGCGATTTTGTTTTGAATTCATCTGTCATCTCATAATTGTATGCGTTAACGTTCGACGGTCGGGAATATTCGAACCACAACACCATCCTTAAACTCTTCATCTAAAGCCACCTTTCGCCCCTGACAGAGCCGTTCCAGATGACCGGTTGTCAATTCCCCTACGCATAAATTGTTTAACAGGTCAACTAACTCTGTATAATTTCATTGTCTCATGTTGATAGTTAATTCGCAGAATGAAAATGCGTGCAATAAATTAACTTCTGCAGCATTCTAAGGTTGCCGTACAAAGCACCAATATTCCTTTTTCAGGAGGCAGTTGCATGATGTCTCCAAAGGGAAGAATATTTATGTCACCAAACAACTTTTTTTGTTTTTGAATTCCCGTAGTCGCAAATGAATCATTCTTATGTTTTAGTAAGAAACCATAGATACTTCGTCAATCACTAACCAACTTATGTTACGCTATTTATGTCTTTCCTGTTCTAGCTTTTCATTAGTTAAGCGTCTATATGCAGTTGAATTACTTTTTCAAAGGGAAGAGAATGCAATGTTTTCCGAAGTACCTGGTGGATGACGACACCAGTCAATTAAAATCTACCTCAACAAATTTTGGCTTTAGAGACAAATCAACTATAGGCGCATAACACCTCTCGATATACTCCACGAGTAATTTTAAAACAAAAGATTTGCCACCGCCAGCTCCTCCAGTTATGTAAAACAACAATTTTTAATTATCATCACCATGTAATTTTTTTTCAACGGCCGTACAAAAACTTTGAAATAAATCCTTCTGCTGTATATTTAGACCTCCGATATTATTTAAAAAAGCTAGCTGTGCCCGCAGTTTTACCCGCGTATATCAAGCGTCTGATCCGTGCAACATGTCATGACACCTATTTCAAGCATTTTAGATAGGCTCTCCACGCGTCACAAAGTGTCCCAAAGCGCGGTTTTATCCATTTTGAAAGAAAACTGTACACAATACATGAAAAATGTGCCGGTACAAAATGATCATTGATAAATTTGCTATCGATCGAAGCGATATCTTTTATAGTTTACGTACACTCTGCCACGAAGCACTTTATTTTTCTCAAAAGTTTCTCATTTTACAGCCCAAGTACATGTAACTCTTTAGTTACTCTTTACTTTTAAAGAATAGATGTAAAATGTTCTTTAAAAAGAAGTTTATTTTATTTCTAAAGCCTTTCCTTCCACGCTGCTACGCTATTTTGATTATTTATGATTATTATCTGTTATTAATTGATTCGGCCATTCACCGAAATATAGCAAAAAAAATCGATAAATGATAAAATGGGTACATATTGTTTGCGTGTATTTATAGTTGCTTTTGTATGTAAAGGCTGATTCATGACGCATATTGATATCAACTTTTCAATTGGAGTATGTGATATTATGTAAAAGCTCTGTTACAGCCAAATATTCGATATGTGCTTCTTAGGAATTTAGGTTAGCTCGGACCGCAATACAGTCTCTATGATATTTATCTCCTATCAATATGTAATTTTGATGGATCAGAGAAAATGCCACGCTAGCAACTGTTTCAATCCCTGTGCATTGCCGACCATGTGACTCTACAAAATATCTTTATATTTCGAAATAAATCAATAAATTTTTATGCACTTAGTAAATCGAACGAAAAAATCATTGCTACGTAACAAAATAACACGTTAATTCGATCTCATCGGCGTCAAACACTAGACAATTCAAAGTTGCAGAGAAGAGGGACAGAAAGATTTTAAGTATATTTTGATATAAGTTCAAACTTTTTCTTTTGCTATGTGAGCCTTTGTTTTTGTTATGATTAGTTTGACACACATTTCCGCACGAATTGGTTTGTTAAGTTAGATAAATTTCAGTTACTTTTACTCTTTTGTTGGTTTAGTTGTATAAATGATGAGATTAAAAAAACTTTGTGTTAGTTATGAGGCCCAAAAAGTATAAATGCTTGATGATTGCTGAAAAAAAGAACTTAATCGAATAAGTAGCGGGAGATGAGAAGAAAAGTAATGTTGCAAAAGAATTTAACATTCCTCTGAGTACTCTCTCAACTATAATAAAGCACAAGGAAAAAATTTACGAGGCTCAAACAGCTGGAGTATGTAAAATAACTATTAAAGGTGAATTTCGTCTGGAAGAAAGCCCGGTTTCCTTATTGTGCTTTACACTGTCTTAGCCATTTGGCTAAGACACTGTAGAGGACAAAAAGTGTCTATTTTTCCCCATCGGTTGTCGGTTCTTCGAGCTATATGGCCGGATTATTGTCACTTCGGTCCACTAATGCATTAGGCTATGGTCACTCTGGTTCTACTGCGGATATCCTCATTTCTAAATTGATCACGCAGATACGAGTAAACCAAAACCCTCTCCATTTCTATTCCTGGCTATATTTATGGTAAAGTACAGAAATATTTTTAGCCTATTCCAAAATACGAGGAGGTTCTTATTTCGACTATATTGTTGTTTTTTATGAAATTGGTTAAACACAGGCTGAGTAGGCGGCAATTTTTTTTTAAATATCTTACAGAAATTAAAAAAGATTTAAATTTTTAAAGGAAAACTGAACAAATATGTTCTGCAATTATCCCGGAACTCAAAACACTTTATTCGCTCCCAGCTCAGCCCACTCTTTAAATTTAGTAGCAACCTCGTACCGGTAGGCGAAGTGTAGGGCGTTCGCCCAGTAGATGGAGTGGCGACCTGTAAGAAATGCAGGAAGTCAATGGATGCAGGTGGCTCCGGACCTTTCTTTGTCGCATTCCTTGTGGAAGGCCGTTCAACAGTGGACTTGTGAAGGGCTGTAATGATGATGATGATGATGATAATTATAATGACTGTAATGGTTCTCAAAAGCTCACTTTTTAAAAATGAAAGTCAGTTAAATTTTGTAACGAATTATAAACATGTCTCGGTGAATATTCTATCTGTAACATATGAATGTATTGAACTCTAGCTATTACTCGGCTTCTTCGTTGGGTGTTAATAAACTTATGATCGGTAAGTATGAGGAACAAGCTTGCTTAACGCACTCAGAGTTTCTCTAAGTGATAAAAATCTCCAAGAATATACCCGCACCAGCATCAGGGTAACCGACTAAGTCCAACGAATTAGTAAGATGAAGTAGCAATCGGCCGACCATTTGGCTCCAAGGAAAGATAACCGACGAGAAAAAACAGTTTTTTATTAGCATAGAACTAGTGAGAACTGGTGATCGAAGTGTAGGACGGTCCTACTCTAGATGGTGTGAAGACCTCTTAAGAAATACAAAAAGATGCAATTCACTCAGGATCATGTTTTGGCATTCCTAAAAGGAGGCCTATGTTCAGCATCGAATATTAGCACATATATAAATTAGAGCCAGGTAGCCTATTCAACCCAGAATTATCTGTTAACAAACCCGAAACTCGAGTATTTCAGCGTAAAGTTATAGCCTTACGCCCCACTGCTGAACACAAGCCTCCTCTCATATCTGGGAAGGTTTTAAGGCAAGGAAATACCAGTTGCACTACCCCAATACGTATTGGCGAACTTCCAGTTCAACAACACATTCCAGTGTGTTGAAGGATAAATATCTAAATCATCTTCATCATTACAGCCCTTCATAAGTCCACTGCTGAACACAGGCCTCCTCCAAGGTATGCCACAAAGCACGGTCCTGAGCCACCTGTATCCATCGACTTCCAGCATGTCTTACTAGGTCGTCACTCCATCTAGTGGGGGGTCGCCCTACACTTCGCCTACTGGTACGAGGCTGCCACTCGAGAATCTTTTTTCCCCAACGGTTGTCGGTTCTTCGAGCTATATGGCCGGCCCATTGCCACTTCAGCTTACTAATCCGTTGGGCTATGTCGGTCACTCTGGTTCTACTGCGGATATTCTCATTTCTAAGTTTAACACGCAGAGAAACTCCGAGCATACCTAAATAAACATACTTTTTACTACTTTTTTTATAAAATTATTAGGATTGAAGTGAAACTTTTAAGACTCTAAATTTAAATATTTTTCGTTTAATGAAAGTGATGTTCAATCTCATACTTTAAGTACTTTGAAGCCAAATATTTTTTTTATTTAATCTGACTACGGCAGCTTTACAAGTGGCTTACTCAAAGAGAAAGCAATTGAAAAACTTGAACATCGTTCATAGTCTTATAAAATTAACAAAAATCAAGTGAAAGAAAATAGAAATTGTGCAAGAAAAGCGACTCGAGCACCAAAGAGAAATGCTAATTAGGCGAAGAGATAACTCATAGTCGAGCACTTTACACTTCATTCTGAATTCTCACTTAGCTCTATAGAAAATACGCGTTTTAATAACAAAGAGGGTATCAAACAGAAGTTTTTTACGAAGCTATTATAACAAAATAAATCGCCTTTACTGCCACTTTAAACATTACAAAGAAGTACCGCAACCACAACAATTACGGAGTCTATCAAGAGGCAATTAGATATTTACATCATTATGTACAATGTTTTTATCAAACAATCAATTAATTATATTTTTTTAACATCGTTCTCGAGTAGTACTTGTATTTTTATTAAAGTGTCTACGTCTATGAACGGAGAGGCATTTTCAACAATTTCAGATTCTATTTATACAATATTTTCATCATTATATCAATTTAATTAATTAATATTACCTAAATTTTTATCTTCATTCCTGAGTAGTACTTGTACTTTTATTTAAGCATCGAAGTTTTATTGACTAATCGGAAAAGCTGTTGGAATAGCGGCCTTCAAAAGTAGGCTTCGGAACGTGGGAAACATCACGCACTTCATCGCAGGCGCTACAAAGTATATATGTAAATCCGGCAAAAGACTTAGGTTATGAAGTACTATAATTCTGTGCTTAGGCATTTGCGTGCAATCGCAACGTATAAACACACATTTGCAAATTGTTATCCAGTGTCAGTCAACGCACATAATAATAATAACAATAATCTCTGGACTTGGATCATGTGGGGTGATCTACACCAACCGAAATTATTTCTGTAGTTGTTCCTACAGACAAGCTCTCCCCGACTAACCACTTGGGTCATAGAAGGTGACTGAGACTCCGTGACAATCCGCTCCGGACTCAAATGCTGAAGGTGGTGCTCCTCGTCGCATCGCCTTCCCAATTTATTTTTCTTTCTGCTTTTCTATACAACCAAAAATTTGCCGATATATCCTAAATAGTGGCACCGTCGAGCTTGTCACCATCTCGCTGTCACTAAGGCATGTTATTTTTGGTTGTTTAGTTCTTTCTGACAATGAGTATTTCCTAAACACCACTTAGTAGCCAGCATTATGCATAAGAACCTCACTCTGAAGTACAATGTCGTTAATCGGAATCTCGCAATACCGATACTCCTCTTCGACGGAGATACCATATATATGAGTTGCGGCTTCACCAGTCACGAAGGATAGAGCGTGTGACGCTTCGCCATACCAACATTCCTCTTCCCCCTTAGCTAACCTTAGCTAAGGCAGAATTGGAATTTTGAGCAGCCACCTAGGGCTGGCCTTTCATCTTGGGCCAGCCAAGTGGTTTCTTCTTTGTTTGCCATTGGTGACCAATCCAAGAATACTAAGCCTTTCCACCACGACAAGGTGGGGAGAACCAGTTTGGCGTGGAGACACAAAGGCCGCCTTCAACTTCTTTAAAGTGTGCAAATCTTTAGCCAACCTCACCCACAGTAGTTCCGCAACTTTCTTTCGATCATCTGCCTACCCTTTACGTTGTCATCGACAATTGGAAGGAGTAAAATATGGCCGTTTCATATTTATTCTTCTTCCAGCTTTGTAATTTTTCGAAACCATCTTGTTGTGTAAAGCCCCATATTTAACAGCCATAAATCACAGTCGGTAGAATGCATGCATTATATAATCGTACAGTGGCGGTGTATATCCACTACCCTATTACTTACTGTGGGAGTCGTAGCGAGACGCCAGTGGGAAACGGACCAGGAGGTAAGCAGCATATATTTAACATATATTTAACAGCAAAATTATTTCTGTAGTAATTTTGATTTTTTAGGTTCAATTAATAATATTGTATCGTTGGCCTTTAATGCAATATCAAAAAGGGTAGATAACTATGAAACCAAATAGAAATTACATTGGCCGTTGAAGTGTCCGTCATGCAACAGTTCTTTAATAACTTAGTGGCACTCCACGCGCGACACCGAATTACGCTTAAATCTGTTTCTGTTGAAACATATTTAGACGTGCAGTTTGATATGTGCGTTACATTGGAAGCCTTTTTATTGGCTCACCGAAGTGGTACTCCTTGTTGCACAAAAAATTTAAGCGCGCGCCAAAATTCATCTTCTGGAGCAGTACTATGGAGCGGGCTCAAAAATGTATGGACGAGTAATTACCCAAATCATTGCTAATACTTGGGTTTATGACATATTCCTATTCTATATTAAAAAGTAAACAAAATATTTTAACTTTTTTACAAATAAAGGGACAAACGATCGCAATGTCTTACTTAATGTAAATGAATAATGTGATCTATGGATGCCTTGAGTAAAAATCTAAATAGAGATGCATTGTCACTCTTGAGGTTAAAATAATTAAATTATGTTAGAAATGCAAAACATTTGATCACTCCTTGATAAAATAGTTTTTAGAAGCCATTAAATTCTCAAGAGAAACAAATCTGAAAAGGGGCAGCAGCATCTTCCTAATCACGACTAAAATAAAAAATGCGTAGCAAATATTAGGAAACATATGAGGGAGGCCTATGTTCAGCAGTGGACTTAAATATACTGAAACAGTAACGACAACGGATTAAATTCTCTACAAAGGACACTATTACTTACATACACTCGAGGTTCTGTGACATCGAACATTTGACTAATGGCAGTTGATAAAAAGTAATCCGTAGAAAGTAACGTGAATACTAGGACGAAAAGTGTTGAACACATCCTCCATAGCGATGCTATTCTAAAAAGCTGAAACAGGGAAAAAACTTTATGAAGAATAAGGAGATAAGTAAAATCATTATGATTTTTTTCTCTTTATAACGTCACTTTTCTTTTGAATTGCCTTACAGTCTTACTAATATAAAATTCATATAGTTTGTACTAATTTTATTTAATTAAGTGGTATTTATTATCAAAATATTAAGAACTTTTAACACAAGTTATAAAAATAATTTTCTACCTTAACTAGTGAATCGTCAGTAATGGTTGCTACAAAGAAGTTAATAATCCATACGAGTATAATCACGAACAACTTTGAAGTGATATCACTTCTGTCAGTCGAAGAGAAGGATGTCCTGTAATTTATAATACAATTATACCCTCGTTATCACAGATTAATGACAAACAAGTTCCAATATAGTATATAGCACATACAACAGAGTACAATATTTAAATCTATACCACTTTAACTAAGTTATTACATGGAAATTTTATGTTAAAATTGACCTATATCTCCATCAACTGATTTGTCATCATTTTGTCATGCATTTTATTTTACTCAATGAATTGAATCGTTAGGACCAAATTTTTTTAATTAATCATATTTTTTATAGGTGTTGTAAGGATCAAATAATAGAAATGCTTGAAAAATCTTGTGGGCTCTATATTGTAATCTATAAATATCTCGTGTATGTCTCAAACGTAAAATGGGATTGTGTCATCCAGGCCAGTACAAAGAGCAGCATATATGATGTCAGAAGTCTGGTATTGTGAACGCCAATGAGCCTGTGTAATTAGGGCGAATCCTTCATATTACGCCAGAGACTTAAGTTGTCAACGCACTGCGATATGTGATCTGCTTTAGATTCAAAGTTAATTTCAATCTAAATGTAGGTGAAATTTAATTATTCAAACAATTTTCAAAAATATTAAAGTACTTGTTTTCTAAACCAAAACAAAACTTACTGGTAATTGACGTGAGCAGATGTTACGGCTATATTTGATCTTGATTCGTTTCGACAAAATCTAATTACGAATTCTGTATGTAGGCATGATACATTTCGGTTAGTTTCTTGACATTTTGACCAAAATGGTGTACGATGTAGTCCAGCAATAAGATAGCGCAGTGAATCCGCTAAATCAGCTGCTAGCTAAATTTATATTTTTTATTAAAAAAATATGAAAAATTCAATAAAGTACTTATATTAAAAAGGAATTAAATGTTCTTTAGTTTTATTCTCATTGTTTCAAAGGATGTATCAACAAAAAAAAACAATACTAATCAATCATTATCATTACAGACGACTACTGTTGAATATAGACCTCCTATATAGACTACACCAAATCCCGGTTCTGAGCTACACATATTCATGTCTCTAACGTTCGCCTAACACCTAACAGCGCAGTTATTCGTAACTCATTTTTCCCCATCAGTTTTTATTTCTTTAAACAGCAGCCTACTTAATCCTACAGCCCAAAGCATCATAATTTGTTATTTTTCTTTTGCAGAGTATTTGAATAGAATATTAAAAATTGGATTCCTATCTTATTTGGTGGAATATATATATATATCCTTCACAACAACTTTTATGAAGAAAACCGTCACATAGTTTTAAAAATCTGCTCCATCTTACGCTGTAGAATCTCGCGTCTCATGTAATATCGCTATTGAATCGGTTCAGTGCTTATTAAGGATGTGAACACTGAAGCTCTCGTTTTATTCGAACTATTTCCCATCACAAGTCATTTTATTTAGCGATATTTGTTTTGGGTATTTTAGAATATGTAGACCGCTATGCTGGGTCGTCATAGCCTTATTCGATCTTTGGCAGGGTAGAGTGAGGTTAAAATGAGAAGAAATTGTTTTATCGCCATTTCTGTTGTTAATACAATAAAAGTAACTGGTTTCCATTTTTTTAATTAAGAAAAATCTTTACAAAAACAATTAATCGTTACAAAAATGTGCTACATGGCTATTTAATTTCTAAAAACTTCATCTTTGTGAGTTTACTCTTGAGGCTAAGTGCCATGTCGAGTGCTCTTCACCCGAAATTCAAGCAAGCTACGTTGAAATTCCATGC
The DNA here is from genome assembly GCA_907164705.1 of Parnassius apollo. NCBI lineage: Eukaryota > Metazoa > Arthropoda > Insecta > Lepidoptera > Papilionidae > Parnassius > Parnassius apollo. The sequence continues at coordinate 2,558,772 of CAJQZP010001331.1, forward strand.
CGAGAACTCACACAGCTTTTTTATTCTACATGCAAAATATCGACGTGTTTAGTTTAACACGATAAGTAATTTGTTAGGTATTGTTATATACGCGCGAGCATAAATATATGATTACTTGAACGATTTATTTATAGACGAAATATGAAAAATGAAATCTTAAGCAACATACTAAATTTGCATGATATACCTATGTAATTTTAAAACAAAATTTCTTTGTTCAGCTATGAAAGCGGTGGTATGGTAGTGGTGATGTAACGTGTTTGAAGGTGTAGTAAAAATATTACATGTTCTTATATAAATTTATGTAACCAAGCTTAGTTTTGAAAATATCTTGTTCTTAACGCACACACCCTGAGGATTCATGACAACATCCTGTAACTGGATAAAGAGATGAAATGATTATTACAGGATTATTAGGAATAAATTTGTTAAAAGCGGTTCATTTCACGTTTCAATGTTTATTTACTCTGTGTGCTTATCTTAAGCGATTTAATATTACGAGTTCAAAATGTACGCTTTTTTAAAGATTTTTAATGAAAATGGAGGATAATAGTGTTCCTTGTGATGAAGTGTGTTAAAGTGATAATCGGAGAGGAAATCTTTAAACTTTGTTGAGATAATACACAAGGTTAGGAGTGTATTTTTTATCTTATCAATTAACGCAATTCAAACCGTTATTAGTACAATTAAAACGTTCACCAATATTTTACGTGAACGTAATTAAATCTTTCCATAAGAAAGCGAGACGATTCCACTTATCTTATCTTATCTCTTATCCATTAGAATGTAAATAATTTGTTTTTTTTTTAATTTTGTACATAGTATGTTTGTACTTTGTTCATGTTTTACTTTTGTTAATGTATTGTATTGGATGTAAATATTTTTTTCTTTCGCTTAAACAAACCCAAACGGTTTTCTTCAAAGCCACCGAAGCTATGCAATTGCTGATATGTAATACAATCTATCTAGCAGTGGTATGCCTTCTGTGTGCTTTGTTAAACACGTCCTTGACAGCACTGAATATGAAACTGAAGCGTGGAGACAGATCAAGATTGGTGTATTTTTATAAAAGTGCTAAAAACAACAATCTATATTTTTATCAATTTATATCTTGGGCTTACCCTAGCTTGGAGCTCTAGCTTCGCCACTGTTGAGAGGTACACTGAAATTTAACGCTAAGTTGAGAAGATCACGTCTAATGAAATCAACGCTCCTTCTCCTTTATGCTCTTAAACAAAGCTTCACAAACTTTTGAATCGTCAATCGACGTATTCGACTCGGTTGTGCAGCGTTGTTACAATTTTCACAAAATTTCAAGGTTACAAAACAAACATTTTAGGTCCAATTCAAGAAATATAATTTAAATATTTATATGTTATTTATCTTTATTTTTTTCAATATAGGCATCCAGTATTTTTATTTTATTTTATTGATGAGTTTGGATTACTTCAAGCAAGAAATAGATATAGAAGAAATAGAAATGGAATTTTTTTATTCAATAAAGATTATAATTATATAAAACTAATTAAAAGTCATTATTGTGTTAAATTTACCACTGTTTCAGAAAATACCTTTATCTTGGATTGAACCACCAAGAAATCAGGAGAACTATGTTACAAACTACCTGTAGAGTTAGGGCGTGTAGAGTTAAAAGCTTGGCTCTACATGAGATCTGATAGTTTTTTGACAGTGCGAGCCATATGGTCTCGTCTTAGTAACATTTTACATGAATATGCTTTTGGTGGGAGGGATTTCACTTCCTTTTGTAAGTTACTTATGACAATATTTTCTAATATATTCATTTTTTCTTTCTTGTTTCGGGTGTATGTCTTGTACATCAGATGTGCCATTTTTCATCGACCTCTCTCTATCTTGGTCTTTTTTCTTTGTTGATATATACTGTTTATAATAAGCGATAGATCAAGGCGATAATTGGCTCTTAGGCGATTATATTCGAATACAGCTGACTGTTGTACTTCAATACTCATTCTCTCTCTCTCTCTCTGCGGTCCCTCATGACTGAAGATCGTGACCACTATTACGGAGAGTAAGCTTATTATTTATGATCTGTCTCCACCGAGTCCCATCACTGGCCACCAAAGTCTTTGACTTAGTCAGACCACCGGGTTGGAGATCTACATCTGGGCCTTCTTCCCTCTACGTTTCCAACAACTATCAATTTCTCAATACTTTCGTCTCCGCGGCGAGAGGTATGACCAAAATAGCTGAGGATGCGCTGAAGACATGTGGTGGAAAGACGCGTCTTGATCTTGAGTTGTGATAGGATTAACACGTTTGTGCGCTTCGCAGTCCACGGTATTCGCAGCATTGCCTCCAGTATCATATTTCGAACGCATCAATTCTCTCCCTTTCTCTGACTGTGCATACTAGGCGTAATTTAGTATTATTTGTTATGCTTCTGTTCCTCCAGATGTTTGTCAGCCTGGTCATCGCATCCTTAGCTATTGCTATTTTGCGTTTAATTTCGGGGACGCATGTGCCCTCATTTGAGATCCGAGATCCTAGGTATATATAATTATCCACAACGTCGATCTCTTGAATGCTGCAAGTGTTGAAAAGTTTATTATCCCGGTCTACAACCATGAGTTTTGCTTTATTCCTATTGATTAACAGACCTAGCTCTTCCCTTTCTAATTCTAGTTTATGCAGCAACTCCTCCATGTCCTCATAAGACGTTACAAGAAGTACAATATCTTCCGCATATCTCAAGTTTGCCACCTTTTTCCCCCAATATTAAATCATTTATCCCACACTTCCAAGGTTTTCCGCATGATGTGCTCCCCATATATGTCAAAGAGCAACGAACACAGTATACAACCTTGTCTCATTGCTTTTCATAGTCATAAACTCATTAGAAAAACTGCCATCGAGTCTCAAATAAGATCGGTTATTATTATACAGATTGGCGATTAGGCTGACATTTCGACCAAAATCGACCATACTTTATCCCAACGGACGCAGTCAAATTCCTTTCTGTAATCGATGAAGCACAGTAAAATTGGATTGTTAAACTCGCGACTCTTCTCAATAATCTGCCTGATATTTAGAATCTGTTCTCTTGTGCCCTGCCCTTTACGAAGCGAGCTTGCTCCTCGGAAATATGCCTGTTTAGGAAATTCTCACCCTACTACCCCTTCTACTTCAATACTACTAAGTCAATATTTATATTTTTAGTTAGTAACAAGAAGGAAAATTAATGGAAAATCAACAAACTTCCATCCCTTAATTCAAAAAGTGGGGGTTGATTTACTAAATATCCTTAAATATGTATTGTATTATTATTATTGATATAAAAGAGTACCAAGGAGTCCCTATATCACTTTTCAGACCTCTAGCATCAATAATTGTGGAGGTCTCATACAAACTTCCATCTCCTAGTTTAAGGGTTTGGAGAGTAAAAGTTCTAAGTTTTAGAATTTTTTGTTGTTTATGTCTAATACTAGCTATATACTAAATTTCAGCTTTCTAGGACTTCATAAAGTTCCCTAAGAATTTTGATGATCATCAGTGAATGAGTAATTGACGAAATCGGGTTTTTTTTAGTTTATCTACTATTGGCATCATATCCTGAGAATTTTGTTTATCCGATATAATCCAAACCTAAGTTATGAGGGTTCAAAAAAAATGAAGAAGCACTTCGAGAAAAGGTAGGTAGTGCTTAGTTCTGGTTTGGTTGGCTTGTCTTGGGCAGGGCACTACCGTCGCCCCAGATAGACAAGAAATAGTACTTTGATGTATGGGGGATGTTGGATAATTTGTGCTAGGTAAATATATTTTTGAGGGTAGGAGGGGAATGAATTAGACGCATTATTTACTGCTCTGTAATAATTGATGTTAAATACATAATATTAATAGTCATACATATAAAATGTATCTGTGATATCCAAACTCCTACTAGTTAAGTCTGATTGTATAATTCAGAGTAACTATAGTCTTTGCGTTATAGCAGGTGCGGGTGACAGCTTACAGTTAGGCGTGTCTAGAGATGGAACAATGTTAAATGTTAAATCGATTTTATAAAGGCGAATAACGATACACAAAGCAAAGCAAAAATTATCGATTAGCTATCGATATAAAATCAAAACCGAAACATATTTTTTTATAAACTAAAATGCATTTAAAATTAAGTTAAAATTTAATACAAATTATGACATAAACATAAACAAATAAAATGGCTGCCAGCATCTGTAATTTTCAGTATGACATTGACTGCACCGGTATTTTTTCAAGGTACGCGTACTAGTATTTTTCTCTATATTAGTGTTACCAGGTCCAATGGGCTAAATATCGGGACGGAAGGTAAAAATTATCGAGAATTTGTTTTTCAAATCTAATGTAATTAATAAAATTACAAAATAGGTTTTTGTAGCCAAGTCTTTTTGATACATTTTTAATCATTCTAATTTCCTGAGCTGACCAACGAATAATTTATCGTCCATGTATTGGAAACACTGCATTTTCGTCTATGTGCATTTTTTTTCTTTAAATCAAAATTTGTTGAATGATTAGTTACAATTTCAATTAATATTTACGTGATTTGTTTATATTCGATTTATTTCAAAATCGATTCTTGATAGTTTGTGGTTATTCGTTATGGCATGGTATAGTTTAGCATACCACATCACTCTCGTAAGTTTGCGATACCCATCCATTAAGTACAACAATATCTGTATGACAGTTTATATAAAAAATACGAAACTTCATACGCGTGAGCTGTAATTCGCACCATGCTACAACGCAAAGACTATAGTGAACATTTTTGCATATTGTTATGGTTGCTCAACATAATCTAAAAGTTGAATGGAGCCCATTAAAAAATCTGTTGCGGACCTAACTGAGCACTTCAACTTGCGGATGGTTGAGTTCCAAAAGGACCTTAAGAGCGCAATTCCAGCTACGAGCCCTAATTCAAATATCAATCATCAGTTCAACACATTTCGTTCCTTTGTTTTAACTGCGCCTGAGAATTTTCAACTACAAGTAGAACTATTGTCCCGTCAGAAAGATAATATGGAAATGAGGCATCGGAAAAAAATTCTGCTGGTGCATGGTGTGAAAGAAAACAAGAAGGAGAACACTTCTGCCTGTGCTGTGAAGGTATTGTCCGACTACTTAAAAATCCCTGGTATTCTATCAGAGTCCATTAGCCGGTCTCACCGTCTGGCTCAAGCTGGCACTGATAGGCCCCTGCTATCCTTGTGAAGTTCCGAGACATTGCGATTAAAGACAAAGTATTTACTGAATTAAAAAAAAATTAATGTTTATGTATGCCATAGCAGGACAATCATAAGATATTTTGTTAACGTTATTTGCGAAATGTTATCGTGTAATTAGAAACATAGATTTTACAACACTATTTATAACTTGACTTTGTTATTGCGTTTCGTTTATGTAATTAAAATGATACCATAGTAGCGCTATTCAACGTAACGTTATTTAGATTAGTTTTATAGCCTTATGCTTCAATTTGGTGATTTAACACTATAAAAAAGAAACATGAAACGTCAAACGTCAAACGTGATTTAATTTTTGACAATGAGTATAATTTTATTATCCATCTACAGCATTTTTGAGAACTTTAAAAATGAGTTTATGTATAAATTTAATTGTAACCATAATAATATAAGGTTACTTACCGATGATACTATATCCCATGTTCCTTTTTAATCTTTGTATCGTACTTTTTGCATCCTTATACCACGCAACTAGGCATATTTATGACCGACAATACTGTGATGTGCTCGCACCACTGTCGACCGAGTCGCGTTGGTCCTCGTACTGGTGCGATTTATTTGTGCGGTCAGCCCGATCCTTACGCTAGTAATACATAAGTCAATGCCTCTCTATTCTCGATTATGCGGGCGCAAGCTATCTTGATTTAACTGAAGATCAACTAAACTAACTTGAGCGTGTCCAAATCTAGCTATTAGGCTCATATTTGATTTGCGCAAATATGACCATGTCTCCGAATTTCGTTTAAAGCTCAAGTGGTTACCCACCCGCCTTCGCCGGAATCTACAAACTGTTTCCCTTCTGTATTGTGTATTATTCAATCCAATGACTCCTAGCTATCTGAAGGAAAAATTTAAGTTTTTTGCTCCTGACAGACCGGATAGAGTTCTACGGTTAGCCGAAGAACTTACACTCGCGCCGTATTATTATCGTACTAATACTTTAAGAATCCCTTTACAGTAAAGGCCATTTGCTTATGGAATGATCTACCTCCGTAAATTTGTCGTGCGAAAACATAAGATAAGTTTAAAACTGACAAAAATCACTACCTAACTATGAAGTAATCACTGGTCATCATTTGCGACATTTCATTTATGTATCCTGTCTATATTTATTTGTGTAAATTTTATGTATATTTTATGTATATGCCTATTTAATAGTATGTATGTCTATCTTTTTTTATAGTATTTATTAGTGTATTAAATATTTCGGTATTATGTATCGGTTTACTTTATTTATGTATCATTACGTAAGAATATTATTACACCATCTCCCACTGTCCAATAGTACAATTTTTTCCGAATCTTAAGGTTGTCTTGAAAACATCGGTATTTTTCGCTTTCGCGATAAGGCCACCTTATTGTACCTACTTCTTAAATATTACTTTCTGTACTGTTTTTTATTTTCTTTTTTTCTTTTTTTATCATTTCGTGGTGTACAATAAAATTTATATAATAATAATAATACTGCTCCCCACCACTACACACAGCTGTGGTGCGGATGGTGTCCTGGCGCACTTTGTGTTCTGGTGAGCCTTACCTGAGAAGGACAATGATGTAAAATAGTTCTCTCCCGATAGGGCTGCAATAAGGTGGCCAGTAGTGGTGGGGCTGCGAATATGTGTGATCCTGTCCCTGCCAATTTGCGGCGAAGATGTAATACCATGGAATTTTAGTCTATGCAAGCCTGATATAACCCGTAGTTGCCCCTGCGATGCGTAGCGTAGTAGCGTGCGTTGCGTAGCCATTTTCCATGTAAAAAATCCCTTCGCCCCACCCCTTCTAAGGGACATCCACTTTGTCAGTTTAGGGTGGCTTAGTAGCCCACCTACGGTGAACTAAAATGAGCCCACGTGGCTGGCCCTAGTTGACTACTCTGGATAGATTTGGCGTGCCCATTTCGGATGAGTGTTGGTAGAATGCGGCGTGAGGAGCGACCTTACTCTCCCTCGCTGCAGCCGCAGTAGAGGTTTAGTCGCGGTGAAGGGGACTGTTGGTATGGTTATGCACCACTCTTCCTATCTTCCGCGAAACTGACCAGGCCGTGCTGTTCAAGATTTAGTGGTGAGGCCACCGTAGGAGAGGAATATCTGGAATATTACGAAGTATGGCGCTCCATGACCTCCGCAGACGAAACTTGGCTGGCGGTGGCGCCATAGATTATATCCGTCGCTGGGTTCTAGTGACATAGTTAAGTGGTAGATTCTCTTACGACACAACCATGTATTAGGTTTCATATTTATTCCGTAAACAAAATCCCCACATTTAGCGGTATTTTTGATAAAATAATGAGAAGAAGAAAAAGGGTGGGAAAGACGTGTCACGATTACCAGATTAGATAACGTTATCCAGTAGACATGGAAACGTACTTTATATAATATTGAAAGAGTTGAAAGAATTAATCATAAACTTACAATAACATTCCACATCAGCGACTGTAGCAGACAACCATAGGTAATGCCTCTGAGCAATGGATTCAGCGATTGATTGCAATCAATTTTTCTTGTATACTGTTTTATGAAGACATCCATAAACATGTAAGTCATGCCCATTGTTATTTCAAAGAAAATAAATTCAGCAAATCTGACTGTAAAAAAGAAATGCCTACTTTAAAAAAGTAAACTTATAGCCTGATACGTCTTACAGCTTGGCACAGTTCTCTTGTTATTTCTGAGAGCGTTCTTCATCTTCATCAGCTTGCAAAGTCATAAACTGGACATAGCCCTCTCTCGTTGCAAGGATGATTTGCCTTAATCGGCACGCTTGGTAGGCGAATTGACGATTGCATTATTAGACTTCTTGCGCCTTTGGTGCAGCTGCCCGTCGCAATTCTGGGTATTTAAGTCACATGTTAACTAGATAATAATACTGTCATATATCGGAAGCCATAATTTTTTTGCACTTCCCATATTTGCCTTTTACGAGACCAACGGTCAGGCTTACGAAACAATAAGTCTGCGCTGCTTTCTAGTGCATGTTTGCAGACTTCATAATATGTCCTCAAAATTTTTTATGTAATAGACATGCAAGTTTCCGTTCGATGATTTTGTTCAATGCCAAGGACGTGGTAAATCAGAACTTGAAATTGAAAATCAACAATTTCGTCGCCGGCGGAGATTGAACTTTCGTTTACCTTACCAACTTCATGTTTTTTGATGTTTGTTACAATCCAAATCCAAATCAAATTTTAATAATATTTCTCGAAATATTTAAACTATATTTTAGTATTTTAAAATAAACGTGAATAATAAAATATGATACTAAAATATATAATACCGCGATCATGTAGCACCTTAGAAAATATATCAAAGTTGTAGCTTGTTGACGAATATGTAAACGCTAGGTAAAAAAATTTCTTTATGCTTTCCCATCTAAAATGTTTTTTAAGGGCGTAATCCTGAAATAATGAGGAGAAAATATTATAACGATCACGACACGGTTATACGAAAATGGAAATTTTTACAAGTTTTTTTTCCCTTAATTCCCCAATGGGCATAAATTTCGAGCTATTAGTCTAGAGCACTGCTCCAGTATGTGTTGAAGGACTTCATAATATGAACTCGAAAATATTTTTTTCCTCAAACATAAAGATTTCCTAAATATATTTTCTTTCACCGCCGAGCACGTGTAAATCAGCAGTCTTAAAATTGCAATGAACATAAAATTGTTCTTAAAGACTTAAACTTGTTTGCATACTGTGAAATTTAGCGAAAGCGATAATCCAATAGGATACCAAGGCTTTATTTGTTCATAATCCAGAAGTGATTATGTGACTTCTTATTCCAAACGAACGAGGCCTGCCGACTTAGAGTTCGTTTGGATTCGAACAGCCCTTTTATCTATTTCTGGCGCCAATAAACAGTGTTTTACAGGGAGGCTCCAGTTTCAAGATTATATAGAGCCAATATATTTACAGACTTTTAAACACTTCATGATTATCCTCAGAGGTGGGAACACATGCTGTAGCTTTTATTATTTGAAATTTTCTATAGGTGTCCGTATAAGCGGTAGTAGCTCATTTATCATTTTATTTTATAATTGTTTAGGTCTTATGACGTATAATTTTTTCATGAGCATGATAATATATTATACATTACATAAATATTGAAAATACAAATTTCAAAAGTTAATCGGCCATTTTAACAGAAACTGTTTGTATTTGTTCTAAAAAAGTACGCTAAACCTGTGACATAATAATATAGCAGAATCCCATTAAATGAGGATAAAGGGTCTAGTACAAAAAAAATACAACTTACACTTTTGTCATGTAAAGACGAGGATGTACTTATTTTTAAATCCACTAAAGTCATATTGCCCAACCGTAATATGGTAATAATAACCTGCAATGTTAAAAAATTGGTGGTTACAGTTAAACAACCTCACAGACTCCAATAGATTGCCACAAATTACGATCCTGAGCCCTCACTATTCATCAACTACCTGAGTTTTTCATCAGGTCGTCACTCCACATAGTGGGGAATCGCCTAACACTACTTTGAGCTTCCTCGTACGGGTAGCAGTGAAAGAAAATTCGACGTAGTTTTCCGAATGCAGCCAAGCCGAATTGGATTCGTCAGTTATCAGTTCTTTGCTATATATATAGATATCTCTATTGGTATATATATATATATATATATATATATATATATATATATATATATATATATATATATATATATATATTATAATTAAACTAAGCTTAATACTTCAATCAAATACAAAACCCTGATTAAAACTGATTTTGGGACTGGGACAAACATGATTCAAACTCGCGGCCTTTAACCCCACCTCAACTACTTACCCACTGGATACGTATCTACTTATCACTTAATTAATTTAATTCAGTTCAATTGTTTATTATTAATTCACAGAAATGCAAGAAATTATTACGTGTCCTTTATCTCTTTCAATTTAGAGTAAATTCATCTTATTCCGGTTTGAATGGGAAAACGAATGAGATTTGAAAACACTTGTTTACTATTCTCTCGAAGATACCTATACAGAATTCGAATTTGAAAAAAATTAACGCTGTGAAATTATTTCAATATTTATGTAAGGATTACAAATGACAAAGCTCGATTCGTCCGAATGGTAAGCATATTTACATGGGACAGCTAAAAGCCTGCAGAGCGTTTGAAAGGCCAATAAGGAATGGGATCAAGGAATTAAGTTATGTAATTTCTGCGCACTCTAGAAAAGTATTCTATAGAACATCGAGAGACTGGCCACCGTATCCCAATATTCCGTAGTATCGTAGACCATTTCAGTACATATCAAATCGAGTAATCGATAAGCCTTTTAGCACATCTCTTTAATAAGACCAAAGCTACTTGTTAACTTATGGCGTTATAATGACATAGAAGCAATAATCTTATTTCTTATTTATAATTATAAAATAAATGTCCTACATTAGAACGATGATTCTATTGTAAAAATTTAAACTTGTAGATATTTTTTTTGCTTTAAGCTAGTGCTTGACTTAAAGGCAGGGGTGTGCGTAGCATAACCCAGAGAGGGTAATGCTACGCGCACCCCAAACTCTGGTGCAATTTTTATTATCTTCAGATTTATATGTAGACACCCTTATAGATTAAAATTCATCCAGCCACTGGTATGCTGCGAGGGTTTAAAGAATCCCATATAATATATAGTATGTTCGCTAGGACAGAGGCGGTACACCCGGAGGCCAGTATTATTTTGTTTTATTTTATAATTTTTTACTGTTTGTTACGTTATTTTTTTTCCATTGTAAGAATAAATTAGTATACACTTTTATGCCTATGGTTATTGTAATAAAAAAACGAATATAAGTAACAAACACAAGTTAGGTTTCACTCCGGCGCTTCCTTTTAAGTTGTCATATTTGCCTCGAGGTTTAATACGCCGCACGCGGCGACTAAAATTATGATACGATAAAATTATTCACGATGCCTTTAATAAACTAAATCAAAAAGCAGCCTATTAAAGTAAAGAACAATTATTTAGGAAGAGGTGAGGGTATGAGTATTTAAAAATTTTGTGGTAGGGCAAAGTTGAAAACTTCGTCTATATTTAATTGATTACAAAAAACTAATTAAGAATAAAAACAGATCAAAATAAAGTTAAAGATGGTGTTAAAATCTACAAGTAATAAAATCGTTACGCATATAGAAATCTGTCAAATATTTTATTTAATGGATATTTGTATTCCTATTATTCAATATATATTATTCAGATTATTTGTTTTTAAAATTTTGCTTATCGATATACAATTAGACTCACCTTTTATATAAAATTACACATTGGTCTTCAATATTACATTATTCTAGTAAAATTATAAGCAATAAATAGATGTAAAATTAGGTAATTCAATAAATTATTGTGACACTTCTTTTGTAATAGTAAAGTAATCATGCTATTCATAGATTACTGACTACGTACTAGAGAATGCTATTGTATCTTCTAAGAAATTTCATTGATGGTTAAACTACCGCCATCTAGTCATTGCTTTATGAAACACTTAATACTTTTTAATTTATAGCTGCTCCGAAATCTTGAATTTTTAGCTACTTTATGTAAATCAATCAACATAGTGTGGCCGCCACAAAAAATTAAGCATTATTAATAATAATTCTAATGATTGGTATAAAGGAAATACTAAAAAGGAAATCATATTCTATTAAGCAAGTTATTATTATATGTTATTGTATTTATTAACTACATTAAAAAATATCATCATCATCATCATCATCATTACAGCCCTTCACAAGTCTACTGCTGGACATAGGCCCCCTCATGTCATGGCATGTCTCACCAGGTCATCACTCCATCTAGTGGGGGGTCACCCTACACTTTGCCTACCGGTACGAGGCTGTCACTCGAAAACCATATTTCCCCATCGGTTGACGGTTCTTCGAGATATATGGCCGGCACATTGCCACTTCAGCTTACTAATCCGTTGTTCTATGTCGTTCACTATGGTTCTACTGCGTATATCCTCATTTCTAAGTTTATCACGCAGAGAAACTCCGAGCATAGCCCTCTCCATGGCTCGCTGAGTGACTTTGAGCGTCCTCATATGGTTACCACTGAAGGACCACGTCTCAGTTCCGGAGGACATCACTGGCAAAACGCACTGGTTGTACAGTCTCGTTTTCAGTTTTTGAGGTATACCTGACGAGAAGACATGTCGTAATTTCCCGAACGCTGGCCAGCCAAGTTGAATCCGTCGAGTGGCCTCTCGGCCGAAGTTGGACTTACCAAGTGAGACTATTTGTCCCAGGTAAACATACTCGTCAACAACTTCGAGCTTAGTACTCCCAAACAACTACCGGCATAGGTGTGACATGGACGTTACACATGATCTTCGTTTTGTTCATGTTCATCTTAAGACCTATCCGGTGGGAGACATTATTGAGGTTATTGAGCATAGTGCTTAGGTCTTCCAGCGATTCTGCCATAAGAACTATATTATCGTCGGCAAATCGAAGGTGAGTGAAGTTCTCGCCATTGATGTTAATACCGTATCCTTTCCAGCCCAGTAGCTTGAAAATGTCTTCCAATGCAGCGGTGAAGAAAAAACATATCGGTTTTACTAAATTAATTAATTTTGTCTTAAAAAATAATAAATAATAAAAATCCCTTCATAGTTCTAAATTCAAGTTAGTTTATATTTGCTTCATACGTGATGTTTATATTATAAGGAGTAATAGTAAAAAATAGAAGTTTAGCAGGGATGGGAGATATGATAAGGATATAGAACGACGAGTGAACGCAGGAAACAGAGTAAATGGGGCCCTGCACTCTATTGTGAAGAGTCAAAATGTGTCAAAAAAGGCACGTATGGCAATTCACAATGCTGTGTTGGTCCCTACTTTAATGTATGGTAGTGAAAGTTGGGTGTGGCAGAAGAAGCACGAGAGTAGAATAAATGCAGTAGAAATGCGGTTGTTAAGGAGTATGTTAGGGCTGAATCTGAATGACAGGGTGAAGAATTGTGTGATAAGAGAAGAGTGTGGTTTGCAAGATGATGTTGTGACCAGGATTAAGAAAGGAATGCTTCGGTGGTTTGGTCATGTGGAAAGAATGGATGAGGAAAGAGTGACAAAGAAAATTTATGTTGCAGAAGTGAATGGCAGAGTCGGAAAGGGACGTCCTAGGCGAAAATTTATCGACCAAATTGGCGATTTATTGAAAACGGGCTAAATTAGGAGTACCCTTAACCGACGAGCATGCATGCGTAGATGTATGGATGTGAAGGAGGCGAGAGAGGTGTGTCAGGATCGTGCCAAATGGAAGTCTGTAGTCTCTGCCTACCCCTCTGGGTGACAGGCGTGAGTGTTTATGTATGTTATGTAGAAGTTTAAAATTTGTTTCATTAGGCAACACTGAATCAAATTGAAAAGTGAAAAATTATTTAAGAAATATGTCCGCCGAATTGTGCGTTTGCTTATTTCTTGTTATTTCGTATTTTTGAGTGTTTTATCGTAATTGCTTTTGTATAGCACAAAACATAGGTCTCAAGAATGGCTTTAAGGTAGATTTTGTAATTGGTCCAGTGACAAATATAATAAAAGACTTATAAAATAATATGTTAATTTCAACCCTGTCATTTTTATGATGGTTTGTAGTAAGTTACTTTCTACATTATGTGCAGACTACATGGAATTTTATAACATCTCACGTTTTGGTCTTATTTAATTTTCAAAATATCATCTTGTTTAAAATTGTGAAATAAATATGTTAACAATACTGAAAATCTACCTTTTTGCTCAAGTCCTACAATTTACTGACAGTATTTATGCCGATTTCGACAAAATACCTAATAAAAATAACAATATGAAAGGAGTAGTATAGAGGTATATATATAATATATATATATATATATATATATATATATATATATATATATATATATATATACATATATATTATAATATCTATAGTTATACTATATAAACTAGCTTCCAGGCGGCGCTGTAGTCGCGGCAAATTTTTACGTTAGATTCTTATCTATTTCCGCATATACACTCTTATCTATGATAATAATCACCTAGAATACATACAGTAATCTATGGTAATTACAGAACACGTAGACAGAGAAACCTATAGACTAATAATCAGCGTGGCGAAAGGACGATAACGAATTTTTAGGTTATATAATAATCTTTATGACTTTTAAACACATTTAGATAAAAATTTTAATTGTTCTAAAAACTGAACTGAACAAGATTCACCAATCTTAAGCTCACAAAACACTTTTTTCTCACTTAAATCAACTTGTAAACTCCTTAAATCGCTACGATGTTAAAGTTGTTAAAAAACCGGCACGGAGAAAAGGACAAACAATCACACCGCTCTATCTTACTTTTATGCAAGACGTATGCATAAATCTATCTTTTTCGTGTGCGAATGCGAAAGAAGGCGTCAATTTGTCTATAGGTTTCTCTGTCTACGACAGAACATAATTACTCTCTACCGAAAATTGATAGTTCATAGGCGAATGCTACACGCGCGATATTTATCACGATCTGGGACGCGATCTGGAATGACGTATCGCGATCCAAATCGACACACCCTACATGTTCATGACGGATCACATTAGTATCGGGCACAAAACTGTTAAGTGCAGACATATATAAAATGGACTGAAATGTAGAAAAAGCTTTTTTTAATAGGATAGGGTGACAAACGAGCACACAGTCCACCTGATGGTAAATGGTTGCTGTGGCCCATAGACATCTACATCTATCCTCGATTACAAATCAGAATGCGTTGTCACCCGTGAGGACTAAGATGGAATTACTCGTTTCCAGTAAAAGGGTCTCCGGTTCACTACACTCACCATAAGAAACAGAGCAGTATTAACCCTTCAGTCCCCTTAAAATTCTCATGCAGTCGCATGCGCCCGGCAAATCCCGAGCGGTCGCATGCGACGGCACCCACCCGCAGCACTTAAAACCATCAAAACTTATATTTGAAGACTACTTGTCTATGAAGAAGTTTGGCATTATAAAATCTATACAAAATTCTCTATATAAAAGTCAGATTTTAGTTCATTACAAAAAGACTATTATTATATTAGTATTTTGATAACAAAAAAAACATACCAAGCGAATGCGTGCGTACCAGTGTGAAAATCATAATTATTTCAATATATATTACTCGAAATTATTTACATAAAAAGATAAATTATATTCACACAAAAATTTTTATAATAAAACACTATTCTAAAACACTAGAAAAATCGAAAAATCAACACAATAACATTCACGCGAAAATGGTGTACGAAATGAACGTAGATTATAAATAAATATCCATAGCATAACTATTTTTATTGTACTAGAAGATAGAAAATTTCATATTGATTCTATAGTGCTAACTTCTTCATAAAAAAGTAGTCTCTAAATATAAGTTTTAATGGTTTAAAAAGGCGTGGGTGTGCGCGGTCGAATTCGACCGCTTGAATTTTGATGGAATAGCGCCGCGGTCGAATTCGACCGCTTAGGGGATGAAGGGTGCTACTATTTTACACTGGTATTCTGTGAGAGCGTGGTCTCTCCCCGGTCGAGCCGACCCATTCTTGCTACAACTATACTACTAATATAACTGCAGCATGGCTCTACCACATATAAAAGCTTGTGTGGCTATCATTATGGCAATAATATTAAAAAGGAGAGTGTCAATTTTAACGATTTTTTTTCTAACATCTATTGAAGCGTCATTTTTTATTTTTTTATAAATTGTTAGCAACTTCTGAAGTGTCTTTATGCGCTTACAATTGTTTTTAAAACCATCACACGATGTGTCCCATAATATGGGCGTTGTTTCCAAATATAATATAAAAGCCTGTAAATACATGTCCCGTCGAAACAGTATTCTCGCTTTCGTTTGCAATTTCCGCCACATCGCTACAAAATCTCTTCCATCACTTCTCCAGAGCAGACTGACGCGATCCGTGTCACGATCCTTGGATCGCGGTATGGATTTTCGGAAATCTAGAAATTCTGTGATCCATATCGCAATCCATCAATACTTGATATTACACGTTCAATAAATATCACGCGTGTAGCATTCGCCATAGGTTCATAGTAATTCACAAATATGTTATAATCACTACGTCAAAGAGTATATAATATCCATTTGTGTTAAAATGAAATGTCAACACGTGACAGCCTTGTAGTAATTACACCTCAAATTACATAATTACATACCTACATAAACTATTTAAGCTAGTAATTACTCGGAGGTACAATATTATAATACTCTTTCAATAGAATAAATTATAATCGACGAAAACCTTTTGCATTACCTACGCGCAACAAAATAGGCTATGAACGTAATACGCTTTTAATCGGACGTAAGTATACAAAAAGGTCAAAGCATTCCTTAAAACCAACCATTTATTCTGTGCTACAACTATGTAATACGCCTAAACAAACTAGCGATTTATTAAGGAAATACTCTGAAAAATTAAATCGCGACATGAATTATATAATGTCATCATGTGCCAAACCACCGAGGTTGTATGGGTCACCAAAAATACACAAACCAAATGCTCCACTACATGCCATAGTGAGCCCGATCGGTTCACCAATTTAGTTCACTTCAAATTTTGCAAAAATTCTCTCACTGTTAAAAGAACACGCCATACATCACAAAAAGCATTCATACAATTTTGTCAGTTAATTAAAAGACCTACATCTCGCTGACAGTGAAACTATGGTTATTTTTGATGTTCAGTAACTATTATTTAAATAGCCTAACTATTGGAGACTGCGTCTTAATTGTAGCTAGAAGAAAATAACATCCCTGCAGAATATGCAGTGTTACTCAAACACTGCCTCACATCTGGGTGTCTATTATGGAAGGAGGAGTTGTACAAGAAAGTAGACGGTGTGACATTATGCTCATCCACTACAGGCGTGAACACTGAACATGCTCCACTGCGAAGATATAATTTGTCAAGTGACATTTCTGTGAAAAATATTCAGGTAATATCGTTTCTTGTGAACTATAAAGGCTACACGTAAAAAAAGAATATTTCTTTTACTCTTTTGGGTAATAAAGAGTGAAAAATATGTGAAGCTTACACTTTGCATTAAAAAAAAACATCACATAAAGCCGGTAAACATATCGTCGCAGACTGTACTATATGTGTGGAGTGGGCCCAGCGTCATCAAAAATATAAAAAAGCAAGGGCGCTTTACCAAGCTTCTGTCACTCTTGCTACCTGCGTGAAATCAATCACCCAGGATGAAATACGCAGTCGGGGGTAGCGCGTTGTAGGCGATTGAATGTAAAAATTTTATAACGCTGTTTACGTAAATAATTTTTGTATATACTTATTGAAATAGTTTTTGTTCAGTGTTTAGTATATTTAATTGTAGGATAAAATAGTTAAAATGTTTTAATGTAATTTAAAATTATATATATTATGTATATTAATCATCTGTATAATAAATTTTAATGTCAAAACGTCGTTCCTACTATAATTGTTGCGTGGATAGACGCTAAATGAACATAAATTCATATGTTACCGAAGGGTTTTAGTAGGAAGTTATGAAACGTGAATTTATTTAAATTTTATTATTAGATAGGTACTTACAGCAAAAAAGAATTAAGTAATAATTTATCTAATACCTACGAACTTTATTACAAAATTTCGTTGAAATTTACTTCAATATCCAAGGTTCTACTTATGTACCCATACTTGTCTTTTGTATTAAAAATATTTTAAGTTATAATAACACAAAACACTGAAATTAAAATGTTGTTTATACTAACAAAATTTTTAACTAAGTAGAATACGATTACATTTCTGTTAGCGATCGTATTTCAAGTTTATTTGTTCTTTCTACTATCTACCTTTTTCTTCCGAGCCAAGCATCGCGATTCCCGACGAATGGCCTTGCAAGTTACATACGTTAGGAATCGCAGACCTCACATAGGTGCGAAAATATGGTCAGACAATCATAGTCGGAATACGTATTTCACCTAAACAACTTAATCTATATTTCGCAATGTATTTTGTTACTCTTTATTGACATCCATTAGTAACAACGGAAAGTCCGCCGTAACGTAGAAAGGGGATAAGGTACAAAGTAATACGGACACTCTCACACAGCGATAAAGTTTTATTTAGCTTGTGAGCACGATTCATCTAATTATTAATAATTATGTAGGTTATTAAACGTCGACAAACAGTCAGCATCAAAGGTCTGCAACTTCTGTACGTAATGCTATTACTTATTCTGTGGCTTTACAGTAAACACAAAAATATACCATAAAATTATTCCCATGTAGGGGGGTATTTTGTGAATTGTGACCCTCTACATATAATTGATATGTAGTATATTAATGTAGGTTGTATCTTCTACGTTACGGGATGTGGTAATTAAAACTGTGTCCGTTTCCGTAGAGAGCGTTTATTGTACTGAAAATACTTATGAATAAAAAATGTAATTATAGTGAACGTGTCGCGCGCGCAGGCGCGATATCAGCATTATTTTCTAAACTGTTGAAATATCATGTACTTGCTCGTACATCTTGCCAATTTTATAAACAAGAAGAAAGTTTAAGGCGATGAACCCCTATTGAGTTTACGGGCAGCCGTTGCGATCACCGCATCCACACTATCGATGTCCGAGACCCCATGCTCCGATGAATGTCCTTGGGTTGGCTGCTCGACATTGTTGGGGTCTGGCTTGTCGCGAAGATTCACGCTGCAGCCTTGACATCTTCTTTTCAGCCGGAATGTCCCCCATGCAATGAAGGCTACAATAATAAATCCGACTAAGGTGTACAACACATAGTTGTGTGTGTCATGTGTGAGTGATTGTACACTCAGTGTTTGTTGCTGTTCCTTGACCTTATCAATGTTGTTTTTCAGCTCTTGTAAGGCGTCTTTATGATCTTCAGGTCCAAATGTATGATTAAAGTCTGTCAGTATGTGGTTCAGGCTTGATTCACGCATGTACATTCTTTCTTCACTGCCTGTTAGTTTCAACTCGCTGTGATAGTCGTTGCGAGCATGAATGATGAAGCTTTCTCCCTTGAGCATACACCCAAGTCCGAGTAACATAATCCCCGTGCCGTGTAAGTGCTGTGACGTCACTCCAGCTGGGCAGAAAATGCGCATCGTGCAGTCTTCGCAACAGGAGAACAGCCACGCGCCACGATTGTGTAATCGCACCCACCTGTCGTTGCAATCCAATACTCTTGTGCGGCATGTTGATGAGTCGCCATTGTTTAATATTTGCGCTTCACATAATGTATCGGCTACCTTAATGTTGTAAATAGGTTGATTGATAGCACATAACATTTTGTTTTCTTGCAGATTTAAGCATGATGATACATCTCGGTTTTCTAAGGGTATTATCATGTCCCCTTTTAGGTTTACAGCAAGGTATTCAGATGTGAGTACTATAGTTTTCTCTGTGTGTCCAGTTATTTGCGGAATAGGAATGATGTGGTTAAGTTCATATTGTTCGTTGTTTATTAGCGGTAGCTTCACTTCGAATATTATGTATGCACTTGTTAAGCGCACGTGCACTCGCGCCAGCTTGTATAGGCTTCGCGTGCAATGGCGTGTGTTCACACAGGGTAGCGATAACTCGCTTGGTAAATGACCGGAGATGATGTTGAGCTGATCTTCAAATTGGTTGGGCTTGATGAGATGGGTGTCAACTCTCCCGTCCTTCACGTCAGTTACTAGGTCTAGGAGTTGCTGTTGTATTTGTCGTATGTTTGAAATGATCAAGTTCACGGCCAGAGCGGTAGCTGTTATGTACATAGCATTGTCATGGCTGATTTGTAAGCGTTTTTCCGTTTCAGCGAGATGATTGTCGATGATACGAAATTGTGTGTTCATTACTTCCTCGTTTCTTTTTAGAAGATTATATTCACTTTCGATGATCGATGTGTGATTTTTGTAGAGATTCAATAGATGATTTTCGTTTGACTGGATTATGTTGATATCCTTCACGTACTGATTGGCAAATCTCTCATCCAGAGTACCAAAAAGGGAGTTTGCTAGGTATCCTATTCCATTCACTAGTCCTCTTTTTCTTCGAGACGGTCCATGTTCTGATCGTAAGATATCGTTATAGTGTTGAATTTCGTTAAGTTCGTGTTGAAACTGGGATGAAATTGTAAGATAGGCTGCTTCCTTCTTGCATAATGTGTTCAAATGGTTGACATAGTTTTGTATGTTGTCCAAACTCCGCCAATATGTCGTCATGTTGTAGTATACAACCATTTTCCACTTATCTTGAATAATCTGCACATCAGACACCTTGTCAAAATAAACGACTCTTGAACTGCTAAGCCTTGTTATGTTGATCATTTGTTGCGTAGTAGGTCCAACACACATCGAAAATATAAGTAGTAACGTACAAAAAAGGTTGTTGAAGTGTTTTTTGCCGTTGTTGTTTCTTCGTTTTCTTTGTGTATTTATTGCAGGCTTCGTAGTGTCAACGTCAGAAGATGCAGTTGTATAAGATGACGGATCCAACGGAAGGCGTGACAATTTTGTAATCGGTCGCTTCATATTACTTGTTTTAGTTTTCAGTGTGACGACTCGTACCCGGCCGTCCGCACCTGGGTGAGTCTCCAACACCCGTCCCAGGATCCATTTGGCAGGAGGAATGTTGTCTTCTCTGACGATAACGACGTCCCCAACTTCTAAGTTTTTAGTAGGGAAGTGCCATTTGCTTCGAGTTTGTAGAGTTTGAAGATAGTCAGTAGACCACCTTCTCCAGAAGTCCTTGTACATTTTCTCCGTAAGTTGCCATCTTGTAGAGAAGGTCATGTCATTACCCTCAGCGGATAGTGGTGATTCTAGAGAAGGCTCGCCGATTAGGAAGTGAGCTGGTGTCAAGCAGTCAAGGTCTTCGATATTCTCTGACAACGCCACCAGGGGGCGAGAGTTGAGACATCCTTCAATCTGCGCCAACAGTGTAGAAAATTCCTCGAACGTAAGTTTTTGATCCCCAAGTACTCGTTTGAGGTGATGTTTCAGGCTTTTTACTGCAGCTTCGTAGAGTCCACCAGCAGTAGGCCAGGAAGGGGCGTTAAAATGCCATTCAATGCCCCACTCTGACATGTTAGTTATGACGTCATTGTTTATGTAGCATTGTAATGCCTCCTTTCGTTGTTTTTCCAATGCTCTTGCTGCGCCCACGAAGTTGGTGCCGTTGTCGCTGTAGATGTGACGGGGCTTTCCTCGGCGGGCACACATTCGTTTCAAGGCGTTCAGAAAAGCCACTGTGCTGAGATCGGAGACAAGTTCGAGGTGAAGAGCTTTTGTGCACAGACACACAAATACAGCTACGTAGGCCTTCATTGTCTTTATTCCTCTGCCCTTGTTAGCCTTTACCTCCACATGCCCAGTGAAATCTACACCGGTGTGTGTGAAAGGCCTTGATGGTGTGACGCGTGGAGGAGGTAAATCACCCATAAGTTGGTTGTTGTTGATAGTTTTGAAGCGATGACACATGATGCACCGTATAAGTCGTTTTTTCACTGCTCTCAAACCGCTGATAATCCAATATCTGTTGCGTAGATATGATAGAGTTAGTCTGGCTCCACCATGCAGGGTCCTCTTGTGCGCTTGGTCGATCAGTAACTCCGTTAACCTGTCATTGTAAGGTAAGATAATTGGATGTTTTTGTTCTTGACTTAAGTTGGCATTTTCCAGACGTCCTCCTACACGTAAGATTTCGTGTTTGTCCAGGAATGGATTTAAGTTTAAAATGCTGCTTGTTATTCGCACTTTATGATGTTTATTGAGTTGTGCAATGTCGTCGGCGAAATGATTAGTTTGTATAGACTTGATAATTGCATTATGTGCGTTCTGCAGGTCACTCGTTGCTAAGTACGATGACCGCATGGCATTGTTGACGTCACGTGCATTGTTTATGAACCGAAGTATCCAACTTAGGATTCGAGTTACGCGTGCCATACAGCTGTGTTTGTTTAAAAGTTCTCCGATTAATGGCATCGACCTTTGTGACACGCAAACTTGTTTGACCTTTTTCTCTTCAACAGTTGTGTGGAATTGGTCTTGAAGTGGGAGATCGTTGTCTTTTAGCCAAATAGGTCCCCACCATAAATGATGATTCGCCAGTTGTAGTGGAGTTAGGCCTCTGCTGGCACAATCTGCTGGGTTATATTCAGACTTGACGTGCCTCCAGCATCCCGATGGCATGATGACAGTGATCTGTGTTACGCGATTAGCCACAAATGTAGTCCATCTTGAAGGCCCCCCCTTGTAACCAACCCATCACGATCATAGAATCTGTCCAACCATGTATTGTTACAATCTGTGAGTTTATTGACTCTATGACCTTTTTCATAAGTCGAGACAGTAGTAGGGCACCGCATAGTTCAAGCCGTGGTAAAGACGGGGGTTTTCTTAATGGTGCGAGCTTAGTTTTTCCCGCCACCAGCGTGATAATTTGTTGCCCTTCTTCACTAATAGATTTACAGTAGATAACGCAGCCGTAGGCTTTCTCGGAGGCGTCACTGAATCCGTGTAACTCGATGGGCTGTTTAGTGTTACCAATCCAGCGTTGTAAAGCGATGGTATTGATAGTGGGCAATTCTTGTTGAAAGGTTGTCCACTCTTGTTGTATGTCTTCCGGAAGAGGTTCATCCCAATTTGTTGAAGCAAGCCAAGCTTGTTGAAATATGAGTTTTGCCTTCATTGTTACCGGAGACAGCCAACCAAGTGGGTCATATAATTTTGATAGATCAGAGAGCAATGTCCGCTTCGTTGTGACGTCACGTGTGTTACTAAGTGGCGCCTTGAATGTAAACTGATCAGTGTGCGGATTCCAGGTTAAGCCGAGTGTTTTGTTACTCTCTGCGTCCTTGAAGTCAAACATATTCTGGCTTATGAGATGTTCAGGTAAAGTTTGAAGCAATCTGGGGTGGTTACTAGCCCATTTGCGAAGATTGAACCCACCGCCTTTTAACAGGTCAATCAATTGGTTTTGAGCGTCTTGTGCTTCTAACATGTCGTTGCTGCCACCAAGTAGGTCATCCACATACAGCTGGTGAGTAAGGATCTCTGCCGCGAGAGGATAGCGGTGTCCATCGTCCATTACGAGTTGTATTATGGTGCGCATTGCCAAAAATGGTGCAGCTTTGGTACCATATGTTACAGTGCACAGTTGGTATTCTTTGATGAGATCTGTAGCAGAGTCACGCCATACAATTTTTTGCAGGTGTTGATCTTCATCGTGTATCAGTACTTGACGGTAAAACTTCTCAATGTCTGCAGTGTAGACGTATTGAAAGGCTCGCCAACGTAGAATCATAGATTGTAGGTCTTGTTGGAGGTTAGGCCCGCACTCCATGAGATCGTTCAAGCTTTGTCCTGTACTTGTCTTGGCAGAGGCATTAAAGACTACGCGCAATTTTGTAGTTGTTGAGTCCAGCTTTTGTACGCCGTGATGAGGTAAGAAGTAGCTTGGCTTATGGTGTTCAGTGCATGGCTTCATGTGGCCGAGTTGTAGATATTCGTCAATAAATAGACAAAAATGTTTCCTGTTGGCCAATCTTTTTCTAACTGCCAAATTGCGATTGCCTGTGGCTTAGAAGTGCCCAAGGTTTGTTCGTAGTTTATTTTCATTGGAAGTCTGACTGCATATCGTCCGTCTTCTTTTCTTGTTGTTGTGGTTGAATAAATAGATTCACAGTATTCTTCCTCTGATGTTAGATTGTGATTGGTTTCGGTTATCTCCTCCATCTCCCAAAATCGAGATACATCGTCAAGATTAATGAGCACGTGGCAGTTGAAGGTTTTGATATTGCCCAGCAGTACCCAGCCCACTTTTGTCTGTTGAGCCATGGGTGCGTGTGAGGGTCCTCGTAGCATACCACTCATTACTATGTCAGCATACACTCCAGCGTCTAACAGAACGTCCACTGGTCTCGAGATGTTGAAGTCGGGATCCGCCAGTTGTATGTTCTGAATATGTGGCCAGTCTTGTTTTTCGAAGGTGTAATTAGGCAGGTTGCTGAGCATGTTGGCCATTACCATGGCTTCGATTGTAAATGAATGGCCTCCGTACAAAGACTCACAGTCTAACCGTACGGTTCCGTTGCTATGATGTGCTGACGTCCCTATGCCTGAGACTGTGGCGTTTCGATTTTGTCTTTGCAGTCCCAGCCGTTGCGCAGCATCTTCAGTTATTAGATTTATCTGTGATCCTTGGTCGAGAAGGCATCGCAATTGAACAGTCGATCCATCAGCTGCCATCACCTTTAATTGAACGGTCGCTAGTAGGACTTCGTTATAATTTCCAGACACGTGGTTTGCCTTTTGCTGTGACGTATGTGGCTTGTTGCTAGGTATAACGTTATTTGAGACCGCGATTTCAACTTTGCGGTAAATATCGTGCAATGTTGTGTGGTGTGCTTCTTTGCACACGCGGCATCTTTTGTTGGAGTTGCATTTATTGTCGTTGTGTAAGTACAGGCAATTGCGACAAATATGTAGTTGCGAAATTGACCTCATTTTGTCTTCCGGTGACATGTCTTGAAACGACTTGCAGTAGAGTAAAATATGATTGTTTTTACACAGTGGGCAATTTTTGTCTGTGCTTGTATGATATGCTCGAAGAAAACTACGCCTGTTGGTGTTGTTAAAGTCCTTCTTAAATTGAGCTGTTGCCTCCTTGTTGGTCGAATTGTTTGACTTGTTAGGTGTCTGTCTCTTCTTTTGAACAGGTTCAAGCGCAGTAAACTTGTTTTCCAAGAAGTTTATCAGCTCATCCAAGGAAGGTAGCTCTCTCGGAGCCTTTCTGATCTCCATGTAGGCTGCATACGTGTCGGAGTCCAATTTGCCAGTGAGAATGTGCACCAGGATCGGATCCCAAGTCGTTGTGTCGATGCCCAGATTGTGAATAGCATGTATGGTCTCGACACTTGTGTCATGTAGCTTCTTCAGCTCGTATGCATTCTGTGTTTGCAACGCCGGTTGTCCCATAAGGGTTTGTATATGTTTTGTAAACAAAAGTTGTCGGTTGTTGTACCTATGGGTGAGTATCTCCCAACAGGTGTCGTAATTATCAGCTGATACTGTAAGATGCTGTACGATGCGCTCCGCCTCGCCTTTAAGTTTGCCCTTGAGGTGCTGCATCTTTTGCGTTTTTGTCAACATGACATTGTTGTGGATGGCTTCACAGTAGAGGTCCATGAATGTAGGCCACTGGGTATAATTACCAGAAAAAGAAGGAATCTCAATTGTAGGCACTTGCTGATGCTGTTGAGATACTGAGTTAAGCTTACGATTCAAATCCCTTTTTGTAGTTTCGTACAAGGTTTCGTATGCAGAAAACTCTTCTTCGTAGCCTACATCACCGCCAGAAGTCAGGTTATCGATTTGCCAGTGGAGCTCGTCGATCAGTTTCCAGCGAGACTGCAGCGAATTCAGTTTGTCACAAATTTCCCACTTTTCTGTCAACTCTTTGGTGTTGATGTTTTTAATCACCCTAGAGAGCGCCCGGAAATTAGTGCGTTGTTGGCTAATGAACTCATCAGACCTTGATGGTACTCCAGTTTCCGCAGTTTTCACCTCGTAGTTCGTCAGCATGTCACGAATCGCTTCGTACCGCTTCTTTGTGGTGGTGTAGGTATCATTGATGAAATAGTCGTCATCCAAGTCACTGTCTGTTTTTTTTAGAACACCATGATTCATGTTGAACACCTCCCATTGAGCATTCAAAGCATCCAACCTTTTCTGTATGTATGTTCCTGACTTACGTGAATCAGAATCCTTTTTGAAGTTAGCCTCAATTTTAAGGATAGATTCAATGATTGTTCTCTGTTGTTGAAGTAGGTTCTCCATGGTTTAAGAACGATGTTGTAAATAGTTGGTTTCAGATACGTGTGACTGCGACTCTTACCGTAGTATGCACCTCAATCAAGCTGGTGAGACCCGCTTGTGGGAGGCCAGCAACCAAAGTGACACTACAGATAGAATCACGAATAACTCTTTTTTTTTTTTTTTTCAAATACACTTTACTGTTGAACTATTGTAGACGTAATATGCAAGTCTTAGTTCACGTCGAAAACTCGAAGGACCAAAATGTAGGGGGTATTTTGTGAATTGTGACCCTCTACATATAATTGATATGTAGTATATTAATGTAGGTTGTATCTTCTACGTTACGGGATGTGGTAATTAAAACTGTGTCCGTTTCCGTAGAGAGCGTTTATTGTACTGAAAATACTTATGAATAAAAAATGTAATTATAGTGAACGTGTCGCGCGCGCAGGCGCGATATCAGCATTATTTTCTAAACTGTTGAAATATCATGTACTTGCTCGTACACCCAAATATACTAAAGCGCAGACCTAGAAAAAGTAATTATTTTTCTCAGACTAGATATTTCTTTTTTAATCAGACATTTGCACGTCTAGACTAAATCAGTTCCTCTAAGTCACTAACAGTAATCTGGCATGATGGTACTGCAAGAAGAAAAGAAGAGGATGTCATGACTATCTTCTACCACTTTCTTTTATGTAATTGAGACGTTACTAATGTGAATATATGGCTCGATAATTGAAGTGCTCAAAATAAAAATTGGTTATTATACTCGTCAATTGTCCATTTAGTCAACTGTGAAATAGTTTCAACTGAATAGATAACACTGCATTATTTTGAACCACACACAGGTTTATGATTATGATGACGTTTATAATGATACTCGATTTGATTTCCAGAATATCTGTTTACTAGCTACTACTTCTTCAAAGATCCCAAAATCATAAAGTTTTTCTTCTTGGAAACTCGATTTGATGGTGTACTTGATTACTGATCAAGTGATTACTGATTAAGTACACCATCAAATTGAGTTTCCAAGAAGAAAAACTTTATGATTTTGGGAACTTTGAAGAAGTAGTAGCTAGTAAACAGATATTCTGGAAAAACTTGCAAATATTCATGGTCTATTGATATTTTTTTGATACTTTACTGCTAATAAGAGAAACCTTGATGCTCGTAAGACTGAAACAATAACTTATAAGACTGCTTAAAATAATAATTAACTAATCAGATTACATGAAAACTGCGTACCACTTGTACAATCGGTGAAATTCTTAGGTGTTTTTATAGACTCGTATTTGACATGGAAAGATGAATTAAATAATATAGAGAGCAAAATCAGCTCTGCATGCTATGCTTTGAGAAGCTTGAGGGAAGAACTAACCACGAAACAATTAAAAATTGTATATTATGCTCTAATAGAATCTCGCTTAAGATACAGTATTAATTTTGGGGAAATAGTTATGCCTATAATGTAAAAAAAAGCGTTTATTCTACAAAAAAAGAGCAATTAGAATAATATCTCGCATACACCAGAGGCAATCATGCAGAGAACATTTTATAAATTTGAAAATCCTTACTGTGCCCTGTTTGTATATTCTTACTTTACTCACTGATCTCGTCAAATATCCGAATAGATATGAAACTGATGATGAAATGGCAAGAAGATACCATACGAGACGAAAGAATATACCCAATACTACGAGCACTTAACCCCTTTTAAAAGTGCT
This sequence comes from Parnassius apollo, assembly GCA_907164705.1. NCBI lineage: Eukaryota > Metazoa > Arthropoda > Insecta > Lepidoptera > Papilionidae > Parnassius > Parnassius apollo. Next base: position 2,586,569 of record CAJQZP010001331.1, read on the forward strand.
CGTAGACCCAATATCTTCAAAATAAAACTACAGGTTGTTGAGCATAGCGTTAGAAATCAAGCTGTAAAACTTTTTTAATAGACTACCTAATGGCCTAAAAACCATAAATAATGTTAAAATTTTTAAACAAAGGTTAAAATCTTTTTTTATTGGAAAAATGTTTCTATTCAGTGAATGACTATATTGAGTTTGGTAAGAATTAATATTGCATGCATTGTTTAATTAATAATTAGGTTGTAGACAATTTTAATAAACACGTATAATGTTAATTAATTAAATTTAATAATGTTTGTTACAATTGAGTTTTCCCACACAATGTATATTGTTTTTGGAATAAATGACTAATGACTAATAAATATAAATATAAAACAGTAATTGCTACGTTAGTTGCTTAGTAAATAATTAAATTATTACCTTTGTTTGATGTACCTATAATAAAGTATATTTTATATCGAAAGTCAAATTACTCGCCATCTAACTTAGGTAATAGCATCGACTATAATTAATGACGATTGATAAAGGTTTTATAATAAATATGATGGCTTTTTGTATTTTAGTGTATGTGTATGTGTAATAAGAATTCATTTGCGACAAGAAGTATATAGTAAGTCATCAAAAAGTGATTTTATTTTAAAAAATGCATTTATAATTAACAGAGAACAAGGAAGTTCTACATGCTAGAGTATTTACCAAAACGTAAATATAATATACATTTAGTTAAAAAAGTATCGGGAATGGATGATTTGTTTATGGATCCAAATTCAGTGTTTTTTGTTGTTGTTATATTGGCACAACAGTTCTCCATTTTGGCACGGAGTTTGAGTTACCTGTGCTATTTAGATTAAATACAGTGCTGTTTTTTGTTTTGTTTTATCATATCTAGTGTGTATTACGAATTTCACAATGGACAAAAACATCGAACAAAGAGTTTGTCTTAAATTTTTCATCGCCAATGGAATTTCGTGTTCGGAGTCACTGAAAATATTACAAAAGGCTTACGGTAAATCGATTTTGTTAAAAACGCGTGCTTATAAGTGGAACAAAGTGTTCAAAAGCATTCGAAATGTGATGGCTCGCTCTGGTAGGCTATCAATGTCTGCAACTGAAGTTAACGTAAAAGTTTTAAATAATCACTTGGGTATGAAACATGTTGCCGCTCGTCTAGTCCCAAAAGACCCAAATTTTCTCCAAAAACTCAATCGCATAAGATTCGCTGAGGACATGCTAGAACGAGTCAATTCCGGCCCAACATTCATGAAACACATTGTTACTGATGACAAGACGTAGGTTTACGAGCCTTACAACTAAACCGAAACCGAAAAAACCACGCCAAAGTCGATCAAAAGTTATGTTGACTGCTTTCTTTGACTATCGTGGTGTTGTGCACTTGGAATTCTTGCCGGGAGGTCAAACGGTAAATAAGAAATATTATTTGAGTGTTATGTGGCGTTTAAGAGAACAAATTAGGCGAAAAAGGCCAGATTTGTGGAAATAAATTTCTTGAATTTTGCACCACAATAATGCGCCTTCGCTCAAGTCTATCATTGTGAACTATTTTTTTACCAAAACCACTACAAATACCATCGAGCAACCATTTTATTCACCAGATATGGCTCCAGCCTACTTCTTTCATTTTCCTAAACTCAAATTACCGCTTCGTGGCACCCGTTTTCATTCGGTAGAAGTCATAAGGAAAAATTTGCAGCGAGAACTGGACTTAATTCCGGAAAAAACTTAAAAAAAATGTTTTAATGGCTACATTATTCGCTGGAGAAAGTGTATCGTTTCTGAAGGAGCAACTTTGAAGGTGGTGAAAATAAACGTGGATGAATAACTAACAATTGTCCTGACTGACTGATCTATAAACACACAGCACAGGTTTATTTTATTACGTAGGCGTGCACTGAGAATTTTTTTTTTTAATTCGACCCCTCAAAGTGGTTAAATGGGGGTTAAAGTTTGTACGAAAGTCCGTCATTTTTCAAGTTATATCCATGAAACTCGGTATTTAAATTAATAACATTTTTTGAAAACTCTACCTCCGTAGGGGTTTAATAGGGGTTGAATGTTTATATGATAGTCCTTCCTTTTTCAATTTATGTTTATGAACTTGGTATTTTGGCTCTTTATAAAAATAAGGTTGTATTTTACATTTTTTGAAAATTCTATCCCCGTAGGGATAAAATAGGGGTTGATACTTTGAACAATTGCAAGCAATGTTGCATGATGATAATTCCTATATAGAAAACCTAAAAACCACTCCTTAAAAGGTACCTGAAGATTGTGAAAATTTTGAAGTAGTTATTCATGCTGATAAAAACAAGTCCATGCTCACATAAGACGCTCTAAGGCACCGACAGCAAGTGAAGTTACTCTGGTCATATTTAAACAACTGTTCAAAAAGCGAGACATCGTATAACTAAGTCACGATAACAAGTTACGTCGTATCCAGCAGCAATCACTTACCATCAGGTGGACTGTGTGCTCGTTTCATGCTTCGTTCACCCTATCCTTAAAAAAATCAGCGATAAATCTGTGGATTCAGTGATACAAGTTAATAATGCAATAAATTATCCCGTCGAGTTTTTAAATATCCTTAACCCAGTAAGCCTTTCGGCTCATATTCTCACCCTTAAACTGGTCGCACCAGTTATTTTACTGAGGAACTTAAAACCTCCAAAATTATGCAATGGTAGCAGACTACAAATAACAGCTCTCCATAAAAATGTTTGACAGGCAAAAATAATCACCGGATGTGCTCAAGAGGAATCAGTTTTCATACCACAAATATCTTTAATACCATCAGATTACCCCTTTGAGTTCAAGAGATTAAAATTTCCCCTGAAAGTGTGCTTCGCTACGACCATTAATAGAGCAAAATGTCAGTTACCGAAAATGGTTAGATTAGGATTAAGAGAGCCACAAATGTTGTACACAAAGAGGTTCTAAAATAAAAACAAGCATTCCTTAAAAATATATTGTTTATTATCATGTAGGCCTAAAACAAGGAGGTCATAAAAATGTCGTCAAAAATGCACAATATTTTGTGGATCCGCATGGAATTAGCGTGGAATGTGAAACTCAAAGGGGTATTCTGATGGTATTAAGTATTCATGGTATTAAGTATTCATTGTATGAATACTGTTTCCCCATGAGTACATCGGGTGATTACTTTGGCATTTAAGGATATTTAAAATCGACAGGATGACATAATATTACTGCATCATCAACTTGTAATAAATTCTTGCATAAGCTTTATATAGCCTCTATCTATATAGGTATGATCTTTTGCTGCGAGAAAATTTCATAATCTCATAGGAAATCAGAAATTGCACGCGGACAAAGTCTAGTCAAAAAGACAAAGTCGACCGATTGTTACTAATAAGTGTCTCTTTTTTTTCTAAGATTTCAAAATTTTATTTAAAATATCTTTTCGAAATATTTATTGTTCTTTCATAAGTTTTTTAGTTTTAGTTATTTACTAAGATCTCAATATCAATTAGGAAAAGTACGTCCTCACAAAGTAATTTTGTAAAAATTAAAGAAGACTATGTTATTCAACGATTGATTTGTATTTCTGAATAAGCTCTTTTATTTCTGTAAGTAACTAACTACCCTTTTCTTTGATTTCCTCAACTATCGTGTACCAGTTTCAAAAAATATAACGCTGTTACATGTTGGTGTTTTGTATTTAGCGGCATTTAAGCCACGCAATCAACCTAAAAAATAAATGCAGGAAAAATGTCCTTATAAGTCACTAGTCTTGAGTGCGGCTAAATGGCTTTTGTTGCGTTATGGTTCCGCCTAGTGTTTGTTCTCGGAGTCATAATGCTTAGCTATAATTATAATTTAGCGACATTATAGTCGTAGTTATATAAGCTGTAAATTGTAAAAACACAAAACTAAAACGAAAAAACCTATTTTTGTTATGATTAAAGTTATTATTATAAGTCACTAGTCTTGAGTGCGGCTAAATGGCTTTTGTTGTGTTATGGTTCCGCCTAGTGTTTGTTCTCGGAGTCATAATGCTTAGCTATAATTATAATTTAGCGGCATTATAGTCGTAGTTATATAAGCTGTAAATTGTAAAAACACAAAACTAAAACGAAAAAACCTATTTTTGTTATGATTAAAGTTATTATTATAAGTCACTAGTCTTGAGTGCGGCTAAATGGCTTTTGTTGTGTTATGGTTCCGCCTAGTGTTTGTTCTCGGAGTCATAATGCTTAGCTATAATTATAATTTAGCGGCATTATAGTCGTAGTTATATAAGCTGTAAATTGTAAAAACACAAAACTAAAACGAAAAAACCTATTTTTGTTATGATTAAAGTTATTATTATAAGTCACTAGTCTTGAATGCGGCTAAATTGCTTTTGTTGTGTTATGGTTCCGCCTAGTGTTTGTTCTCGGAGTCATAATGCTTAGCTATAATTATAATTTAGCGGCATTATAGTCGTAGTTATATAAGCTGTAAATTGTAAAAACACAAAACTAAAACGAAAAAACCTATTTTTGTTATGATTAAAGTTATTATTAAAAAATTGAAAGTATATCTATTTGAAAGCGCAAAACTTGATCTATTTTTTAACAACGACAACTCTCGCATAATATGAGTTATAGTAATGAAACGGCATCCATTTTTTTTTTTGCCGCACTTTTCTGCCACACTACAGCCGACATCAAACAAATAAGCCTATAGATGCGTTGTCAACACTGAGTGTTAAAGTGGAGTACCTCAGGGCCTGTCATCATACTGGCCTATACGTGCTTAGGCCTGGAGCCCAGCAATGCAAGCAATGCTACTGGGCGGCACAAATAAATAATAGGGTGGTCTTACCCAGATGGACTCCTAGACATTAAAAGAACCCTACCATCTAGTAAAAAATTAAACTAATTAGAATAAAAAATACTAATACGTGTAGATTTTATATTAAAAATCATTATCGTCATCACAGTCCTCCACAAACTCTCTGCTGAACTTCCTTGCCTTCCCAAGGAATATCAAAATACATGATCCTGAGCCACTTGCGTCCAAACTTACTAATCCGCATGGATTATGTCGGTTACTCCGGCTGTATTGCGGATATCTTTAAATATCAAATAAAATCCAAAAAATCCTTTTCACAGATCGTTGAGCGACTTTTAGTTTCCTCGTACAATTATTACAGTGGAATAAACAAAATTAATACCTTAGTGCTGAAGCGACTTATTGTAACCTGTAATCACACGCCACATAGGCTTAAGAAAATACATTTTCACTTGCCTTATCGTGGCTGTTGTATAAGGTGACTTAGATTTCATTGAAAAATCATGTAGCCTCTTATAGTTGACAGTATAACAGTTATGCTCTGTTATTACACCAGATGTAAAATATCCAAGTTGGCAGTAGGTAACAGCGTAAAGCGTTCGAGCCATCTGCGTCTGAGATTTCTAACCTTTTTGTGAATCATGACAATCATAAAGAATTCTCTGGAACGTGGAAGTGGAATTTCTATAATTATGATTATAATTATGAAGAAGAATTGAATTACCTATTATTAAGTTTCATAGACATTAAACAAGTTATTTGAAAGAAATATTCTATAACTTTCCACATCATTAAAGTAGCGACTTAATTTAATAATAACAGAATTGAAATAAAACACCAAAGTTGAAGAAAAACAACTACATTAATATGTTTATTTATTTTTTGTTTTAAGTTTGTAAGCTGACCTTAATTATATTACTAATACATTACTAATACGACATTAATAATAATGAGTTAATTGAACCCTTCCATTGTACAACACCGTAACATAACACAATAACGCGAGTGTTTAAAATAGTTTCACTATTTACTGTCGCGAGGCGTAAAAACTGCAGAAAATGGCCTAGGTGCTGAAATCAATCCGATTATCGGATCAGCGGATGGCATTATGGCGTCGCTGCAATCAATTTTAAACTTTTGTAATATGCCGACGATGACTATAAAAATAAACGACTTAGCCAAGGCGTCCCCGGGGCATCGCCGCCGACCTGGGAAAATTTTCTTTTCTGAATAAAAGGCAAAACATGTGAACATAAAAAATTATAGGGTATTATTTAAATACGAGTGTAGCGAAAAAATTAATGCATAGAAAATAACAAACAAACAAATATACATTTTTTGAAACCTTCGCGAGCGGACACACGACAACTTAACAAAGTTTTGTCGTAATCAGATAAATGATACAAGAACACATACGGGATAAACAAAGAAACATTCATTTTTATTTAGCCTTAGCTTTAAATAACCTATAGCTATAGTTGTAATAGTAAATATGGAATAAATATTTCAAAGTATGTAGTGGTGGTGTAAAAATATCCACCATCCTGTAACATCCCGTCGGCGTTGTAAAAGTATACAAAAGGAAACTAAAACTGGAATTAGGTAGCAGCATCTTCTTCGTAGCAACTTTAAATATTAAAATAAATGTGGCAACATGGCAAAATAGAACATAGGTCTCCCACACAGATTCCCTACGAGGCAACCTGTGGGGGACCTATGTTATGGTATAAATATATAAGAGAATGGCCAATATACATATTTTAAGTTATTCTCTTAACCTCAAAGTTACGTGACATTTTGAGGTATACACACCATTTCAAAATATAAATTAAACTGTAAGATAATATATTATACATTACATATATATGATGAGAATGAGTTGTAATATACATATTTCAAGTGAAAATTATGTAACAATTTGAAATATAGTGACAATTACAAAATATAATTTAAGCCGAAACAAATTAAATAAAATAACTAATTTTTTTAAATAATTAAAAATCTTGAACTAAAATATAAATTTGGTTGTTAAAATAACAAAAATTTTAAGCCAAAAAACAACGCTATATTAAACGAATGAAAATAAAGTTTAAATAAGTTAATTTCGCAAACTGCAAAGACTCATACTATTGACAATTTCGCTGAAAGCATGAATAATGTGTTTTATAAGATAAACAAAATCACTAACAATTACAAACAACTTATTACCTTGACTATCACAACCATAAAACCATAATAATTTGTACGTATACAGTACATTAATTGCGCTGTGCATAATCCAAATGGAACTTGGGAAATCGAAACTCACCTAAACCAAACGGGTACAAATGCTCTATATTTTTCAATGTACCACGTTCATCTATAAATCTCTCCGGCCTAAATTCTTCCGGCTCTCTCCATATCTCTGAATCAAAATGTAGATCACCAACGGCAAGAAGTACTGTTGTGTCTTTTGGTATAAAGTATCCGTCTATCATAGTATCATTAAGAACTCTACGTGGGCCCATAAGTGGCACTATTGTGTAAATACGCTGAACTTCGTAAAGGAATGCTGATGTATATACGAGCCTGAAATCAATTGAATCTTAAATGTCTGTAATGAAGTATATTTTTCATCATAAACACAGTATACAAAATAGTGACATAGATACAAAATTATCTGTTCCACATAAAATTTAATTATCTAAATTAAAAAATTAATTATGTATTCCAAAACAAGTTTCGACGAAGCGCAATGCTGCAATTACACATTACATTACATACTTATCAGGTGTCGTATCAAGTTAATTAAATTTAATTATTTAATTTAAGATAATTATTAACCACCAATCAAGGCATTATCTTGTTTTATTAACAAGTACCTGGATGACGGAGCTTTTCTCGTTTTTTTTTTTGGAAGTTATATTTAGATACAAATTACATACTGATGAAACATGAATAATATTTTTTGTATCTAAATATAACTTCCATTAATTCTTCTTTTAGTAAGTTCTTCCAAACTTCCATTAACTGTTATTTGAATAAAAAATCATGAGTGCAATTAGTTTAATTTAAATTTTCTTATTTTTAAAAAAATACCAAAAAAGGGCTCCAAATAATAAATTTTCTCACAAAATAAGGGAACTTGAAAAAAAGGCAAAAAAGTCGGACCGGAGACAGGACGCGAACCAGGGCACTCTGATTTCACGACTGCCCGATCCCACTTGAGTTACTACGATCGTTAATACGCTGCCAAAATTTACCTTCTTATATTGTAGCAGATTTTCACTGCCTGAAAACACAGACAAAAGGACATTTTCTAAAAATAAATCCTGGCTAGATCGATTTATTGCCCCCGAAACCCCATGGACACTAAATTTTATGAAAATCGTTGGAGCCGTTTCCGAGATTCCGATTATATATATATATATATATATATATATATATATATATATAAGAATTGCACGTTTAAAGGTATAGGATTTTGTCTGAATACCAAAACTAATTACTTTTATTATTCTGAAATTGAACTCGAAATAAATGAAAATAGGTTATTCCGTAAAGACTACCAATCATTTTGACATAATATTGTCGACGTGACTATTGTGAAATATGAATATAGCGTTTTGTACGGGAGGCATATAAAGTCAATTTTTTTTTTTGGTAAAATATATTTAATCAATCAAAATTAATTAAAAATATATCTAATTAATTAAAAAATGCACTTTTATTAGCAATAATAGAGACGCGATTTATAATTCAAGTCTCCGTTGAGGTAAATTCATAAAATTGACAGTACTTTTATCGCTATTTAAACGAGTACTTTGCAGAGATATCGTAATGAGACCGTATAGAACTTATAGAAAATGGAAAGGCTTATTATTTTTAGGTTATTTTAGGAATGAGTTTTACAAAATAGTTTTTATTTTTATCTTATGATCCGCCGCGGCCATGACCGCCGAGAGAGAGGTTTGACGTAAGTTGCTTTTATAAAACTCTCCTCATTTAATATTAACTCGCGCGACAATTGTGGAAAGCGAGACAAACTTTCTAGACAACCAAACCACAAGGTGGCCTTAGGGAAAGGCATAGTGGGTATAAAAATATACAGCTTTGTCTACCGAAATGTCACTGGTTGCATAACGCTAAATTGAGTTAGACTATCGACTTTGATTGGAAACATTTATTTACAACTAGCTTGCCAGGCAGACGTTGTTTTGCCCTCTTCGACGGCCCTTTGTCATGTCCCCTTAAAAAACCTTAAATTTGCAAAAAAAATTGTGGGTCACTCATGGGAAAGAAACTATCCTATCTCTAAAGTTAGACCAAACTGCACACGGTGTGCAAATTTGATTAAAATCGGTTAAGTAGTTTAGGACTCCATCGCGGACAAACAACGTGACACATAATTTATATATATTAAGATTACTTATAAATAGTTATAGATACTTCAATTTTTAATTTTAATTACTTTCATCCTACGAGTTATATATTTCAATCAAATTATAATGCAATTTACCGATACAGCCTATTTTAAGTTTAGTTGAATTTTTTTTTAGGTCTCTCCCAAAGATTGTCTCATAAGGATGGTGGCGTATTCGACGTGGTTACCACGCTTGGCATGCGAGTTGACAACCGCAGTTTTTTTATTCGTTTTTAAGAAGACGCTACTACCCACCTCCAGATTTGATTCCGTCTGTAGCGTCTTACAACACCCCCAGGATGGTATGGGGTAGTAGATATTTACCTGTACTACACGGTGATGAATTTATAGAGGGCTATAGGGATAAGAAATATTTTTTAAATATTTAATTATAAAATCGTAGAGAGAAGTCTACATGTTAAAAAATACACCAAGCTCACCGTCTTCTATTCCGCTTCAGTTCGCTCCGCAGATCAATGAAAATTGCTTGACACGTGCATCCATGCACTGTTTACACTTAATCGTTCATATGTGCTAAGTTACAATCAGATATTTAGTTTCAGAGAAGATAGCGAGAAATTTTATAATAAATTTACAAACGACAGTAATGGACTCACTGTCATACATGATTTCGAAGATTTATGAATATGAATGAAATATTATTCAAAATCGCTAACTCTTCAATCTCCTCTCTTATTTACGATATTATATAAAAGATATTTTGGATTCGTATATTTTAATAGGAAATATAATTTCATTTAAATTATTAATTTTCACTACCAACAGTACTTATAATAACGAAGTTGAATTTATATTGCAGTACCCGGTTGACCGAGCTTTGCTCGGTATTTTTCGCTCGGTTTTTTTAATTCGTGTGTTTTAGAAATTATATTTAGATACAAATTAAATACTGATGAAATACGAATAATATTTTTTGATCGTAGCGACATAATAGAAAAAACTGAACTGGTTATTTGAATAAAAAATCATGAGTTCAATTAGTTTAATTTAAATTTTCGTGTTTTTAAAAAAATACTAAAAAAAGATCACGAAAAAATAGAGTCTCTCAAAAAAGAAAGGAACTTGGAAAAAAAATTAAAAAAAGGCGGTCGGTCAGTCTGGGCTCGAAACATGGTATTATGATTTTGTGACCGCCCAATATACCAATTAAGCTATTTGTAATCATTAATAAACTGTTAAAATTTACCTTCTTATTCTAACGATATTGTAGCAGTTTTTCATTGTCTAAATACACGGACAAAAAGATATTTTCTAAAAATAAATCCTAGCTAGATCGATTTATTGCCCCCGAAACTCCCTGCACACAAAATTTTATGAAAATCGTTGGAGCCTAAATAATATTTGGATGTAAAATATCTATACATATAAATATATAAAATTGAAGCGTCTATGCGTAATATCGAAATAACTGCCTTATATTGAACTCAAGGTGTTATTCGCATGCTATTAAGATACGATTAACGAATAAAAAAATGTTTGCCTACTCAGGTTAAACATAATAAAAACATAACAACGCCCGTCACCTAGAGGGGTAGGCAGAGACTACAGACTTCTATTTGGCACGATCTTGACACACCTCTCTCGCTTCCTCCACATTTCATATACATACGCATACATGCTCGTCGGTTAAGGGTACTCCTAATTTGGGCCATTTACAATATATAGCCAATTTGGTCGATAAACTTTAGCCTAGGACATCCCTTTCCGACTCTTCCATTCGCTTCTGCAACATAAATTTGCTTTGTCACTCTTTCCGCCATTGAGTTATACAACACTAGAGGAGCAAACCACATTACCGCGAGTCGAAAAAAGTGTAACCACTATCCAAACGCGACGACGTAGCTTTGAAACTAATAACAATTTTAAGTAAACATATATCCATCTCACTTACACAAGTTGCGAAAACAATATCGTCGCTAAGATTAGATAAAGATAGACACACAAACATGCAATGGCGGGTTGGTGTGGCTTACTATATGAAATTTTACCTAAAATACGCAATAAAAATGAGTTTTTTTTAAGCTGCAGTTAATTGTTTTTATATTAAAAAAGTATATTTTATTTTAAAATCTTTATTACGTCCCCTTAGAAAAAAGGATACAAAGCTTATCAGATGAATGTAAGTAAACATAATGATGAAATAAAACGTATTTTTATGGTACTAATAAATCAAACAATATAAAATAGGTAATAAAATATAATTACTTAATATAAAATTTATATGAAATTATAAATAATATTAATTTATTAATATAAAATAGGTAATAAAATATATTTAATAGATAATTCATGAATAAACTAAAATAAGAATAATTAATTATTTTGTATGAAAGTTAAAACGTAGTTCTTATTATAATTTCCAAAATATTTAAAATCAGAGGTAACAAATTAACTTACTCCATTAATTATAGTGTCTACCATTAATGTAGTATAATCACAAATGCGGAAAAGTGGCAACATTGAACCTAAATGGCAATATTCGATAATTTTATTTAATTATTTGAGGTTTTTTACGTTTATATGAAAACAAGAACTAAAAATTATGTGTTGAAAGTAATTCCGCTTGATTTATTAAATTTTTGTGACCTTGAATAGCATTCTTTCACTACGCATTTACCCATTTTTGTCGTGGCTCAACTCTGTCGGCGTCACATTGAACAATGAACTCACGTTAGCTAGGCATATGGCTGTGGCCATATGTGCAGTGGCAACGCTTTGGCGCGGTTATTACTGATCTAGTGTTATATAAATCAATGCTTTCCGCATTCATTATTTCTACATGACCAAACCACCTAAGCATTCTTTTCTTAATCCTGGTCACAATATCATCTTACAAACCACAATATTCTATCTTATCTTTTATTTAAATTCCGTTAATGTTTGAAATAACTGAACCAATTTTGATAATACTGCAAGAACAGATAGAGCTATGTCAGGGGTCATCAAGGCTATATAATATATCGAAAAAATCTTTGAGATGTTTTGCAAAATCGATAAATTCATATATAAGTACTCATGCCTGTCACCCAGAGAGGTAGCCATAGACTACGGACGTCCATTTGGCATGATCCTGATACACCTTTCTCGCCTCCTTTACATCCATATGCCTACGCATTCATGCTCGCCGGATAAGGGTATACCTAATCTGGCCCATCTTGAATATGTCGAATAATATATTTCTTTAAAAACAAAAAATTGATAAAATAATTGTCTTTGATGATTATCTTAAGCCTAAATGACGCCACTACAACATATTCAACTAAGACGAGGCCTGGGCGAAAAAAGGCTAGTATACATAACAATTTTCGTAAGTAATGATTTCTTAAATTTACGCGAACACTACACATTGAATAAAACTAAATTTACGGATTTTATCGCGTTTATTTCACTACTTTAACTTATTTTTAATTCCCGACGTTTCGGGTGCTTTAGAGCAACCATGGTCACGAGGGGGACTGAGATGTTTGACGTCCCAATGTCATAGTTAGTCCGGCTACCTTCAGTTTTTGAATATTAATTTTTGGTCCGATTTACGCAAAACGAGCTTATAGTATCATGAAGTCTTGCAGTGGTATGCTTAGGTTTGGGTTTAATTTTGTTAATTATAGGATCCCAAGCAGGTGGCAGCGCCCATCCATCTTGATGATGATATAGATGTTGTAGTCATTCGAAATCCTAATAACACAATTGGTCACACTGTGTATAGAAAAAAGACCCATACCAACCGATATTTAAATGGTGAATCTCACCATCATCCTTCACAGTTAGCTACCGTGGGTAAATCTTTGTTTCAGAGAGCACGAGGGATCTGTGACAGAAAACATCTGGCTGCCGAACTTCAGCACGTCAAGCAAGTATTGCAAGACAACAAGCTTCGGGTCCCGCGCCTACGTCACAGTGACCGAGTGAAGCCGGCCACAGTCGAGCGTGTACCTGCTGTACTACCATATGTCAGAGGAGTCACAGACAAGGTCGGCTACATCTTGAAGCGAGCTTCTATTAAAACATACTACAAGCCGCCGAAGAAGATTAGTCAATTTTTACCATCCGTCAAGTGTAATATCCCTCTACAAGATGCAGGAGTGTACAAGTTAGATTGTGAATGTGGTCTCTCTTACATAGGTCAAACAAAAAGATCCATAAAAACCCGCGTGAAAGAACATATAGCTGACGTGAAGCACCGACGCTCCGGGAAGTCTGCAGTCTGCGAACATGTTCAAGATCGTCCCCACCATTACATTCGTTTTGATAAACCACAAATTCTCGCAAAAGAACACCGATTGTTACCAAGGATGATACGCGAGGCTATTGAAATTAAAAAACATCCAAATTTCAATAGAGAAGATGGATGGGTGCTGCCACCTGCTTGGGATCCTATAATTAACAAAATTAAACCCAAACCTAAGCATACCACTGCAAGACTTCATGATACTATAAGCTCGTTTTGCGTAAATCGGAACCAAAAATTAATATTCAAAAACTGAAGGTAGCCGGACTAACTATGACATTGGGACGTCAAACATCTCAGTCCCCCCCGTGACCATGGTTGCTGTAAAGCACCCGAAACGTCGGGAATTAAAAATAAGTTAAAGTAGTGAAATAAACGCGATAAAATCCGTAAATTTAGTTTTATTCAATTTTCGTAAGTATTTAAATAGTATATATCAATATAATATAAATACAATACAAAGGCTGTATACAACATAGTAACGCTTAGTTTAGTATCATAACAAAAAGAATAAATAGTACAATAAATACCTGTTGCTGTCGGACCATGACGGTATTTTTCCCTCTAAAGTTTGATTTATCTCTTCATACAGTCTGTCCTGTATAGTTTTGTTTCTCAATACAGTTAGCAACGCAAACTGCAGTACATTGCTCGTTGTTTGAGACCCAGCGATAAGTACATCTAAACATATAGTTTTCAGCTGCTCTTCTAAAACAAAAATACGTGGCAAACCTTTAAATAAACACATCAACACGGTACATATAGGGATAATGTTTAATAACAATGACCTATGAACAATTGAAACAATACTACTCTATGTTAATACTCCGTGTTATATTACTCTATATTTTCCTAATTTAAATCATTTATATTAGATGATTTATAAAATATACATTTATTATTATTCGAGCATTCGATCGTTTCAATTTACTCCAAAACCACACCGTACCCGATCCTGTCGACGAAGGCTACCGTGCCTGATGTAGATGCATTATAAACGTCATCGATGCTTTTATAATTATTAACTCTTAATAAATAGCTGCCCGTAAAAGGTTATTACTGTTGCAAGCCATAATTGATGTCCCTAGCGCCATCTAGTGTCGGGGAGTAGAACGAGGAGACCTTTCTAGAAAATGCCATGCCTTTCCACCAACAGCACCATCTAGTATCTCTAGTATCTAGTATTTTTCGGTGGAAGAGGCCTATATAGAGCCGCTTTAGGCCGCGACCGGGGCTGCATTGAATTGGCGATACAAGTGAAGACTTAGGAGCGAAACAAAGTGAACTAAAATGTTAAGTGTGATTAATTATTAGTGTGATTTAAGTTTTAATTGGTATTCAGTAATTAAAGTGTCAAATTTGGTTATTCAATCGGCAGTTTTTATTGTCACGAACCCAAAACTCGTAACACTACTTCACTTTATTTTTGAATTCAAAAATTATACTTTCATGATGTACAGTTGAGCTTTTTGTTTTTTTTATGGATAAAAATCTTATTTAAAATCAATTTTTGTATAAATAAATTACTAAATAAAGATTTCTTAGATTGTAAATGTCTTAAAAATATTTACATACTCTCTGGAATTCATGTGTTGTAAAATATTCTTTTTTTTTTAATTTATTTAGAGAACGTACAAAGTATGTTCTATTACAATTTATTACTTATTATAAACTCAACACATCACACAAGTATAAAAAATAAATAATATAATTAATTTCTAAAATGTTATTTTGACATATATTAGAGGTTAGAGTTTAGTGTGTTAGCATATCTCCTATTCTTATATCGCCTGTACCGTGTTCATGTGCTTATTTTAAGGTTTAACGGTTAAATTAACCATAATAATTTATTTGTGTTATACATCTTCACAATCCAATATTTCAGAAAATTCTGTCTATATCAGTAAGCTTAAGATAAAAAGTCTCTCTTTGTGATATAATTCGTAACAAAATACCTTAGTAAGACCAGTGTAGCCGAACTTCACCGTGTGGTGGCCACGTAAATGAATCCAGTGGCTTACAATAACTTCTCATGGGTATCGTAAGTGGCAACAGAGAAAAACTGAAACCAAAGTAAAAAAAACTACCCGCATACTAAGCCTGGCAACTATCTCAAATGGACTTTCAGCAGTGAACTTTGGATAAACTGAAACCAAGTTCACTATCATGCTTAGGAGTTAGAAGGGAACCTCCACATAGTTTATCCTCATAGTAGTAGCTTCAGCTAACCCCGACCTTACTAGATAGAGTCGACGTCACGGGGAATCGATAGATGCTATTAATTTCTTTACAGAAAAAGGGTTACACATACGCGCACACTCCACCTGATGGAAGTGGATTATTCCCATAGACTCCTAAGTCAATACTTGGTTAAAAATCAAAATGCACTGCGTGGAGTGCGGACTAATGCTCCATTCCTACATATTCAAGAAACGTTTATTTGCAGTTACGATCTGCTTAATTATTTTTACTTGCTTAACTACTATTCTTGATGTTCAAGTTTGAAACATTTAAACTTCCTATAGATTTTTTTTTACTTTTTTATTCGATAACATATGTATAACACTTAATATATACAATTTTAGAAAAACTTAAATTATCATACAGTCCTCCTACTCTCGTGGTATCGTGCCAAGAACACTGGATATGGTTCCCTGCTGTTTGACTACACTTCGCCTTTGAGCGAGAAAAGAACCAGCCCTCTTATCATTAGCAGCGACGACCAGTTGCGAAAAAAGTTCCTGTAGGAACTACAACGCACCGACAGGCTCTACAGCAAATAGCCCAAATATGCAGTCATCTCTCAGAGACTCATATTTGCGCCAGTTACTTAGTTCAGCTGGCTCTAATGTTGCCCCGGCACTAAATGAGGTACTCCTGAGATGAGAGGCTATCGAAGTATCTAAGAAAGTAGCACCACACATTAGGGCTTTAACTCTCTCCTAAAGGACTACAATCATAACGTATAAATAAACATGCTTACACACGTATAAATAACTTATATTAAAAATTAGTAGTTAGATTGCATAGTTTCGACACATGTGTAATTTATTTGGTTATAATGTTATAAATTGGCTGGCATCCGGTGCGTTGCTGCCGCAAAAGACATAATTGTGGAAATATCGTTTGAAATTTGGAATAATTATAGCGTCACCTTCGCATTAGTGCATGCAATATGTTGATAAAGTTTTACCGCTATCTGATGAAAGGCATGGCAGTGCATAAAATACTAACAAACAAACATTAACTTGATTCATTCTAATACTTGTTTCTATAGCGTAAATTAGTAGCTGTTAATCTTTTTCAATAAAAGTAAACAATTCATTGACAATATCAATAATACATGAGAAGTTTAATTTCAATTAAAGTCGATCGATTGACCACAGATATAAACTGAAACGATTAAATATTACAACTTCAATTACCAATATTCAATTCCAATTATTATATTTCATGACACATATAAACTCAGAACATTCTACTTCACAAATGAATTTCCGTAAATTGTAAAATTTAATCCGGTCGAAATACCATATTAATTGGAGTTCCAACGAACAAAGAGGACCTTTGATCATTGGTGTAACTTGACTGTAAATAAGCCTTGTTCAATAAATTCTCAACAAAAATTAATTTGATTTTTCATTGTTATATATACTTTTATTCTTTTTTTATAATTATATATCTTTATTATTATATATTATAAATTAATAAAAAATACTAACGTTAAAGGCACCATCAATTTAATAACTACATGAGTTGGCGTTGATCACTGCTTCATACAGTTGCTTATATTTAAGATGATTGGACTATTAAAGTTCACTAAGATGACATCAGAACCGTCGCAAGCTATTAACTGTGTCGTGTGCTGACCGCGTAAAGAATTCACTACATATCCCGAGGGTGTCGTAAGAGGCATCAAAACAAAACTGGATATTGGCTGCAGTATCTTATAAATAACAACACGGAAAAGTAAAAAACTGCGGTACTCCATCCACCTACAATTCGTGGTAATTAGGGCACATATGGAGGTATTTATAAGGCAATCTAAAGGGAAAGCCGACGTTTAACAGTGAACTTTGTAGGCTGTAACGAACGAATGAATTAATGATGATCAACTGCGCAGACAAAGAGACAGTGTCATTCACGATTCACTTGGGATTCACGGCAAAATCCACAACATAATTAAAACCAGTAAAACAAATCTAAGTTAAATAAATTTTAATCTACTTGGTCGGGTCATAAGTTCTGTCAAAATCTTATTATTTAAAATTTTTGAATACTGGCTAGATGAACTTCACCAATTTTAAAAATATAACTTTTGCGCTTGCAAAAAGACATTAATTTTCATTAATTTTCAAATATGGAGTGGTCGAAGAAAGAAGATAGATTATCGTTTATCGCGTTGCACCGCTGTGATTACGCGCCAAAAGAGATTTTCAATATTCTACAAAAATTGAAAATAACTTGAACTTGAACCCTATGATTTGTTTATCGCGCTATCAAACGATTCACTGAAGATTGAAGCTTCGAAGATCGTAAGATGACCGGCCGACCTCGTACAGTTAAGACACCCGCGATCATTAAGTCAGTAAAGGCGCGAATCCAACGAAATCCCGTTCGTAAACAAAAAATCTTAGCTCTTCACATGGACTTAAGCAGAACCACGGTTAAATGAGTGATCAATGAAAACCTATGACTACGAGCTTATCGTACGAAGACCGGAAATTATTTTAACGAGCGTTTGAAAAAAATAGGCTGGATAGGATAAAAAAAATTGATGAAAATTTTGTTAACTTCGAAGAAAGTTATAAATAAACAGAATGATAAGGTGTATGCCCACAGCAGTGAAGAAGCCAGCAAGCGTATTCCGAGGGTTCAACGAGCACATTATCCTTCGTCACTCATGGTTTGGCTTGGAGTCTCATATTCAGGCTTAACTGAGGTGTTTTTCTGTGAAAAAGTTGTAAAAACCAGTGCCGAGATGTACCAAAATGCCGTCCCAACAAACATAGTGGAACCTCTTTCTCAAGCAATGCTCAAAAACAGACATTGGATATTCCAGCAGGACTCTGCACCAGCTCATAAAGCACGAAACACGCAAAACTGGTTGACCGCCCATGGTCCAGATTTTAGCCCACTGGATCATAAAATATTGCAACATTAGAGGTGAAAGTAAGCGCTAAACCTCATCACAAATTTGGAATCTCTTGGAGCATCTTTGGCTAAAGCAGCGGCAGAAATAGATGTGAGTATGGTGCGTGCTGCGATTGATGATTGGCAGCGTCGATTAAGGGCAATGTATTCAAAACAAGGGAGGGAATTTTTAATAATGTAAATAAAATTGTATTCTAAATGAAATTACCCTTCATATAATATATAATTTCTATATAATTATCAAAAAGTGTACCATTAATTTTATAAAAAGTTTCTGACAGAACTTATAATCTGACTAAGTATTATCACAGTCTGTGTTTTTATTTAAAAAATAAAGGCAGAAATACTATAACAGAAAGTAAAACGTCATTAAATACGTTAATTAATTACTTACGGCCTTACTTATAAGCGTTGTTTATCGCTTAATTAAACTAAGTATTATCTCATTAACTTTCCCTTTCTGTTGTCATTTAATTAAAGAGAGAGAGAGAGAGAGTGTCTTTAATCATTACTTAAATTAGTCCATGA
This sequence comes from Parnassius apollo, assembly GCA_907164705.1. Classification (NCBI taxonomy): domain Eukaryota; kingdom Metazoa; phylum Arthropoda; class Insecta; order Lepidoptera; family Papilionidae; genus Parnassius; species Parnassius apollo. The sequence continues at coordinate 2,605,711 of CAJQZP010001331.1, forward strand.
CGTTTTCTGCCACTAGGGCAGTGCTACTTAGGAATGGGGTGAAAATATGAGGGTTAATTGTATAGGCGATGGTCTAGCTACCCATAATTTTTTACGTAATTTACCATCTATAACCCTTTTTTGACTAAACGTAGCCCGATTGGCTTATGTAATCATTCTAGATAAATGCATTTTCATACGAATTCTGGTAAAGGCTGAAAGCTAGCAATGGATTTATATGACCACTAACACACGGAACACATACGGGACAGTGCAGTTGGGACTGGGAAGGACACATCATTTTACTTCGTTAAGAGAACTTAATTTGCTCATTTTAAAGAAAACAAAATATTTCATAAAATGGAGCAAATTAAGTTCTAACATCTTCCATGGATTTATGAGAGTTAAGAAAGGAAAGTGATTACTAACAGGTGAATGCCGAATGTGATTTATTTTAATGACAGTTGTTTTCGAATTTTCTGATAATACTAATGTAGGGGGATAAGTCGCTCGCGTCCGTAGGCTTCGACCACCTAATCCTAGGCCCACCCTACATTTATCCACCGGGTGGTGCTAAACCGAAAAAAAAGAACAGATAAGTCGAAAGAACAGACTCGACTCCTCGCCATATGGTGGCGGCGTAAAATATACCACCCCCTAGTTTTGCACCATGAGGCAAAAAAACAAGGAAATTACCCCGAGTTCCCGGCCCCCTATAATGGGGCAGGGGTGCGAAGAATCTCCTGGAGGAAAACCGGCGACGAGGTTCGCCACCCGTCATGTTCTGTCTTCCGGAGGGGTGAAAAGAGCATTGTGGAAGCCCGTTTTAGCTACGCTGAATATATGTGGAGCAATGATAAGATGGATGAAGTTGAAGTATGCAATATGATGTATGATAGAGGAATGGATGTGTAATGTGTAAATGAGATGAAGTTAATGTCAATGTCACTACACATGGCACGTATACCGCGTTTTGGTCTGGTGTAGACGAGATCGAGCGGGCATGCCAGGGAGTTAGCATCATCCTTTCAGAAAGAGTGCGTCAATGTGTGAAAGAGTATAAAAGTGTAAGCCCGAGACTGCTATGGATACGAATGAAAGTGGGCTTAAGGAAGTTGTTTGTTCTAGGGGTCTACGCTCCAAACATGTCTAAACCCACTTATATCCGAGAGCAGTTTGATAGAGTTTCAAATTAAATGTTAAGGGCTGGAGAGGAAGTGATGGCAGGCCCGCTGTACACCTTGCTTAATTTATGTTGCGAATTCAAACGGGTACCGAGAGACCGGTGCAGAGCCGTGATAGTACCAATATATAAGGGAAAAGGGTCGCAGCAGGACTGTAAAAACTACCGTGGTATCAGTCCTCTTAGCATCGTGGGGAACTGTGCTAAGGTACTAATTGAAAGAGTTATGCAAGAAACTGATGGCAAAATTTGGGATGTGCAAGCGGGATTTAGAAAGGGAATAGGGTGTACGTATCAAGTCTTTTCCATGCGCATGATCGCGGAGAAGTGTATGGCCAAAAACCAAAAAGTTTTTTGTGCGTTCATGGACTTAGAAAAAGCTTGTGAGAGAATAGACAGGTATGCGTTATGGCAAACGCTGAACTCATTTAGGTTGAGTGCTCGGTTTATACAGGTATTAAAGTCTCTATATAGGGACTCGAGTGCATGTGTTAGGATCAACGGGGCCTACTCGGACTGGTTTGTTCATAAAGGTGTCAGACAGGGCTGTGTGGCTTCCCCGTGGTTGTTCAACATATTTATGGACAGTTGTTTAGAAAATTTGAAAATTGAAGAATAGGGGTTATGGATGGGTGAGTTAATCGTCAAAGGGTGATCAAGTCATATTTGCGTCGTCGGTGGCCGAGTTGCAAGTGATGGTTACATTAAAGAACAGGTCATTAATAGAAAGGTGAATGAAAGCGAATGCAAGTAAGACGAAAGTTATGGTTTTTGAAAGAGAAGAAAATAAACGATAAGCGAAATAAGAATAGAAGGGAAGTTGGTCGAGAAGGTAATTTTTTTTAGAATTGCTATACGTGCCTTTTTTGACACATTCTGACTTTTCACAATAGAGTGTAGCCACCTATAATATTTATGTAATACTTTGATTATTTTAATATATCAGTTTGATTAGACACATTTGTTTTACAGCCGAAAGTAGAATTATCAGTTTTTGCTTTTACATGTCATACATGTCCAACATTTACCCAACATGGTGTTTATTTAGTAAACATGTATCTATAAATGTTTTCAAAAAACGTAAACAATAAAAAAAATTAGGGTGGGTAGAAGAGAGGACTAATATTGATAAAATAATTAAAAATATATAGCTTACCAGTAAAACTTTCGTTGTTATTTTCCATCTCTTGAATAAAAGAGTATATGAAGTCGCTTCCTTTGACCGACTTCTTTTTATGCTTATATATCGCCTCCTGAAAGTCATTTTAATTTTATCTATTAAAAGAAGATATTTTCTAAAATACTTGCATTAAATTTAATATATATTTACATAGATTTATAAACAGTTTTTGAAAACGGTATCTCAAAAAGAAGAGATGTAATAGAAATAAAAAAGGCTAGTCAAATTAAAGAGAAGACTAACAAAGTATTTAAGAACTCTATGAATATTCATCAAAGCTGTATTTAGGAATCCTGATCTGGATCACCATATTTTTCGTTCTTATTGACAATCAAATAGTATTATAAATAAAGAAAAATAAATAGAAATTATTTCTTGAGGGTGACCAAGCATGAAAAACTAATATTTCGTCATTGAGCAACAATGTATTTCGTTGTATATCAGAGAATTAAAACGTGTTTATTTTAAATAAAATTAAAAATACGATTAAGTGTGTACTTTATCTCTATTTATAATAATCAATTGCCGTCCGTTAGTCTCGCAAAAACTCGAAAATGGGACCGATTTTGATGAATATTTTTGTGTCTATTTGAGTAAGTCCAATTGTTTAAAAACTCAATTGGACCCGGTAGATGGCGCTGTTGTCGAGATCCAGAAATCACCCGTGCGGAGCCGGGGTGGATCGCTAGTATTTTATAATAGTGGTTTACTATAATTAGTGCCATATCAAGTATTTTTAATTTAATAATAATAAAATCTAATTACCTCGATAATATTCGCTATTTGTTCATTCATTCTCTTTATAAGACCATACCCACTCAACTCTGGAAATATAAATCTGCACCAAGGTAGTTGATTTAGCATTCCACCAGCCATAGAAAATGCCTTAGATCTAGCATTTAATAAATCAAGTAAATATTTCAGGCGCTTTTCTTCTATTCGTTCGTCTAAAAATTATCTTACATTATTGTTTTTGAAATTACGACAGAAAATATTTTATACTTCTTCTTTGTTATTTATTGAAATTATTATAAAAAGTCGTCGTTCAAAACTCATCAGGCATTTATTTATCTAACATTTATGTACTAATACGAAGGCGGCACTGAAAATTTCGGGAATCAAAGAAGTGACACAACATTACTATTTAAAAATGTATTTATTCCTTTTTGAAGTATTCTCCGCGAAATTTGACATATTTTTCCATACAATGGGACCAATCATTGAAGCAACCATTCCATTTGGAAGTTGGGGTCTCCAAAATGGCCATTTTTAGGCGTCCACAGCTTCTTCAGGTGATGAAAATCTCTGTCCACGCAATTTATTCTTTATTTTAGGGAAAGTATAGAAATCATTAGGGCTTAGGTCGGGGTTGTACGGCGAATGGTCTAATAATTCTATGTTTTCTTGCTCTAAAAACTCTTTTGTGTCTATGTCGATGAGAACTCGCATTGTCGTGATGGAGGATGATGCGGCGGTTGCAGTTCTCTTTACGGAGTTCAGAAATGACCTGAGACAAACAAATACTAGCATACCATTCTGCATTAACCGTTCTTTGTCCCTCAAGAGGAATAGTCGTAACATGGCCGGTTTTGGCGACAAACGTGGCCACCATTTTTTTTGCAACACTCCGTGAACGAACAATTTTTGTTGGCTTTAACTCATTTTCGAACACCCAAACTCAAACATAACCTGATACAATGTTGTATACAGCATTTGAGGATCCTGCGTGGAATCTTTCGAGAGTTCTGACGCACCAAGTAACGCGAGCCGCTTTTTGGTCTTCACAGAGCGAATGCGGTATCCATCGGGAAAACAACTTTTTACACCTAATTGTTCCTGCAAGATTATTTGTATTTGACTCATGCCAATGTTTAAAGTTGCCTGAATTTCGTGGTATGTCACATGTCGATCTTCCTCAATCAGCTTATGCACAGCATCAACGTTTTCTTGGGTGACTGCAGTTTTTGGACGACCTTGACGGGGATCATCACTGAGCTTGACACGTCCACGTTGAAATTCAGCAAACCAGCGATAAATTGTGGTTTTGGATGGGGCTTCATCACCAAAGGCATAAATCATTCGGTCAACATACTGTTTTTGTGTTAAATCACTTCGAATGTCATAATAAATCATCGCTCTTGAATTTTCTCGAGTCAATTCCATTTTCTCAACGACTAAACAAGTTTGACAAAACCTTGTGACAAGACCGAGAATCTTTTTTTAAATAAATAAATGGTATTCGATTTTTAAAACCAAGGAGTTTTCAATTAAAAACATTTTAATATGACAGGAACAGTGGGAATATTCCATTCCCGATACTTTTAGTGCAGCCCGTCACAGTCAAGGAAAGTCAAAGTCTAAGTCATTCCAACCGTAAAAATGTTTCTAAACAAAGCCAGATTCTCTATATCCACTAATAAGTTATCATAACTAAACACAAACAATCACAACATAAAAATAATATTTTTCCTTAACTATAATTAATATAAAAAATATTCAATAACTAAGAAGTTTACAACCACGTGCCGAATGACGTCAACGTCTTTACGAGTCCTTTTTTATCCAAGCCAGAATATATTTTTTGCATATTATATTATTGTATTTATAAAATTATTCTCTATAATTTCATTTAACAAGACTGAAGACTTAAAAGCTTGATTAAATATACGCACACAGGCGCACATGCACGCACGCATTTACACACGCAATCTTCACGCACAGAGAAAGAGAGACTAGACATAAACGTGTGGGCGCTGTCTGCCCACGCGAAAGTGGTAATTAATGTTGAATAATTTTCAGTAGCATACTTTGAAATAAACAGAGAAAACTTTGAACTCACGGCGTCCCGTACTGCCACTGTATGCAAAATAATAAGACGTTCATTTAAGAGAATTCTGTTATGTGTTTACAGACAACTTAACAATGACACTATTTCACGAAACAATCGCTAATATTATAATCGAGCTGCTAAAATCCCCTCATGTTTCATTTGATCCAACATATTATAGGGTATTGTTTTCAAACAATTAAGGTGTAAGTGGATCCAAAAATATGGCTTGGAGTTTACAATAAAAATCGTTAATAATATGGATGATTAAAAGTTCTTTAAAGTTTTATCCTGCAATTTTTGAGTAAAAACTCAGGGTACGAATAACCTGAATATTATATTAAAAAATATCTACCTGTAATGTCTATCAGTAATATTCAAATAACTTTCTTTGTCTCAGAAGTTTAAATGCATGCCATTAAGATATAAATATCCATGGAAAAATAGAAAAACCGATAAAATAATTTTTTTCTCTTTCTCAAAATTATCATGAATAATCATGAATGATTTATAAACGATGATAATTGGTTATAGATGATTAACTCAAAAAATCTTAATGACTAGATCCCTTCCATGTGAAGCCGGGATGGGTCACTAATGTAAAATATATATATACAGTCGTTGCACTTTGATAACCTAAGGCCCCGTTGAACAAGTGAAAAGTGAGAATAAAATACGCACTAAGCACTTATCATTTGTCAGTTATACTTACCACTCGCACTTGGCACTTCTAAAAATGTTATCCGGGCCTTAAGAGGAAAAATTTATCACAATATAAATATTTTACCTGCAATATAAGTCCATAAGATATTCATAACCGACATTGCTAACATACTCATAGTATTAATAGGTTTGCCGCAATTCTTTTCTATGTATTTTACTATGTGTAACATCTCATGCTGAATCTCTTCCTCCATTTTTGTTTTTCCAAATCCAACATTTCTTAAGTGTTTTACTGTAAATTGTCTGTGTTCTCTCCACAGGGGTCCATCAGCGAATGTTATCCCTAGATGTAGAACATCGGCATAAGTATCAATTGAAATTGACAAAATATAGAATATTGGAAAATTTGAAAGAAAATTTGAAAATTTTGAAAGAGAGGAAAGCAAAACGGTATGTGGAATAAGAATAGAAGGAGAGTTAATTGAGCAAGTGGATGAGTTTGTGTATTTGGGATGTGTATTTAGCAGGGATGGTAGATATGATAAGGATATAGAACGACGAGTAAATGCAGGGAATAGAGTGAATGGGACACTACACTCTATTGTGAAGAACCAGAATGTGTCAAAAAAGGCACGTATGGTAATTCATAATGCTGTGTTAGTCCCTACTTTAATGTACGGTAGTGAAAGCTGGGTGTGGCAGAAGAAGCACGAAAGTAGAATAAATGCTGTAGAAATGCGGTCTTTAAGGAGTATGCTAGGGTTGAATCTGAATGACAGGATGAGAAATTGCATGATAACAGATAAATGTGGTATGCAAGATGATGTTGTGACCAGGATTAAGAAAGGAATGCTTCGGTGATTTGGTCATGTAGAAAGAATGAATGAGAAAAGAGTGACAAAACAAATTTATATGGCAGATGTGAACGGCAGAGTCGGGAAGGGACGCCCTAGAAAAAAGTTTATCGACCAAATTGGCGAGATTTTGAAAATGGGCCACGTTAAAAGTACCCTTAAATGACAATAGAAAGAAAGGACGCGACCACGGACGGTGAAGGCGTGAGTGTTTATGCTATTCTAGAATATTGGACTAATATACTATAAGGCTACACTTTGCAACGATGGTGTGAAGGAAGAAGTAAGAGAATCGATTGTATACCAATAAGCGATTTGCAGTACACCCCCCCCCCCCCCAATGTATAGAGTGACGATCTGGCAAGGTATGCAAATTTTCAATGGACGCACGAAGCACAATGTTGCACTCTTCACTATTCGTAATGATTTCGTAAGTATCACAAGACGAAATAGTAAATTTGTAGCCTAAGAAATGTACATAACTCATCATCTTAAAATATAAAAAAGTATGTTACATTCACGTCAGCTAATGCCGTTCAGTTCGTTAACAGTAGCCTCATTTAACATTAACGATGATAAAATATTGGATGGTTATCCCTTACCAAATGTAAATTTCTCCTCGATTTTAAATAACACACAAATTTATTGCATCTGACGTAAATGTAGAGTTACTGCCTATATACGTCCCACTTCTGGCCACAGGCATCCTCTCATTTTCGGAGAGGGTTTTAGGGCAATGAAATGTCCGTCGCACTGTCCTAATACTGGTTGGTGGACTCCACGCCTTTGAAATATATTTTTAAATTTCTCGCTCTAGCAGCTTTTTTCTAGATTTTTTTATCGCCGTCGTGCAGGTGATGAAATCAGCACTTAAACTTACAATTAACAATTTCATTGGCACCGGCGGGGATCATGCCCGGATTGCTCGCGTATTATGAAGTTTACAGCGTGCGCTTTGCCCTAGTGCTACCGCCACTCTTAACGGAACTCCGAACCGAAACTGAATTGACTTCCCATCACTTTAATTCAACCAATGCGAACATTTTCTTACCCATTCGTTTTCCAAGGCATCGCAATCGAACAAAAAAATTATCTGGTCTTCCTTCAAACTCCTTCTCCGTGAAAACATGGCGTATATTTTTTTCTCCGTATACTACAACAACCAGTTCCCTTCCCAATTTCAAACCTAAGACATTTGTAGAAAATTCTTTCGCTAAAGTCGAAAGAGCCTTCCATTGCGATCCATGTTTTTTGGTCATTTTATCCACTATACTGCTGCATCCCATTAATGGATACCATTTAGGACCTGTAAAATTCTGTCCTCTCATTAATTTGATCGGCGAATGAAAAATAAATTAATTCAAGTTGGTAAAAAAACATATTTTGGGAAATATTTAAAAAAGAGTTTAGGATAAATCCTAAATTGGACATATTACTTCATTACATATTTGGTTGTTTATCATTACCATCATAATACCCTAGCTAAGCCGAACCCTTGACAATTTCACTGCCAAACATACGCCTACACCAAGAAATGCAAAAATACCCCTACATCCGCACACTTGTCTTTACTCTTGCATTACACTTTGTTTAATGGTAGGAGACTGCCACTTGAGAACCTTTCTCCGTCGGTTGTCTATTATTTGAGCTGTATGGCTGACTCATTGCCAGATTGCCACTTCAACTAACTGGTCCGTTGGGCTATGTTGGGTACTCCGATTCTATTGCGGATATCCTTATTACAAAGTCACGCAATGAAAATCCGAGCGAAGCCCTCTCTATAGCTCACGAGCTACACGTAGCGACCATGACCTTTCTCCTATGACTAGCAGTCGACCACATCTCAGATCCATATGTCGTACCATCACAGGCATCATGCACTGCTTGTACACTCTTGTTTTCAAGTTTCGAGATATACTTCCTATTACATCCTCCATTTCATGTACATGCGGGTATCATCGTCATTACATCCTATCAAGCATGAACTAAGGCCACCCCTATAGGGGTATTTGCTACGAATATAGCTGCCACGCTTGACTCGCTTGCGTACAATTACTAGATTGTTTATCGCTTGATTTATTCTTGCACAGGCATACTAAATTCTACATTCATTTTACGTAATTACGTTCATTTCACAATAGAAATAGAATTTTTATATTAAAAGTACTTCTTACGTTTTATTTACCACTGGATCGGAAAATACTTTAATATTATAATAAACCTTTTTAAACAACCTTTAAAGTTTTTTTTTTAACCTGACAGTGGACCAATTTTGTATATTTTTGTCCCATTGCCTCTAGCATGAATTACTGATTCAGTGGAGTTGAGTAGCTTGTACTACTAGCTGTATGTAGTTTTAAAAGAGTGAATATCATTTATTAAAACTACTTATAATTTTGTGCTCATAGACGACCGAGTCTGGCAGTCACCAGCATAAAAATAAAGACGACCTTATAAATGAGTTCTCAACGTGACCTAAAAATACAGCTTTTCCACGGTTTCATTATGAAGTCTCTGCAAGGTACACGTTTAAATAGAGATTAAGTGTCATCTTTATGATTTTTTATCGAGGAAATTATTATGATTTGCGTTTCTACCTCTACACAACACTTATGCACATGTTCAATGTTTATAAAATTGTCTACTTTGATACTAAAAATTAAATTGTAGATGAGTTGTAATCCCGGAGGATTAAAACAATTAAAACAAAATGCCTCGTTACCAATAAAATCAGTCTCCAACTCTCTTTGATCCGGGAAGGTCCACGTCCGGGAGGGACCAGAAAATATATTATATTCTTACTTCCTTTTTTTTAAACGTTAAGTAAGTTCATGTACATAAATATACAAGGACAAATATCCAGACTCAGAATAAACACTTGTAGAAGTCATACTTAATACTAATATAATAATACGCTACTGGCTATTAAGCGGCGTTTAATAATGCTGCACAATGATCTTGCTAAGCAACTGTGATAAAATGATCATATTTGCCACATTATGATAGCTAATTAAATTGATAAAAATGTAATTTAAACATGTTACATGGAGGGGACATGTCACATTTCTAACAAAATAAGAAACTGTTGATGCTTTGCTGCAATATTGTACGCCTCATAAGCGAAGCATTGAGGTTGTGCTCTACTCTCACCTAATGGAAATCCAGAAATTTTCTGAGCTAAAAATGTCTTTATTTTTTTACTATTGCACTTTTAGAATAATAAAAATACACATGTACCGAGAAAAATCACTCGTTTTCTTGTTTCTATTATTTTTTAAAGTAATTTTCTGTATTTAGTGTAAAAACAAGCTGATTGAAAATAATTTTGGGGGACGCCCGGATGTCTGTATATTTATGTGGATGGCGCACGATTACGATTACGGTCGTTAGAATTAATGTATCAAAATAATTATATATTTATTAGGCTTAGAATCTCAATGCACATGTTCCTTTTAAAAATCACTGAGTATTTCGGTCTCGTTTAATTGTAATTAATGAATATAAAAAAACTGGTACTTTTTTAAAAAAAAATATTCTCATGGATCTCATCTTTCGCCTCAAATATGGGAAAAGAGATATTTATCTTTTTATATAATCAAAAATGAGATTATGAGGCGTGCACTTTTGGATTTTGCAATCTTTTTTATAAATTTCATTAACAAATGAAAATTGTTATAATTATATCAACGTAAAATTTAATTAATTTTTTAAGAACCTCTATGTCTATATCCATCCATTCATCGATCTTTTACAGTCTATAAAAGTTTATTGTTGAAAATAAGGTTCTTCCATAGATTGCCTCATAAGCCTGCCAGGCTTTGGCAGGCAGGTTGGCAACCGGATTTTTTTCTATTTGTAGTAGTTACCAGGGAGATGCTGCTGCTCTTCTCGTATCTGTCTATCGTATTAGTGTCCCTCTGTCGGCTCTTTCGACACCTACGGTACGATTTTGATAAATATTCTCACATTGCCACCATACGATTACGACGATATGATTGATCACATTAATATTTCGAATTATATATAAATAGTGAAACATTAGACTGAGAATATAAAATCTGTAGCAAAGCTTTGGAATCAGTCTTCAGCCGCATCTATGCTCGCATAGACTTCGCATTTATGGCATCGATGTCGGTCAGTGTGTTCGTGTGTCTATCAAAAATGTTCTTTTCAGAGACTATTTCACATAAATTAATGAAAATTTGCAATAAGTAAATATCCGGTTACTCAAATACGAACATGAAGTATAAATTTTAAAATTGCGAATATAATAGCTGTGGGGTGTGGGAAGTAAAAGTGGGAAACTAAAAAAATATTTATCAATAATCTTGTAGGATAGTAAAAAACTTAAAGCCTCAGTTTAAAAACACATAAAGTTTTAATTTTATTGTTACGAGCTTAAGGTTCGTGACAATAAAAATTGCCGATAGAATTACCAAAATTAACTCTTTAATTCACTACACTAATTAAAACTTAGAAGACACTAATAATTAATCACACTGATTAATTATATTTCGCTCCGAAGCTTCACTTGTCTCGCCAAATTCAATCCTTCCTCGATCGCATCTTGCAGCGCCTTTACATACACATTATCACCTAAACATCCAGAATATTCAATTAAATACGCGCACCAATCGACAAGGCGCCGAAAGTTCGAGTGTCGGGCTTCTAGAAAGCTTCGTTCTTCATTTCGATACTAGATAGCGCTGTCGGTTGAAAGATTAGTGATGTCATTTTCTGGAAAGCTCTCCTCGCTCCGTTACTCGACACAGATGGCGCTAGTGCTGGGTACATGACGTCAACTTAGGCGCGCAACACTGCCCCCTCCTAAGACATACTCGTCCCGAGCATTATCGGCCCCATAATAACGCGCCAGGTTATCCACATGGACGATCTTAGGAGTCCCTCTTGCGCCTTTCTGTAACGGCTCCGCAATGTCAAGGGCTGTCCTATCCCATGGTGCACCAACATTGTACAATTTCGATGCTCCTCTACTACGTGTCTGAGGTCCCCTCACACCCGCACAACTTGTACATGTACAAGCGAATTACGAAATCACAAAATTTCGAAGTAATGACACACCTTAGCTTGACGAATTTTTAATTTTGACAATTAAGTAACATTAAATTTAATTTATATTTTGAAAAGGTCTAATATTAGTCGATTAGTAAAACTGATATTTTGCACTATGTAGTGATGAACCTAAGTCTATGTATGTGTTATGAAATCATATTCAAAAGCGCTACGATTAAGTAATTAATATAAGTACATTTCATTATTTATTATCCTAATAAATAATTATTTAAAACTTAAAAATCAATCGTTACACTAAAGCACTCTCGTAAGAGCATTTCACGTATTTAAAGAATAAATCCCAATGGCATTGTTGTTCTAAATTTAACTTGACAACTAGTATTCAGCGATACATTTGTCATGTGGTTTATAAAAATAGATAGATATAAATATTTTCTCTGAAGGGGAATTTATGAAACATAATTTAGTGTTGCCAACATTATTTAGTGAAACGCAAGTATACTTGTTTAATTTCGATTCAAATAATTATGACAATATTTTTTGACTAAGGGCTGGTTTTTGAACCACCACATAAAAGTAATCCATCACAGAAATTATAACCTAACTAAACGTAAAACTGAAAGAAACAATTGAAACTATTTTATTCATACACCTTTATAACATGTTAACATATTGTATTTAACCCTACGAATAACTTTTTCTGATAATTTTGAAATGAGCCCTAAGTCATTTTAGTTACAAGCTTTTCCTAAAACATGTTCGCTTAACATACCTGGGGGATATTTCCGTGGTTTAATTACACTTTTGACTAGTAAGCATATTATCACTAGAGATACTAAGACAAAACTGATTGAAATCATTGCGTAAAGCGAAATCAGTCTGCGCGTGCGACGGCTTCACTCACAAATGCTGTCAGTGTGACGTCTAGAGAGCAACTGATTGATATTTATTGGATTCAAACCTTTTGTTTATGTCCTCTAACTTCCTAATATCGTCGGTTATTTAGAACCATTCTTTTTTTTAAACGAGTAGGTGTTTTGATGAGAAATTAAATATTGTTTACACCAATTGTCCTAATAATACCCACAAATTAAAAAAGATCGTATATCACATGTCTTTTTTTCTAGATAAACGCATTTCTTAATTTAATTTTTGAAGTGAAAACTTCTATTGGTATGTTGAGCGCTTTTGGGAGTGAGAAAAAGCTCTGAAATCGTGTGACCTTATGTCTAACTATAGACCAAATGTCTACTATTTTTATAAACTAGTGAAGCGAAGGAAGAAAAATAAATTAAGAAAATAATTACATAATATGGCTAATATTTCACAATGTTAAATATTTCACAACCTTGGCATCTCTAATCATTCGTTAAAAGATAACTTTGACAAATTTGATTAAAATATAAGAGGCTTGATTTCAGTTAATAATATTGCCAGGCAATTTCCGTTTCAATTTTCCTGTCTATTGGATCTAAAAGTATATTCCCTTAAGGGAAATGTAACTGTATTCAACTTTTGAAGTTCGAAATAATTATCAATTTGAGATGGCATATACTTCAAAACGAGAGATAGACTGCCCTATTTTTGTTTAAAGCTGATGGAATTCATTAATGAACTATTGTTTTTCTATATTTATCTTTTAAATTTATATATATATATATATATATATATATATATATATATATATATATATATATATATATATATATATTACAAATTTATATTTTACATAAATTTATAAGTATATTTATCTTTTAATGTTCTTATTAAGTAATATTTATCCAACAATTCATTAATTACAGCTATAAAAGTCAACTCCTCAACATATACTTCTCCCATAGATTGCCTCATTGTCTTATATAAATGGGTATTCAAAATACAAACTTCTTTTATAAGGCCTCCTCCTTGTCTATTTTCAGATTACCAGACAGGCTGCAGCGTCACAGATACAAGACGACAAGTCTTGTCCTGTCTACTCCACTACAATTCTAGTAGTGTATCACCAATCTACCTGCCAATTAGAGATAAATTTATCGTAAATACATTTGTTAACTTTAAATTTGTATTTACGATAAATTTATCTTTAAAAAAAATTTAAACTTAAGCTTTCATCTCATAATACAATCTGTTAAAGTGAAGTAGTGTTTTCTAATTTCAAACTTGTTTCGGTCGTTTTAGTGCATTAATTTTAAATTGTTTTTACTGCAGTAGAGTTTTAGATTTTTTAAAAAAAACAATTACCTTAAAATATTCAAAAATGCTATGATTTCAGAATTTAGTCTGAAGACGATTAGCATTATTTAATTTGATAACATCATATATCAAACAAGGTATATGTGTCGGAAGAAAAATTAGTTCAAGGTGTTTACTAGTAAGATAATTACAAGCCATGACTTGAATAACACAAAGTGTATATCAATTTTGTATTTATATTAACAAAACCTGTTATTAAGAAAACATGTTATTTTTATTATTGGGCATTATATCAATAAAACATGTTATTTTCAATCTTGATATCCTCAAACATAGATAACAAAGCAAACTTATTGCGTTACCTGATATATATTATTAAAAACTTAGTCTATATTTAAATCGTGCATTTAACCTAAGCGTTTAGTAGGATTTTTGATACTGATTTCTTAAATTTACGCGAACACTAAATAAAACTCTATTTACTGATTTTATCGCGTTTAATTAACTATTTAACTTATTTTTATTATTAGTATTTTCGATAATTTTTGCAAAAATGATTGGTACGCCCCGGAGAACAAAAATCAATTAGTTGTCACTCCTGAGGACCAAGATAGCATGCCTCGTTCCCAGTAAAAAGGGTATCCAGTTCTACACTTACCATACGAAACACAGCAAAATTAAGTTTAAATTTGAAATTTAATTACTTTATTTGCAATTAAATGAGTACAAATATCTTGTTCTTGGTATTAATGTGTTAGAAAATCTATTAAGCTGTTTTAATAGATTTTCTAACACATTAACAAAAGAAAATACAATTACAAAAGTTATTTTACGTACTTATAAGGAGTTATTCATTCTATTACTAGATTTGTTTTGATTAAATACCTAAAAATGTTCTTTTATTGATTGAAATTTATTATTATAAGATGCTATTTTACACAATATATAATTATTCTGTAAAATCGACACTGATGCTACAGCTATAAAATAGCTGCAGCGTGACTCTACCACGTGTGAAAATTTATTAAATATACTAAAAAAAAATATATATATATATATAATATAAAAATATTTACGATATGAGGTATTGTATTGAATTCTTTTACGCCTTGTAGTGGCAGCGTAAGATAATTCACTGCCTTACATCGTCCTCATATGAGTTTTAAAGAGGCAACAGAGGGAAACCGCACCAGGAGATGTTCAGCAGTGCAACAGCATCCTTCTGGTGATAACTCAATCTCAAATAACTACAATTGCCGACGTGCCTGCCAAACGTGGCAACTGTGGCAAATATTTGCCAAATGAGACAAACACCGGTCCTATGTTCAGCAGTGGACTTTTGACGGGCTTTAATGACGATGATGATGTTGATGATGACATTTTATAGGACTAAAAGTTATGCAGAAAGCAATTGTACTCGTAATATAATGTTAAAGCTTATGCTAAAAAGCGTTTTATCGTTTCTGCAAAGTGATAATTATTCAAAGATTAAATGCGCT
Source organism: Parnassius apollo (assembly GCA_907164705.1). Taxonomy (NCBI): domain Eukaryota; kingdom Metazoa; phylum Arthropoda; class Insecta; order Lepidoptera; family Papilionidae; genus Parnassius; species Parnassius apollo. Next base: position 2,621,123 of record CAJQZP010001331.1, read on the forward strand.
GTTGCATTTAGAAACTCAACAATACAAGATAAAGAAGTAAAGAACTGAAAAGAAACAAAAGACTGAGAACTATTTTAGTACGAGCGCACAATACTATCATTAGCACTTTAGCCTTACGACAAATAGGTATAGTTTCAAGTAGGTATCTAACATGGACAAAACAAAGATCATGTTTCATGTCCATGTCACACCTACGTCGGTAGTTGTTGGGAGCACTATGCTCGAAGTTGTTGACAAGTACGTTTACCTGGCACAAATAGTCCGACTAGGTAAGTCCAACTTCGACTGAGAGGTCAATCTACGGATTCAAGTCGGCTGGGCAGCGTTCGGGAAATTACGACACATTTTCTTATCAGGTATACCCCAAACTCTGAAAACTAGATTGTACAACCAGAGCGTGTTGCCAGTGATGACTTACGGATCTGAGACGTGGTCCTTCACTGCTGAGGGCTATGCTCGGAGTTTTTTTGCGTGATAGACTCAGAAATGAGGATATCCGCAGTAAAACCAGAGTGACCAACATAGCCCAACGGATTAGTAAGCTGAAGTGGCAATGGGCCGGCCATATAGCTCGAAGAACCGATAACCGATGGGGAAGAAAGGTTCTCAAGTGGCATCCTCGTACCAGTAGACGTAGTGTAGGGCGAACCCCCGCCCCCCTAGATGGAGTGACGACCTGGAATGACATGCAGGAAGTCGATGGATGCAGGTGGCTCAGGACCGTGCTTTGTGGCATTACTTGGGGGAGGCCTATGTGCCAGCAGTGGACTTGTGAAGGGCTGTAATAATGATGATGATGATGGTGGTCTACTTAAAATATTAAAGTTGATAAACTTTACGTAAAACTTACATAATAGGTTTAAAGTAAGAACAATTGTTTTTATTTCAAAAAAGGAAATAAGCTTCTTTAATCTTATGGACTAGAGAAGCAATAGTAATACTCTATTTTGTAAAAAATTTAGAACATAGTTTTATTTTTTATTAGAACCTGTAGTGTAGTCTCTATTATTACAATTATTTATGTTTTCGACGATGTTAACAAAGGAATATGGTACTCGTATCTAACTTGAGACGTAGTTTGGAATTCTAAACGAAGTTTTGAGCGAAATTTATTCAGGCAGTACGCAAATCATATTACGATTCTTTAACAGATTGCGTCATATCAGAGGTATTTGTTATATTTGTCGGGGTTCTCAGACGGATTGGGAAGCGCAGTTGTTATATGATGCTGCTGCCTACCTCCTGCTTACTTCCCCTCGATACTACGACCCTAACGGGATACTGTTGGCAAAGATTTTTATAGAGTAAGGGTGACAAACGAGCACACGGCCAGGTAAGTGGATACTGTGGCCCATAGACATCTACATTTATCCTCAATTAGTATCAAAATGCAGATGCTTTGTCACACCTGAGGTCTGAGATGAAATGCAAAGAATATGTTATAATCACAAAATTCTAGCTATATTTCTTTATAGAATAAGGGTAACAAACGAGAACACACTCCACCTGATGGTAACTGGATGCTGTAACCCATAGACATCTACATTTATCCTCAATTAGTATCAAAATGCAGATGCTTTGTCACACCTGAGGTCTGAGATGAAATGCAAAGAATATGTTATAATCACAAAATTCTAGCTATATTTCTTTATAGAATAAGGGTAACAAACGAGAACACACTCATCCTGATGGTAACAGGATGCTGTAACCCATAGACATCTACATTTAACCTCAATTAGTATCAAAATGCAGATGCTTTGTCACACCTGAGGTCTGAGATGAAATGCAAAGAATATATTATAATCACAAAATTCTAGCTATATTTCTTTATAGAATAAGGGTAACAAACGAGAACACACTCCACCTGATGGTAACTGGATGCTGTAACCCATAGACATCTACATTTAACCTAGATTAAGAATCAAAATACAAGCCCATCAAACAATCGCCTACTAAACTTTTTAAGCTACATATTAAAAATATCTGATAGCTAAGTGTTATTACGGCTTGCCTAATTTCTTGAATGATTGATTTTCGTTAAGCTAAATATTGAATTACGACTTTTATCTAATACAATCTTAAGAGATCCGTTTAAATTGTTGCACATCTAGAATTATGTCTGTAGGGTTAGTTAATTTATCTTGTATAGTTAATATATGTAGTATAATTTTTGTACGCCATAAATGACAAAACATATAGCTTCGTTTTAAGTTTTTAACACCTTTATGTTTTTACTCATGTTTTACAAAATAAATAAATTTCTTTATCATCTTATAGATTTCTTAACGTTGTCAAGCACTAGCTGTGAAGTGAAACGCTGTTTCTCCAGAAATAGGATAGAATAGAAATAGAATTCGGATATAGGTCAACAATATTGAACAATCAACTAAATAATTTATCAGTTCTTTCCATAAATTGTGATTTAACAAAGAACTGACTGACAATGTGATGACCAAATAAAGGAATTTGCTGCGCAAAAATCTAAAAAAGTCTTCATTAACAACAACAATTGCTTTTGGGTAATAATTAACAACAAATTAACAGGTTATATGTGGAGATGTAAAATAAACTTCAACATCCACACAAATAACCTGTTAATTTCTTACGCAATAATGTCTTACAATTGCAGTTTGTGTACCTAATTTATATAATTTTTTTCCATCCACATCATTATTGAAAACAGTTTTTTGACATCATTAGTTTTATTAATTTTGTAGGGGTTGCAAAAGTATTAGCCACGGAGAAATTTGTTCCGTGGTATTAGCCCAGGGCCTCACAAATTCACGGTCCGCCCCTAAGTAGGACAACCACCGACAAAAGTAATAGTTATTGGTAACAACTAACAAAGAAAAGCTAACAATGTACGCTATTAAAAGAGTAATTAATAATAATGAACTTCCTAGTCGCACATTAATAGCAGTGTTTACTTAAAACCGTTAGTTATTGTCTACCCTGGTAATAAAAACTAAAAGTCTTGACCTTAACCTTGACCTATAAATAATAATGTTTTCAATGTAAACAAACAGACGATCAGCACTAAACAGATAAAATATTACGAGTCAACGTAATTTTTTTTACAGTATATCGTGATTTAGCCCTAGATGTAAGATATTTTCTTTCTTTTGATAGAATCATACCTCAGCGATACAACAATATTAGTTGAAAGATATTTGAATGTTCGTCACGTTGCTGGGTTTGTACGATCTACGTACTTGTATTTTTGGTAAGGAATTTTCCGTATAACATTAGTTTAATTTTTTTATATTAATTTCATAGTTTCATGGCAATTTAGATCTAGCTACTTCAGTAAGTGGTGATGCAGCCTTTCCATCTTTAGCTGTATCACCACTTACCATCAGGTGGTATAACAGTGTAGTGTATAATAGTTACAAAATAAGACGAATGACCGGTAGGATAAAACATATTTAAAACACTGCATTCAAATTTCATAGACCAATTACGGGGAGCAAAGTTATTAGTGCGACAGTATTAACGCTCTGATAAATTATTCCCTTTAGCCATTATTAATTGCAAAATCGATATGCAGCCGTGTACTTAAAAAGGTATATCAATGCTAGTTTTAAATTCTAATTTATTATGTACTTGGAGGTAAATTATCATAAACAAGTCTGTAATACGGCTTATGGATAGGTTGGCCGCTTGTTTTCTATATTCCGTGGTTGGCTCCACCAGGGAAGTACCGTACATTATTTCGTATCGCTGATTTTCAGTGGAACCAGGAGTGTGAGGCAGATAACAAACAACAGCAAGCAAAAAAGCATATATGTAAATATAAAACTGAATTGAGCAAACCTACCTAAACGTAACAAACAGATTTACATTTACAGTGTAAAGATACACAATAGAGGAAAAAATTAATAAAAAAACGTTTGTGCGTAAAACGTCAGAATTTAAGTATAATATTAGACTTATTAAATCCAGTACAGTTATGCAAAGGTACATACGTATAGACATACATAAAGGTCAGGCTAATAAAAGCGTACATTAAAAATAGATCAATATACTAGATAGATACGACTCAATGTACCTAGGTTCATTATTAGCGAGTTTCCTCTGAACATTTAAAAAAAGATTCACCAGAGGCAGCACTAGTGGGATATACACATGTTTTGATTTCCTATTGACAGTAACGTTAAACTCATGTCTTATCACTAAAAAAATAAATATACATTATCACCTACCAGACATTGAGCATTCGCGAATTGCACTTCTTATCGATACAAGCAAGATAGTATAAAATTTGTGCCGTTTATAAAAACTTAAGTTTACATGAGAAAGTGTTTGGAATGCATTCATTGCAGCATTGATATAGAAACAGTTCTTCGAAGCAGATTCCGGACTCTGATACTGAACTTTAACAATTAATGTACTATTATTATCATATTTATTTTATGAGTTCCCGTTGCTCTGAAAGAAGATTTTACATCTGCTTTTAAGTAATAACTCTGAGCAGTGGCATTATCTTCCATGTTCAAAATAAAATCACTTAAACTATATTGCCTTTCTCTTTGCAGTGCTTTTGAGTTTCCACAGTTAAGATGACTTTCTTCATCATCAGATAAGGTTTCATTTAGGTTCAAAGTATTATCAATATAACCAGTAGTGAGATAATAATGCATTGTAGCATAACAGAAAGTACCCGGAGTAGCCTGGGATGGGAATATTACCAAATTTCAAGAATGAAAAGTTCAGGATATCTGTGGAATTGAATTGACTATTTTCATGCGTGCAAGCTGCTTATCCTCTACTAAACCTTTACAACCATCGGTTCGATTCGAAATTATTTTATCATTATTATTCAGTTCTTAAATTGAAAAAGAAGCATTAAGAAAAATATGAACATGAAATATTTAAATCTCTGACAACAAATAAAACGAACCCTCACCGACAACCAACCTTTCTGCGAATACATTTTTACTGTCTGAAACAGGCAGGCATGCAAGCCTTCGTTTAACATCTCGGACAAGATGATCGTGACTTTTTGCCAATTTCAATTTTGCTTTGTACGTTTACGCCTCTAGCGGATCTTTTATAAATTATCAGAGGAAACAGGCTAATTGTAACAAATGTTATAGTGCATCCTGTGTTTTCTTGTTACTGATAAGGTTACCGTTATTATTACAGCCTATTAAAAGTCCACTGCTGAACACAGGCCACCCCATAGATTATCTCGTAGGGGGGGGGATATTTGCCACAGTTGGCACTTCGGCAACCACAGTTTTTTTATCTTTGATTATTATCAGTAAGACGACGCCTCTGCCCATTTCCTGTTTCAATTTTCCTCTGTCGCCTCTTGCGACGACTACGGGACGATATGGATGTATATAATATTAAGTATTTTTCTCGTTATTGTATGCATTGTCGAACAACCAAATTACGTATGAAAATAAAGTAATAAATAACGATATAACGAAATTATAATTCGCATGAAAATGTTTATAACTTCCCGCTATTAAATAAAGTGTGTGTGTGTGTGCATGCTTGCGTGCGTGCGTGCGTGCGTGAGTGCGTTAGTGCGTGCGTGCGTGCGTGCGTGCGTGCGTGCGTGCGTGTGTGCGTGCGTGCTTGCGTGTATGCGTTCGCGCGCGCGTGGCGTGTGTGTGTGTGTGTGTGTGTGTGCGTGTGTGTGTGTGTGTGGGTGCGTGTGTGTGTGTGTGTGTGTGTGTGTGTGTGTGTGTGGGTATGGATGTATGTAACCTTCCTCGTAACGTATGAATGGCTTGACCGATTTAAACGATTTGGGTGGCGTTCGAAAGAGCTTCACCAAACTTAGGTGTTCTACACCATTTGAACCGATTAAAACCTGTAGGTTTTGGGAAATCTCAAAAATGAAATTCACAAAATAAAGTTTTTTTGAAATAACTTTTAAACGGATGTAACGATCAATTTCAAAATCCAATTACTCAAAAAGTGCCGTCGATTGCTGAAAACCGCATCAAAACCGGTTGATGGGGTGAAGAAAAGTCGTTAACAAAAAATTTCGTAACAATTCTTTTTTTTTCCAAATAACTTCGAACTTTTTCTTCCATCGTTTTTCATGTAATAAATTAACTTAAAAAATTTACTACTAATTTACTTAAAGAACTGTAAAATCGGCTGATTTGTTCGTGAAATATTCATTTATGACAAAAATTAAAAATTGTCATAATAGTTGGAAATTGCAGCTCTTTGCATTTTAAATAACAGGAAGTTCCAGAAATGGCCTGTAAGGTCAAGCGGATTTTTTTTCAGCACCTGCACCATTGTTCGCTGTAATTAATGTAATTAAATATTATTAACTTAATCTGCAATAAAAAATATAATAGTTTTAGTATTATAAAGTCCAAACTCACAGGGTCATTTTCATTTCATCCCGTGTGTGTCGTAATAGGTAACTTTGGATAAAAGGTCAAGTGTCGTTAGAAAACATTTATTTATTTCAGAAAAAAGAATTATTTTTGTTTTTGTTTTATATTGATTTGCTGCCACTTTGTACCTCATATATTTTATATGAGGTACAAAGTGTCGGCGTAAGGAACCCATCACCCCATTTAGTCTCGGGGGTGTGTCAGAATGCGAATATGGGAGATATTAGGAAATCTTAGAGCTTCAGATAGATAATATTCAGACCGGCAGCGGGCAGCTGCGTCTAAAGTACAAGACGTCCGCAGTAGTAAGTATCGATCATGCAAAGCGTGACGATTACGGTAAATTCTACCTATATGAAAGAAACCCATCAGGGGGCAGGGCTAATGTAGAGCATCTTACCACTCGGTTACTTGTTTACTAGTTTATAACTCTAATATGAAAATTTATTAAGAAAGATTTATATATGTTATGCGTTGACAATGGCTACAATAATTGAAGAATAATTTGTACGTGGTAGAGTCATGCTGCAGTTATATTAGTAGTATAGTTGTATAAGTATCACGAATGGGTCAGCTCGATCAGGAAGGACCACGCTCTCACAGAATACCAGCGTAAAATAGCAGCTTAACACTGCATTGTTTCGTATGGCAAATGGCATTCCATTTTAGTCCTCACGGGTGACAACGCATCTGCACATTGATTCACTTTATTTGTACTTAGTCGAGAATAGATGTAGATGTCTATGGGCAACAACATCTACTTACCGTCGGGTGGACTATGTGCTCGTTTGTCACCCTTATCCTATAAAAATGGCAATAAATTAAGTATGACTGCAACTCTTCGCTCAACTCAATTTAAATGGTGATCTAATACATAAAAATTAATGTTTGTTTGTTCGTATTTTATGCGATGCAATACCGTTCATCAGATTGCAGTAAAATTTTGTCAACACATTGCTTCCACTTCCGCGAAGGTTATACATAGGTATTATTAGACCTGGTAGATAGCGCTGTTGTAGAATCCAGATATCACCCGTTTGAAGCCTGGGCAGCTCGCTAGTAAATTATATACATCAAATACTAGATATGGGAAGAGATGTGTAACCATATACTCATAGGTGGAAAATGTTTCGGAACAGTTCGAACTTCCCTTTATTTTTTTTATTTTTCTTTAGTTATTTATATAAATATATAGGTACTGTTATAATCTCGGAATTTAATTCTATATTTTAGTGGATTCTCGTAATCCTTACGCGCACTGCAATTTCAAACTTATCAATTTGTTTTATTGCACTAATATTTGCTCGGGCTGGGATCAAACCATAACCCGACGATATAACTTAATTTACGTGGTAGAGCCACGCTGCAGCTATATTATGGTTGTAGCAAGAATAGGTTGGCTCGACCGGGGAAGGACCACGCTCTCACAAAAAACCAGCGTAAGATAGCAGCTTAATGCTACTGTGTCTCATATGGTGAGTGTAGAGAACCGGAGACCCGTTTTACTGGGATCGGGGCATTCCATCTGAGTCCTCAGGGGTGACAACGCATCTGCATTTTGATTCTTATTTGAATGTAGATGTCTATGGGTCACAGCATCCACTTACCATCGGGTGAACTGTGTGCTCGTTTGTCACCCTTATCCTATTAATAAAATATGTAATTTGACCAAGTTGAAAAGAAATTCAATGACACCGGTTAAATAATAAATTAATGATCCATTCGCATTTCAACTTTTATGCGGTTGCAAATTTTTTCTACTATTGACATCTATCGCAATAATTAAATACTTTGGGTCAGTACGAGAGCATAACTTAAATATGTTGTAAATAGATGGAATAGTTCTAAATTTTATAATCTAGGACCTTAATATAAAGTAGGGTTTAAAAAAGCTTAACATATACTTAAAAGTTAATCCGTTTTATTTCATATTAGCTGTTGCATGTACTTAAACTAAAAAAATGTTATGCGATATAGACACCATCTACCGCAAAAACAGAGTTATAATACTAGCGATGACCTCTAGCGTCGGAAGCTAAGAATCACTTTAGGATGCTGTGTCACCGAAATAAATAATCCAAAGACATATAAGTATGTAGTAGTAATAGACCGGACATCAGCAACAAAAGAGTCGTCTGTAACTTTTTTCCTATAGGATACTCGTATATCTCCGATTTTTGTCTCGTGTTTTTTCTCTAGTGTTTCGACAAAGGCAGCGTACCATACCCCGTACTCAGAATCGCCAAACGGTAATAAGTAATGGGACACAGGTTTACGCATCAACCCCGGATGCATCAACACCTTGTTGATGTCGCGAAAGGATATCCTTAGAGTAATGTATTGATCCAAACCTTAATATACGGTTTACTGGAGACTTCAACGCACAACTAGTCACAAGATAAGACGATAAGCACAGAAGGTAGGAATGGAATATGGTAACAAAATCCAAGAAGTCAACAGTTGCCCGACTTCACGGGGGGGGGGGGGGCTCTTTATCGTCAACTTTTTTTTCAGACCGGATTATGAACCTGTTCTAACCGGAAAGTGAACCTGTTTTATTCCTTGAAAATGTTATCAACTTCATTAAGACGACCACACGGAAACTGTCCATGAACTAAGTTCTGCAAGACTTCACACTTCGTCATAGTTCATGGTCAGTTGTTTCAAACTCTTTTTAACAATAAGGCTTAGTTTTCCATATAGGACGACGACTTTGTTACCTTCTATTCGAATTTATTATTTAAACTTTTAAATATATGAACTGAAAAAAGAAATAGAACAAGCATTATAAATTGCTCTTACCGAATACTTACAATTAAAATCATAAAGCAGGCAATATTTTAACTAGAAAAGAAACAATCTATGTAAGTAACGAATCTTTTGGTTTTAGACAAAAACAAGTTTCCGCCTCGTTAAAACTTTAATAATTATGTCGGTGTCGGGTTCGGGTAACCTAATAAGGCTGTATTATCTGAAATAAAATAACTCAGAAGCAAATGGCACGTCAGATAAACAATATTTGCTTTATCTGAATGCAAAAGTACCCCGCGTAGTAGTAACCCGCGTAAAAGAACATATATCTGACGTGAAGCATCAACGTTCCGTGAATTCCGCAGTTTGTGATCATATCCTAGGCGGCCCCAACCATTACATCAGATTTGATAGACTACAAATCCTCGCGAAAGTATGATACGTGAGGCTATTGAAATTAAAAAACATCCAAATTTCAACAGAGAAGGAGGTTGGGTACTACCACCTGCTTGGGAGCCTGTAATTAATAAAATTAAAACTAAACCCAAGTATACCACTGCAAAACTTCAAGACACAGTTAGTTCATTCTGCGTAGATCGGACCATAAACAATAATTAAAAAAGCTGAAGGTATTCCAAGTTAATATTGGCATCGGGACGTCAGTCACCTCAGCCTCCTCCTCCCCCCCCCCCCGTTATCATGGGCTGTAAAGCACCTGTAACGTTTTATTTTATATTATTTTTATTTTATTTTATTTTTATTATTGACAAATATGGAAAAAATGGGAATTAAAAATAATTCAAATTAAACGCGATAAAATCCGAAAAAGTAGTTTAAATCAATGTGTAGTGTTCGCGTAAATACAAGAAATCATTATGTTATTTTTTATTTAAAAACTCGTGCAAATATGTATTTTTATGTTTTCAAAAACTTGCCTTTAAGAATTTACATTTTTTAAAGGCGTTTTGAAAACAATGTCTATTAGATTAAAATATTGTATTAACACGTAGAGACCAAACCTCTGGATGAAGAAGCGTGAAATTGGAACAATATATTCCTTTTACTGTGGACCCTACACTAAAAAAGAGTTTTCCAAGTTTCAAATCCTAGGATGGGGAAACTTTTATTTTACGAAGCGTTTGAAAACTTAATAAAAGTACTCAGTAAATTGAATAAATAAATATGGATTTTATGGCGATGTTTCAAAACCTCAAAACCTCTTACGGGAGGGACTAATATTTGTATGTTCTTTTTTTATTTAAAATGGTGCTAATAATGGATATTTCAATTTTTATTTTACCAGAAGTCGAAATCGAAAGTGTAAAATTAAAGTTAAATTTAAATTTCCAGCGTATAAGTGCAATTTGTATGAAAAATATTGTATTTTACGCACAACCTATACCTAGACGCAGTAGTGTAAAACTAGGATAATAGCTTCTTTTTACATGGGCATCCATCATAAAACGATTTTGAAAAATTCAAGCCCCTAAAGAAAGAATCAATGTGTACGACACTTTATGTTACGGAGCGATTTTATATTTGGATGATGAACAATCATTAAATTATTTATGTATCTTGACAATTAGTACGGTTCGGTAATGTATTAAAATAATTGAACACGCATTTTGCACACATATATATATATATATATATATATATATATATATATATATATATAAATACTGTCACCCAGAGAGTAGGCAAAGACCACAGACTTCCATTTGGCACGATCATGACACACCTCTCTCTCCGCCTTCACATCCATATACGTGCTCGTCGGTTAAGGGTACTCCTAATTTAGCCCGTTTTCAATAAATCGCCAATTTGGTCGATAAATTTTCGCCTAGGACGTCCCTTTCCGACTCTGCCATTCACTTCTGCAACATAAATTTTCTTTGTCACTCTTTCCTCATTCATTCTTTCCACATGACCAAATCACCGAAGCATTCCTTTTTTAATCCTGGTCACAACATCATCGTGCAAACCACACTCTTCTCTTATTACACAATTTCTTACCCTGTCATTCAGATTCAGCCCTAACATACTCCTTAACGACCGTATTTCTACTGCGTTCATTCTACTCTCGTGCTTCTTCTGCCATACCCAACTTTCACTACCATACGTTAAAGTAGGGACCAACACAGCATTGTGAATTGTCATACGTGCCTTTTTCGACACATTTTGACTCTTCACAATAGAGTGTAGGGCCCCATTTATTCTAATTCCTGCATTCACTCGTGGTTCTATATCCTTATCACATCTGCCATCCCTGCTAAATACGCAACCCAGATATACAAACTCATCTACTTGCTCGATCACCTCCCCTTCTATTCTTATTTCACATATTGTCTTACTTTCTTCTCCAACATACATCATATATTATACCCAACCATATCCTAACGAAGTACTTTATAGATTTCGATATATGAGGTATGGTACATTGGGCTAGATACCTGAATTCATAAATAAATCTAATTAACTATAATGCTTACACACACGAAGAACAAAACACAGATTTTTTATATGCCTTCGTTTCAATTTTTTCGATATCATTTGATAGTACCATTTTTTTTGTCAAAATGGGGAAGTAAGTCCCCAAATATGCCCAGAGTTTGTAGTTTATTTAACAGTAACACTTGATCCACACGAGCAAAAGCTTTCTCAAAATCAGTATAGAACACGTTAACCCGTCCCCTCTCCTATCCATTTTTATTAAACAAATTTTGAAAAGGATGTTAAATTCGTAGTAGTGGTAGTATCCTCCTCTCATAAAACCATGTTGCTGTTCAGGAATCGATTGCGACAGGGTATTATAAATAGAGCTATATACTTTTTTTTTCAAGTAATTTTGCGGTAGTATTTAGGATATAAATACTTGTATAATTTTTAATATCCATACCCTTTCTGCACAGGAACTATATGAGCGGATTTCCACATCATCGGAAAAATACCCTCATGAAGGGAGCGGTTAAAATTATAGTTAAAGGAAGAGCAAGAGATTTAGCACATCGTGACCTAAATATTGCTGGAAATCCATCACCAATCTCCATACCCCTTCCCACTTCTTACGGAATTTATAGTTCATGTAATTCAGACGACTCTTCAGTCATAAACACGCTTTCGTTGGTAGGAGCTCGTTTTTATGAGAAGGTTGCAAATTCAATTCGCGTTAAAATTGACCAAGTCTGCTTTTGACAGACTCCACGATTGTCTTGGGGTGCTTGCGAATGTTGCTTTGTAAACTTCAGCCTTTCATACGTAATCGCGTTGCTGAAATTTGATTGCCATTGCCAGTGACCATACAGACTTAATATCTCGTGGTGTGGATACTAGTGCTCTGTCAGGTCTCAGATTGTGGTGTTTTGGTCCAGAATTTTTAATGTATGACTTATCAAAATGGCCTGCTCAGCCTAAGTATGCTAAAACATAGCCTGAAACGCGTCATGATATTATATTAAATGCAGTCACTACTGAACCAAAAAATAGTGATTGTTTCATTGATTTTAGTCGTTTCTCGAATTACGATTACGATTCATTATATCTTATAAAAGATCTTCGAATTACTTATCAGAATTGGAATTACAAAACGCGTTAAATGTTATAATTTCAAAATGTCAATATGATTCCTTTCCAGACTATAAATTGCTTCTGAATAAACAAAATTTACCTAAGTAGAGTAAAAGTAGAGTAAAGCCCACTTCTTGAATTTAACTTGTCTTTCGACGAAAATTAAAGAATGGGTGTTGGTGGTCGTCTTGATAATTATAAATTTTCATACAATAAAAAGCATCCTATACTATTACAGTCCAATCATATATTTACGAAATTAATATTTGACCATGAATATATAAGGTTAATGCACGCCGGCCCACAGCTACTGCTGGCAATCGTTAGAGATACTTATTGACCTATAGGTGGTCGAAACCTCGCAAAAGCCTGTTATCATAAATGTATATGATGTCATCGCATGAAGGGTAAGGTTTCGAACCCACTAATGAGCCACTTGCCACAGCAGCTTCTCTTTTCGGGTGGCATCCCTTTTGAAAGTGTAGGGGTGGGGCTTGAAGAGGTAAGCCAGTTAATATTTATTCCGTTAACGGTGCTTCTTTTGTTGGTGCTCACTTCGGTGGTCTCTGGGAGGCTGGGGTGAAATCAACAAAATATAATCTTGAATTAAACTATTATTTACGGATTTTATCGCGTTTAATTACTACTTTAACTTATTTTTACTATCCCGACTTTTAGGGTGCTTTACAGCACCTATGGTCACGGGGAGGACTGAGATGTTTGACGTCCCAATGTCATAGTTAGTCCGGCTACCTTCAGTTTTGAATATTAATTTTTGGTCCGATTTACGCAAAACGAGCTTATAATATCATGAAGTATTGCAGTGGTATGCTTAGGTTTGGGTTTAATTTTGTTAATTATAGGATCCCAAGCAGGTGGCAGCACCCATCCATCTTCACTATTGAAATTTGGATGTTTTTTAATTTCAATAGCCAATTCAATCCTTGGAAGGAATCGGTGTTCTTTTGCGAGGGTTTGTGGTTTATCAATCTATTGTGGAATGAGGAGTTCTACAAGCAAGTAGATGGTGTGGCGATGGGCTCACGTGTGTCTCCCATAGTCGCCGATATATTCTCGGAAGACTTTGAGGAGAAAGCTCTTCTTACTGCTCCTGTAAATCCAAGGTTCTACTGGCGGTACGTAGACGACACCTTCACAATTTTACCATCTGACAAAGTAACTGCCTTTTAGA